>OZ038388.1:61616230-61953730 GCA_964036045.1 Eutreptiella sp. 'Long Island Sound 2002' | reverse complement strand
GTCTCTTGCTCTTTTGGTGATTTGTCCTCTCTGTTATCAATCTCTGATGTTGCTGTGCTGATCATGCCTTGACCTTTGTTGAATAATGTCGTCTTTTGCCCTCATCCGTTTTTCGCGATTTTGTGTCTCGTTTCGTTGCGTCCCGCCCCAGCCCCCCCCCCGCCCATGCCCATGCCCATGCCCATGCCCATGCCCATGCCCAACTCCGACGACGCCCAACATCCCGATACTCATGTCCATATCCACCCCCGTCCCCCCCCGTCATCACCGTCATTCGCCTAACCCCAACACCATCCCTGGGGTCCCTTCCTTGTATCTGATGGCAAATGACACGATGCCGGAGATGACATGTCAGCGCATGACAGTTCAACGCCTCCAATTGCATTGATTCCCGTCAGCGCCCGGTGGACGGTTGTGAGGCAGGGCCAGCCTGCCGGATGCGGCGTCCGCGCTGCGCCCCTGCCTCCGCGTTGCGGTCTGCTCTGACCCGCAAACTGCCTTTGCACTGGTGCGGGGTGCACACCCGCCCCTTCCCCAGCCCCGATCCCATCCACCCCCTGTGTGACATTCCGTCGGGTTGTTGCTCCTTTACGGGGCCCTGGACGGTCACCCGTTCTTCCCTTCGCATGTTGCGTCGGGTCGCTACTTTCTGTCGGCCGTTGCGGCCGGTGCTCTTGCTGGTGTCGTTTCCGCGTTCGCGGAGCCCAATAGTTGGTGTGTTGGGACTGTGCTGAATGGGGCATGGTGTGCCGTTTGCGTGTCAGCGGCGCCCAATAGTTGGCGTATTGAGGATGTGCTGGTTGCTGCCGGGGTCGTTTGACTGTTTTTGCTGTCCACACACCTCTGTCCACAGGCCGTCCATCGCCTGCCTCGCTGTGTTTCTGTGCGGCCCAGGTGCCTTCCTCCACGCGCTGTCCGGGCCGTCCACTATATGTCCTTTTCCCCCTCACGGTTGGTCTGCCCACCCCCCCGCCAGGGACTTGCTTGAGCGGGGGGGGGAGGGGGGGGGGTCCAGGGGGGAGGGGTCCCCCCCCCCCCCTTCGGAATGAAAATTAAAGCAGGTCCCTGCCCCCCCGCCCTCCCGCTGTCCCCCGGGATGGGACCCGACACGGTCGCGATCGGGACCTGGCTCCAGGTCAGGCACCGCCTCCTCCCGCAGCAGGTCCGCCACCGTGACCTCCGGATCGGTCGCAGCGTTGTCGGCGGCGGCACGGGCTTTGTTGACCATCTGCTGCTGCACCGCCAGCGCCATGCGGTCCTTCTCGCGGGAGTTCAGCAGCGCCTCCTCCACTTGGACTTGGATGCGGCGCAGGATGCGGAACGCCTCCTTCATGTCCAGGAAGATCTTGCTGAGCAGCCCCACGTAGTCCGTCTCTTTGTTCGAGGGGCACCAGATGTCCGCGAAGTGGAACAGCGCATCGAACCAGAGCGCGAAGTCCAAGTGGTCACGGCCTTTGCTGTCGAAGAGCCAGTCGGCCTCCACGGTGGCGTCGCAGTCCTCCGGGGACCCGTCCGGGATGGTCAGCCAATACACCTGCGGGCCGCGCGGGGCGGTCGTGGGGGGGGCATGGTAGGGGGCATCGTAGGGCATGGGGCATGGATTCAGTTGAATGGCATCAGGCCACAGCGTGCCCCCCACGGCCCCATGGACAGTCGCCCCGGAACGCGCGACGGTCCGCCCAACCCCCGGCGGAACGGTCACCAAATGCGCGAGGACCCGGGCCTGACCGTTCCACGACAACCGCCTTGTAACCAGAGGAAAATTTTTCTCCAGCGCCCTTGACGCCGTGGACTTTTGGGGCAGGCGACGCCCCCCACCCCAACTTCCCCCGGGGGGACTCGAACAGGGGTGGGGGGTACCAGAAATGATAGTGGACGAGCAAACAGGGCGACGAAGGGGGACAAGCGAAACCCCACAGTGCGCGGGAGGGAATGGCACATGAGAGGTCGTTCTGTGTGGTCTTGTCGAGGTCTTGCACTCCGGCACAGGCGTCCGTGGCAGCACCACACCGCACGGGCACCAGGTCATGGAGCATGGGTGCACCACGCGGGCACCGGGGCGTAGGACTTGGGTGCACCGTTCTGGCACCGGGGCAATCGGCATTGGTTCTCCATTGTGCTACGTTGGGCATAGGTTGCATTACATGACTCGGGGAGTTTGCACCACAAACGACATTGACGCGCATGATATTACTATGGTCAGTGGTGGTGATTTTTGGGTTCGTGGATTCCTGAATTCGGCTTCTTTTCAAAAACCGTGTTCTCTTTTGACAAAAGCTTTTTGAATATCAACCCTCGCAAACCCGGACGTCAATAATGGACAGCAGACGGTTTCGAGACAAGGAACCCAAGAATTTGTTGTACCTCATGTACGCGTGTCGAGCTGAACGCGCCTCATGGGCTGAATCAAATGAACAAACGCACAGGTATGGTACATCCAGCAGCACAGTTCTGTGATATGCACCTCTGAACGATGCGAATGTCAGCAAAATTATTGGCAAATCAGCAATTCATAAGCTCTCAGGACCTAAAAAGTGCAGTGCGCGCGATCTCTGCTCTACGTCTGTACACACGAGCCTCCACCAAAACAATCAAGCGAATCAAAGAACGTCTTGTCGTGCAGTACGGGTACTGCACTGAAAGTGAAAGGGGTGCCGCCGTGTCCTGGAAGTAGGGAGACTGTCAGCGTGGGCGCCGTGCCTGCACAGGGAAACGTTCCTGCAGCTCAACTCGCCGCTCATGCTGTCACACCGAAAAGGTGGGGGGGGCGGATGCAGTTTTTGGGCCATTGCACCAGAAGGGCCCAGGGAGGGACTTGGTTAGGGTCTTTGAGGGGGGCGGGGGGCTGGGCGCACTCAGGACGGGGACCTTCTTGAAGACCCACTTGTAGCTGGCCTCGGAGATGACCTCGTTGCCGAACCCGTCGTTGGCTTTCGGCAGCATGTCCCAGTACTTCTGCACGATGTCCATGAGCCGGGGCGAGGCCCGGATTCGGGCCCGCTCTCGCAGCGCCTCGGCGTCGTTGACCGGGAGGTTGCCCTGCTGCCGCTGCGACACGTTCTTGTTCCATTCGCTGCGAGCGAGGCCCGTTTCAGTGACGATGCCCTCTGCCTTGCACAGCCCCTGGAAAGGGAATGGCAATGCGGCGCTGAAGGTCAAGGGAGGCAGAGCGCTGGAGGCGGGTGGGGGGGAGGAGGGAGGAGGGGGAGACAAGGGCAGAGGGGGGCTGGTGATGCCGTGGGCGACTTCTTTTGGGGCAGTCTGGTGCTCTACGCATGGTACACTCCGATCCCTGACAGAAGAGCCCCCTTATCAGGACCAACTCCCTCCCCAGGGACCAGGGGGCTCTAACGACCCCCCCCTCCCCTCCTGGAGCAATGTTCCAACCGCCCTTGACCCCTCACAAGTGCACATGGTGCTCTAGCGGGGGGCACTACATTGTATGTGCCCCAGCCCGAGCACCCCGCAAATGCTTGCCATATTGGGGCACACCTGGTTTGCGAGAGCTTGCATCATGGTTCACCATGTCTTCCCTGCTGTGTTGCGGCCCATACTGCTGGGATGGAATGGATGACGCAGGTTGCACACTGCGTAGCACGAACTGGTTTCGGATGTTGTTGTTGCTGTTGTTGTTGTTGTTGATGTTGATGTTGTTGTTGCTGCCACGAAACTGCCACCCCCACCCATACAAGCACAACCATAGCCACAATCGCAACCACAGCAAGCATCACCTAACAGACCACCAAAGACCACGAGCACCGCCCCAACACCACGGCACCGCACCAAGACTCACATCAGCACCCGCAACACCACGACCGGGCGAGGCAAGGGAGTGCCTTGATATCTTCTTCTGTTTCTTCAAACGTGCGAGCGTTCTCATGCCCAACAAGCGTTTTCTGCAATTCGTGGTGCTGGGACATGTACGACGGCAATGGGGCATCTGTCTGGCTGGCCGGCGTCCATTCTGGGGAATCGTCGAACGAGATGTTCACTGAAGTGAGCTTCCATGACTTCAACGGACCTGCGCAACTCATGGCCCCGGATTTGTTGATTTTGCTGCGTTGTTGGGCACCAAAACCAACATAATATTACTGAGAGAAGGCACATGCAAAAAAAATCCCGCTACAACTCACAATGCGGTCAGACAATTTAGCAGGACTTAGGCAGAGCATCAGACCTCGTCCAACCGCGAGAGAGATGTTTGTGGCGTGGCCTTACAACCAAGTGCAATCACAACAGTTGTGCCAAGGATGCGAGCCTTCCTCTCGGAGAACATCTTTGGTGCAGTCGAACGCGGAACTCCGATGGGTGTAATAAACATGATACAACGCAATGTGTGCCACGGCACCTGAAGGAGCGATGTCCCACTACACTTTGAGATCCCCGCACTCATCAGCATTCTGGAGCCCAGCATTTCAACGTGTTAGGCCGGAGGAGCATCATGTCACGGCCTTGCAGGCGACCGAGCCGACACTAGTTAACAAGCGTTCCCCAGCCGCCCTGCACAGCCACCTCCCCATGAGGTTCCCACACTAGCCCCAAAGCGCCCTCCTGCCATAGGCCTGTCCATGCTTTGGTGTGGGATCGTCCCCAGGCTTGCACTTGAACGTGGGGAATGGAGCCCCCCCCCCCCCCCTCCGATGTGGTATGGCAGAGCTCAGGCACGCATCAGCGGCACATAACAGAGAACGGATGCTCGTCGGTAGCCAGTGAAAGAACATAGGCACCTTCTTGTCAACAGAAGACAAAACGGTGGTGGCCTGCGGTGGGCGCTGATGAGTGTCGCATCACCCGGCAGCGGCACGCTCAGTGGCTGCCGCCTGCTGCGCGACGATATCCCTTTGATCCAATCCTCGAGATACGCCAGGGAAGTGCTGGACCCCCCCCCCCCCAACTCTTTGGGGTGACTCAGGGATGGATATAATGGGGGTCCCCCCCCCCTGTGTGACATTCCGTCGGGTTGTTGTTTCTTTACGGGGCCCTGGACACTCACCCGTTCTTCCCTTCGCATGTTGCGTCGGGTTGCTGCTTTCTGTCGGCCGCTGCGGCCGGTGCTGTTGCTGGTGTCGTTTCCGCGTTCGCGGAGCCCAGTGGTTGGTGTGCCGTGGCTGTGCTGGATGTGGCACGGTGTGCCCTGTGCGCGTCAGTGGCGCCCAGCAGTTGACGCATTGAGGTTGTGCTGGCGGTTGCCAGCGTCGTTTGACTGTTTTTGCTGTCCATGCGCCTCTGTCCACAGGCCGTCCATAACCTGCCTCGCTGTGTTTCCATTTGCGTTGCCCCCCCCCCCCCCGCAAGATGACGAATGACAATTTACTAAACTGCAGCTCCAAGAAACGGGCTGTGAAGGTGGTCGAGGGAGGGAGGTCCAGGGTAACTCCGAAATACAACATGAAAACAATCCCCACAACATATTGATCATCTTGAGGTATGTATCATGGGGAATGGGTTTTTCAAAACAATTTGGTTCGGGCCGCTTTGCGGCCTGAGTTCCAAGCCATCAGCGGCCCTCAAACTGCAATTTTATAAGGGCTGCTGTGGGAGTTTCGTCATTCATCATCTCGGCCCAGCCAAAGCCCCCCCCACCCCCCCGCACCCCCACCAAAATAATCCCATCGATTTCCTATTTCTCCCTGGGGTGACCGCCAGCCCTGCCACCGGCTTCTGTCCTTCCCCAACAGGCCTACAACCGGTTTGTGCCTGCCAGACATTGCCTCCCACCTGCATTTACAATCGCCAGTAACCGCTGCTGAAACCCCCTGCCCCCCTTTAAGCGCATCCTTGGGGCAACCCTCCAGCAATGCCCCACATCCCCGCAATTGAGACACCCGTCGTCGCTTTCGCCGTGGTGTAGCCCGGGGATACAGCACAAGAGGTTCTCTATGAGGGAGTTCACTCACTGTGCCTGCACAGCATCAGTATTTGACCAACTTCTCCAGGAAATGGTCTACTGCACGGTGTTGTTGAGGTTGGTCGTAAAAGGTGCAACTACACGGTGAATCCATATATATTTGGGTGTTTGCATCATATTTACATCATCTAAGGTATCTGGGGATTTGCAGTGTGCAGTGCCCGTGCTGCGGGCTGTTTCACCTAATTTAGAGGCTACGTGCTGTCGGCACCTACGCTTTTGCCCAAAACTGTACCTGACACTGCAGAAGGAAAATGGGCAGTGTGGCCACATGCAAAACTGGGAATATTGTGCAATAATTTGTCATATCTCAGCCTGTTGCTGCACTGGTTGCATGTGAGCTCGCCCAAGCGGGCCCTCACACCCTGGCATACCTTTTCCCCAATCAACCTCCACCAAGGGACAATTTGACGGGCTTTAAAAACCACGCGAACTAAAAGACTTTGCTTTTGCCTATCTTCATACTCAAATTGAAAGGCCACAAAAATTTCAACTTGAGAAAAAAGATAGGCAAAATCCACCTTGTGCAACAATTTTGGGTGCACCTTGTGCTTGTTTTCATTTGGTCATCCTTACCGCTTCGTTCTTTAGTGTTATGTCCTGTGTCAGAGGCTAGGGAATTCAATAGCCTTTCCATAATCTTTTAACACTTCAACGATGTGTTGGATGAGGACATGTGTAAGTGAAAAGTGTAAGCAGGGGGGTGGGGGAAGCAACAGTGGAGTAGGTTTGCCAGTTGAGATTTCCGGTGTTTTGTGTTGGCATGCCTCTAGGCTGCCAGAGGCTAGTGTTTGGGGGTGCAGTATTTCGCTGCTTGCCATTCACTTGGTCTCATTTTGTTTCGGTTTGTCTCAGTTTCTCTCCTCAGAGGACTCCTACGCATACACTAGAGCGTACTGCTGAGTTCTATGTTGGCTTACATCTTTTAACGAGGGCTTGTTGGTCAGCATATGAGCCTCCCTTATTAAACTTGTGTCGCGTGATTTTGAAAGGGGCGCAGTTTCGTTGGTAGTGGAATGTCAAATTCCCTGCTCACAATTGCACCATTCTAAGTCCGGACAGGCTTCACCTTCCATCACTCCCAGACCATGAGGCAGGGCTGGGAGGGAAGAGGGTGGGGGGGAATGGCAAGGCACCGTGTCGCGGGCACACAACTTTCCCCTTACGCGAAGCGCACCCTTATTCCAAGCATGGGTCCCTAGTTGCTAGAACCATTGGAAATTGCAAAACAAAAAAAGAAAAAGATCGAGCTCTACAAATGCTTCACAAAAATTTCACACATTTCAATGCACCTCAACATTTTACCTTCTTTCTGTACCCGAAGCTGTAGAGCTGAACCTTGCAGAAAACTTTTTGCTGTTTGCTTTGAAACACGCGAGTGTGTAATCTTTGGTGTGTTGTTGGCGTGCCACGATGGGTTTCTTACTCTGGGAGTACTGTGCTTGTATGTTCTTCAAAACATGCGTTGTCAGTATTGAAAATACGGCATCCAGCCAATGTGACCCATTCTGTGTGGGCGCAAGACAAACAATCACTCAGAGATGCAGGACGACGAGACAGCAACCGGAACAAAGCAGAGCAAGAGAGGAATGCAGCAAGAGCTGTGCCCTGCATTCGTAGGCCATTTCGTCTCCAGATGTGAAATGCACAAGAGAATGATTTTGGAAACACCATCATACACCCGTCATATTCGACCATCACATAGACGAACATGAATCGGGGTATCCCATGTGATATGCAGCATCTGGCTCAATATTCACAGTTGGACGGGGCTAGAACTAGTAGGGGACTGATCACACCCACCCAGCTCATGTGCTGCAATAAGGGACAGCAAGTGCTGGTGATGCACTTGACAACCCGGTGCACAAGTGCATGTTGAAGATGCAGGTGTGCCAACACAATGCAGGCGTCGCACCACCGAAATTGACGGTTTCACGGCCGTGCCCCTCAATGGGCTTGGGAGGCTTTCTCCTGCTGGCGGCTCTCCGGTGCTCCCTTCTTTCCCCTTTAGCCAGCCGACCTTCTCGTCTTCCATGGGTCGTTGTGTGTCTTCTTGCCACGGTCCCACCACTGCCACTTGGCGGTGCTTATCCAAGGGCACGGTCGCTTACGACATTTGCGGGACATAGGGATTGAGGTGCAGGAAACGCTTGCGGGAACATTGACACAGCGGTCACAGTGCGGAAGCTTGACACGCAAACACGCGGGGAAGGCGGGTACATGGAGGAGCAGCGAGGGTGATACAAGGAGGATCAGGAAGGTCCCGAGGGCAGCAAACCAAACATCGTATCCCCATCAGATTGCTGAACACGGCCCGGTGGAGCAGGATGCAATCCAAGGGTTGTGTAACACTGCCAATCGCCCGACACGGCCTACAGCCTTCTTCGCACAATCAAAGCCAAGGTCAGCGTGGCTGCGGAAAGTCCCTGGCTTGAGGCAGGGTTCTTGGGAAGAGGAGAGGCTACGGGCGGTGTGCCACAGCAGCAGGAGCGGTATCTGGACGGGGAACGCAGGAAGTACGAGGACGCCGTGAATTTGCTGCAGACAGAGCCATTGGGGGGGGGGGGGGGGACGAGTGTGGGCAAACCCGCTGTGCACATTGCCGCAGGCGGGTACATATCCCATGAAACATGCTGACGCGGCGGTGGTGGCGCCGTGAAACGTATTGTACAGCAGCAGGTCGGAACTACAAAGAGCTCGCACTGGAGGAAGGGGAGGGAGGTTCTTTGGGGGAGTACTTGCGCCGCGCGCGTGCCGCGCGCTACTTTTGCGGCGAGTGAACGTCCTGGTTTTTAACCCAAAATAGACCCTGAGGAGAGCAAACACTTCGGCCCCAAAACTTGCATCGACACCCCTCCTTCCCACAAAATATAGCACAATCAAGAGCACAGCACAATTCGCACCCACTTCATAATAAATGGCTCTTGGCCCATTGTGGCCTTTCGGGGTCGCAAATAAACACATCCGCAGAGGTGCCCAGCACGAAAGGACACATCCAATGGACAACACAACACCTTTCCAACGGATGTCGCCAAATAGTTGCGCAGCGTGTGCGCCGCATCAGGTGCTCCCCGTTCGGGGCAACAGGGGATCTAGCGGGGGCTCCCTCCCCTCATACAGCCGACGCCTGCAGCCAACAACACCGCAACGGGTCACTGCTCTGCCTCTCTGTCGCCAGTGCGCCGCAGAAAGCCTTTAGCGCCCGAAAACAAAGTGGATCCGTGTTTGCAGGGGAAATGCTCATACCCCTCCACATGGCACTGGCCCTTCTCATCGGCAATCAAATCTGAATGGTAGTCACACCCTTGAGAATGGCAGGCTACCCCCGGGGTGTCCAGGGTTAGCCCCGGGGTGTCCGGGGTTAGCCCTGGTGAGTCGGGGGCTACCCCCGGGGTGTCCGGGGCTACCCCCGGGGTGTCCGGGGCTAGCCCCGGGGGTTCTGGGGCTACCCCCGCGGAGTCCGGGGCTAGCCCCGGGGTGTCCGGGGCTAGCCCCGGGGGTTCTGGGGCTACCCCCGGGGTGTCCGGGGCTACCCCCGGGGTGTCCGGGGCTAGCCCCGGGGAGTCCGGGGCTACCCCCGCGGAGTCCGGGGCTAGCCCCGGGGTGTCCGGGGCTAGCCCCGGGGGTTCTGGGGCTACCCCCGCGGAGTCCGGGGCTAGCCCCGGGGTGTCCGGGGCTAGCCCCGGGGGTTCTGGGGCTACCCCCGGGGTGTCCGGGTCATAGCCGTCAAACCGCTGCACACCCCTGTGGATGGCTCTTCTACTACCGCTGGTACAGCCCCTCGGAAGGACCCGGACAACCAGCGGCCGATACCGTGTGCCACCAACGAGGCCAAAATACAAGGCATCCTGATGCTGGCCAGAGTGGCTCCGCTGGTGTTCGACACACGAGGGGTGCTTATCCTCCGATGGTTCACAGCCGTCCCAAATGCACTGGCTCAGGCCCAGAATTGCACCCACAGAACTGTGGAACTGACGCTTGTACCCATGCACAAACCTCCGGTCCTTCTGCGCCCATTGGCCGTTGCCCGAACACCGTCGGAGACCGGAGACCACGCCCCTCACATTGGTTGAGGGGTGCTGGGGCAACTTCCCGCGGATACGCTTGGGACAAGTACCAATGCGGCTCCATATGTCACGGTGAATGACCACTACAGAAGACGGCGGCCACCCTCAGTTTGCCCAGCCCAGCACCAGGCTGAGCCCAAGCCCACACTCCAGCCCCATTTGCAGCCTGACTCGAATCCAGCCCTCGGTGCGGCCCATCTGCATCCGATATTCAACCCATTCACGTGTCCGCATGGTTGCAGCAGTTCTGGCATTGCCATGGTAGCAACGGGCGATCACACGTGAGAACCGTCTGGCCCGGGCGGCGATCTGCCATTCTACGGCCAAAAAACAAACAAACACAACGCGCTCCAGTGAAAACAAGCCCACATCAAACCGTTGACGGGAATAACGCCCAATGTTTACAATCTGCAAAGGGTCTGCTTTGCAAATATTGGTCCGAAGACGGGTATTTACAATACCCAAGGGGGGCCTGGAGGGCCAGCAGTCGGTCCCCAGAGAACTGGCGGAAGCAAGCGCGCGGCGCCGCCACGCAAAGGACGACCAAGAGAGAGGTGGTCTGATGCAACGGCGAAGCCCGTAATCGCCGCCAACGGGCCATCGCCAGGGCGGTCCGGAAGAGCGGGGGAAAAAAGCAGTCTGGTGGCGTCCATCGAACGCAGCTCGACGGTGGGAGGGTAACCGATGGCAGTTGGGTGACCGACAGCGGTTTGGGTGTGGGCGTTCTTCGGGGCCGCCCTGACAATCGCTACCTCCCAAGCCCGCCAAGGCTTATCGTTCTGACAGACTGCAGAAAGACCTCACCCCTGCGCTCGTCCATTTTTTTGATTTGATTTGAGCTAAACTACGGAAGAATAACACCAAAGCGCTTCACCTCGATCCCGTGTGAATGGCAGCGTGCTGTGCAACAGGGGCCCATCCTACCCAGGCACATTCCCACGCCGCACCTGATCGGCAATCTCAATAATGCCCCCTGCCCCATTGCGACTGACCTCTGAGCCCCACCCCTCCCACACCACCTGTCACACCCTTCCTCTCCTACTGCCATCCTGCGCCGCACGAAGACCGGGGACGTGCTGCGCATACACGTAGTGGAACGCACATTACGCCACAATGGGCCACCATTGGCCCAGCCCGCCACACAACTCATCCAAATGCTCGATCAACTTCACCAACTCGTTCATGGCACGGTAATGTTTGTGCTCCTCCAACGCCATGAACTCCCACAATTTCTTTGCCTCCGGCTCCGTCTCCTCCTGCAGAGTGCACGCCGGGAGGCTGTGGAAAGCGCCGGGCGGAGGGGCAGTGGCCAGGGCAGCGATGCTTGGTGGATCGTGCGGACAGAGTGGCCCTACGGGGGAAGGGACTCATCACGGTTCCCATCAAGGAAGAGTGCTGACGTCTTTTGTGGCGGGATCGACGGACAAACAGTGCGGACGGGTGCGTTGAGACCCACGCTTCGCTGTATCTCTGCGCGCCCTTTCCGCAGCATGTTAAAATGGCGCAGGACAACGGACAAATAAAATGACGGCATTGCATGTGTCCGCAAATTCGAAAAATTATTCGAAAAAGGTGAGGGCCGGGTGTGTGGACCACCGTGGGGGACGCCCAACCATTGCTCGTATATTTCGCGTGCAAAGGATGCAAAATCAGCGGCGGCGTGGATTAAGACAGGGCCTGGCAGCTTAAGGGCCGTGGCAATCCGCGCGTCGAGGGTGCACTGAAGCATTCGTTCAAAAAAAGGGGGGGGGGTTGGCATGACGCCTGGATGGATTGCTGTCTGAAGCTGGCGGCGCCTATTGGCCTCTCGCCGCTTACCCTTGTCCTTTCCTTGAACCTTCTCCCTCCATAGGTGGTGCCCATCGGCCTCTCACCACTGAGTGCCATACCTCTCCCTACCTGGCCTATCCTTGCCTCCCTGCGGGGGGAAGGGGGTCACTGGCCTGAATCCCCATCCGAAACCCAAGCATAGCAGCAGCCCGAAGTCCAGGGCACAGCTCCGCAGGGGAAATACTTGACACCGTCCACCAAAGAACGTGAGCCAACGGAAAGAAAGAGTGCCTCGAGAGAGCAATTCAATCAACGCCCGGTGACAACGAGCCCAGGGCGTTCAGGGCGTCGTTCGCCCAGCTCTGAAAAATCATGAATTTTTAGCGGTAACTTGCCATTGTTATTGTGGCAGGCGATTGCCCATCCTGCCACAACACGGATGCTCTGTCTTTCGTAATGATGTGGCACTATGCCAAAATGCCCTTGTGGGGTATACAACGCCCGACCGGGGCTGTTAGCACCACGACACTGGGCTCAGAGGTACGTCAAAATGGTTGTTGACTGGGCGAGACACGGTGTCCCTGATGCCTTTGAGTGGCACACATTTGGGGCGCTCGCAGTTGCCTCTCAGATATCCGTGGTGGTGGTTGGGTATCACACCACAGCTCTGTCTATACCGCCAGGGGGCTGGTGCCTTTCTTTTGGTCCAGGACCAGAACAGTCGAACACGCTACGCACGGATGGCGGTTTTCTACTGGCGCCCTGTCCCCTCCCCAAGGTGTGCCGTGCACAGATCCATGGCCTGCAGTGCCCCTGCCATGGCCCTGGCATTGGTGATGGCCCACCCCGGTCCCTGCCCGGATCCTGCCGCTCATCCGGCCCTGCCCGTCCATGCTCATGCCCCTGTATGCCTGCTCCTTCCCCGTCCTTCCAGCCTATCACCCGACCGGCAGCTGTGTTCACATGCCTTGGCGAGGCTGAAGAACTCGTCACGGTTGTGCGCCTCTACGTCACGGGCGGCTTGATACACCTGCAACATCGACCTCAATTCGGTTGTGACTCCGCGCTCCTTTCCCTCCGTAAGCGCTCTGCAAATCTCTTTGGCGCGGACTTCGATATTTGACTGATGCAACTCTGTGGCGTGAGTTGGAGCAAGAACACCCCATGAGGGTGGGTGCGAAAAACCTTGCGGCCGGGGGGGCAAAGCCAGATGTTGCTGCTCTACTGGCAGGTCGGGGCGTCAATCGGTTGCTCACCACTCACGAAGATCCGCGGGGGCTAGGGGGATGCCATTACGGCGCAGAAAAAGGCTTGTCGCCGAAAGAAGGAGGTTTGAGCCTATTCTCCAGATCCTCCTGGGGCTTCAGGGCACCGTGAGAGAAACGCAGAGGCCGGGGCGCAGGGCAGGGGCTGGATACAAGCCATACCCCGACCCCCCTCAACAATAACCAGTCGAGGGTGGGATTATTGTTTTGAGGAAATGTGCCGGTTGCAAACCAGCGGTCCGCACAGCCTGCTCACCATACCCTGGCCGGAAGGGCCTGGCATGGATAGCCGTGGGATCACTCACAAATGCCCGCAGCGGAGCATGCATGCCATTTGCTTGGTGCCTTCGCAACGTGTTGCTCAATCACCCGGGCTCGCGGTTGTTACAGAGCCCAGAACCTCCACCCGTATTATCCGCAGCCACTCTGCCCCCTGGTACCTGCCGAAGGCCGTGGCATTGCTTCCAAGGGGGTGCACTTCCCCTGGGTGTACATTGTGGGCCCGGGGCCCGACACAATCACTCGTGTGTAAACACCTGGACCCGAAGGTGGTTGATGCCGATCGTTTGACTCAACTAGCTGGAGTTCTTCGGCGAAGTCCGCAATGTTTTGCGTCGTTCGCTGTGCAAAGGCACTAGGCCGAACGGAAACGGGGTATTGTCGCAAATGTCAAGTGGGAGTAGGTTTTCGCCAATTTTAAGGTGTGTGCAAGTGCATGTGTGTACAACGCAATGTGCGCGCGTGCGTGCGTGCGTGCGTGTGCTTGCAGGCTGACGAGGCACATACACTCAGACAACCGCTTTGTGCCCTCCTTGTCCGCCCCACGGGCGCGCGTGGGTGTGTGAACAGGCGGTCACGCCTGGCTCCTGGTCCACGAACACATCCACAGGGTGGTCCACCCCTCCTTCTCCCCTTCTATCCACCAGTCTCTGGGCATGCTGCACTTCCACAACAAACCTTTCCCTCCTCAAGTTCATGCCGTAGACGCAGTGATTCCGGTGTTGACCCTGGTTGTTTTGGTTGAAGCTGAATAATACCCTTGTGCCTGCCAAACTTGCCATTCCGCCTGCATCAGAAAGGCGCCTAGCCTGACATGTTAGCATCACTTTCTTGACTGTTTGGCCTGAAGAGGTGCTCCCGGAGATCAGTGCTTTTGCTTTGCCCAGTGCTGTCATGGCTGTATGCCTCTACGTCAATGCCGGGTTTCTGTTTCCGGTCCCCCCGTCAACACAGGTGATCTTCCACGCAATAGCCGTTCTCTTCGTCCGTGCTAGAATGGCTATGCGGAGATGGCCAAACCAGTCTATGTCGGCTGTGCCGTGCCTTGGCCCGGCTGTAAAGCCCCCCGACATACCGACATTCGGAACGAAACCGGCGTCTAATGCTTTCTCCAGTGCGACGTGGTGTTCTTGCTCTTCGTCAGCCAAACGATTGAACACTTCCTTCAGGGGCCCGGGTGCATCCCGAGCCATTTTCCGGTAGTGTTCCTCTGCAGCCTCCTCAATGTGGAGCAAGTGGTCGCGCGTGGCTTGGGCACGGGTGCGCACAGCCCTTGCGCTGGGGTGGAGCCACAACAATAGGCGAAATGTGCGGCGGCGCAACGCGAGGGCGGCCGGCGTACGTTGTACGAAAGTGAGCATTTTGCGGTCGTGGACTCTGAGGAGTAGGGATGTGGGAACAGAAGATGAGCACCCATGCTCTTCTGCTCATGTACTGTCGTGCGCCGCATGCTCTTCCTCACGTGCCACCCCTCATTTCATACGCATGCAGTACGCGGGTAATGCGCAGGCAATATGCATGGCCGGTTGGCAATGCGAGCTGCCGGATCGCTGGATGACACATAACATCGAGCGGTAGACGTTGCCCAGCAATTAATCCAGGTCACTTGCATATTCCCCGTTTGTTTACTGTCTTGTTACAATATTTTAAGACGAGAGGAGTATGAAAATTGACTCAAGTGATTGGGGGGACTAACACAACTTATCACTTTCATTTGTTTGTTCGAAACATGGGGCATGATGGCGGACACATGCAAACTTGGCGTAGAAAAGCCCATGCCGTCCCTTGCTCCATTCCACAAGCATAAACTTGACTTGCTAGCCGTGCCACATTTGCACGTCATTCTTTGGGTGTTTCCATGTGCGTGTGCACCGTGTTTGTGTGCGGGTGTGTTCCTGTCATGTCCATTTCAGCGGCTGGCGCCGAGGCTGGAGCCGCGAGGTTGCAGAGGTGAGCGATGATCCCCCCCCCCCTGTGGCTGGCTGCGGCTGCCGCGGCTGGCGAGAAAAACAAGGAACCGCGAAGAAAGCATGATTTTTCTGCCACCCCATGAGAAACCCAGCCCCAAATGCAATGAGTTTATTGTCGTACCACAACAACACGCACAAGAGTTGCACACATGAGGTAGGTAGCAGGCACAATGCTACTTTTCCACAACAACAATTGCCCAAACTGTACCCAAAGAAAGCGGGTTCAGTACTCACATGGCTTCCCAATGCTGGTCTGGGCATGGGGTTACAGGATGTTCCCACAGGTCAGCTCAGGCAGTGAATGTTCGGTTGGCTGGTTGGCCCCACCCCAGAAGTGTGTGTGTGAGCGTGTGTGATGCCCAACTCTTTCAAATCTGCTCAAACTCATGTGTGCGTGTGTGTGTGTGTGTGTGTGTGTGTGTGTGTGTGTGTGTGTGTGTGTGTGTGTGTGTGTGTGTGTGTGTGTGTGTGTGTGTGTTCAACGCAATGCCAAAGGCAACAAGCAAAGGCTCAACAGATTTCAAGAGGACATTAACCTGACAAATCGGCAGTTGATTCATGCAGTTTTCGCACAGAACTCTTAACTACAATTGGCAAAATCTCCAAAGATGGCTGTGTGTGTGTGTGCACCCTCCACCCCTCCCTAGGTTCACGGCAATGGCCTCTCCATTGGCCACCCACGTGCTGGGTATAGGCACAAGTCACCGAGGCCCACACCCTGCAACCTACATTTCAGCGGCATGTACCACCAAGACCAACTGTAACCCTTGTACCCAAATCCTGTGACAATTCCTTCGATGTTCAAAGCTTGGTGCCCGCGGCACATCGAAAACATGAGGGACTTCATCACCAAAGCTGGGACCATGGATTGCAGGACAAGGCAGCAGCTGGGTGACCACCTGTCTGGCCATCGGTCCCAGATGCCTAAATGCCTGGGTCAAATGACTATTGTGTGTGAACCCTTTCAAAGTGAGGGATAGCTTTGCGGGCATGCACGACACACACGACTCACCCCAGTGTAAAAACTGGCCCTCAGGCTCCCATTTGCAGGGCACCTAGTATAATTTTGCCTGCAATCCCACCAAAAAGCATCTGCACACATACAACAGGTGTGGCGGCACATTGCAAAATGCCACGTATACAACACAATGCACACGCAATGACAGAGCAAAGGCTCAAGGCTCATGTGTGAAACGCAATGCCACAGGCAACGAGTAAAAGCTCCACAGTGTCAACAAGACATAACGTGCAGTACAGCATCAAAGGTGCAAAGTAGCAAACTTGACACCACCACCACAGTGGTTTTCGCTTGAACTCTTAACTAGCAAATGGCATACAATTCAGAGAGCTCCTTTGTGTGGCTGTCACGCTGGCTGGCAAGGGAATCCAGGTTAAAAAACTACTTACCTAGAGAGATCAATTCATGGGAGGATGTGGCCCTATGCGACTTTCTGGATTGGCTCGCCCCGTGTGCGCGGCCAGGAGCATCATGATCCTGCTCCTCATCACCATGACATGACATGTACCGAAGTGCAACCGGTGATGTCGGGTGACATGCAAGGAAAGGCAAAGCACAACCGGTGATGTCGTGAAACGGGCATTGAGTGGTGGTGCAAAACGGGCACAAAACAGCAGTTGCTCACCGATGCATTATAGGCGAAAAAAAATAGACACTCAGAAAGTGTGACATGTAGGGAAAAGCAAGAATGGACCTTGAAAATTATTGCAAAAAAGCTCCAAGAATCTGGTTGTGTGGTGTAACATGCAATCGTGGGCAAAGCATTGATGCCTACGAGCAGCAAACAATGTGCAATTCAATTGTAAGAGAACTAAGTCACAGGGCACAGCAAAGCACCAACCAAAGACATTTGTGTTACAAGCAACAACAATGTGAGAGCTCAACCATGGCTTTTGCAAGCACTTCATGTTTACCACTTCTTACTTCAACCTTGGCGTCGGGCCTCCGCAGTGGGGCGATGATCCCCCCCCCACCCCTTGGTCGGAGCAACTCCATTGTCGCTACGTTGTGTTTCATGTGTGACACCTACATGTGCCTTCGTGTCCCCATGTCGATGCCATCTGCACTCTACACTTTGTTTGTGCGACGAGGCCTCGTCGCATTCCATCACCCCAGGTCAATTGCCCGCCGCATGCTGCAAAGGCAAGCACAACAAAGTAGGGCGACTCCTCTAATCTTTTTTTTAAGGCATGGCGGTCCCCGCCGAGAGTATTTAGTTTATTTAGTTTATGGCACGATGTGCACTCTCACGACCTCTTTGTCAGGTGCCGACACTCTTCCTTGCAAAATCCCACAAGACCGCGGGCAAAGCAAAGAAAAATGCACAACCGTGGTTGTGGTCTGCCGAGTTGAGTGCCGAGTGCCACATCGGCATAAGACAAGAATGGACCAAAGAACATAGGGAACGGGTCAGGGGCGTAGGGTGACACTCAAGGCATCCCATGGTCTCGGCTTACATATGTCGTATTGGTATTCCACAAGATGCAAAAACAGTGCTGGTTATCAGTGTGGGATGGCGTAGGAGTGTTGTCCACGCAAGTTTGAGGCCGTGTTTACACTTGAGAAAATCGGATACCCGGTTCAAATTGACTTGTAGTGTATCCCTATGTAAGATTGATGCTTGATAGAAAACCAAAGAGCATATATCGTAACACATATTACTTAGAATGAAAGGTTTGTTTGTTGGCGAATTGTCTCTCTCCGTTGCAATTTTGTTCTCCATAGTCTTGCTGCCCTCCTTTGCTATTGTTTGCGAATGCCCCAGTCTCCTGCTTGACGAAGAGTTCAAGTGCCCTGTATTGAGGTAAGAAATCTGGTAATTTCACTAACATATGCGACAATGCGGTGTGTACTCTTTGGTTTTCCATCAAGCTTCAAGTTGAAGACCAAGGTACGATTCGAAAATCATTTTCACCACAGGAGATACCGGCCGGCAGTTGATGACTTTAGACATCAAGAAGTGACCATGGCCAAAACAGATTCATTGACGCTACATCATGGGTGCCCGTGCTCAATGTCATGGCTTTTTGGTGGGAGGAGCACCCAATGATAACCGACAAAATTCCCCGTGGATGGTAGCATGGCTTTCTCATGGGGATGCCTTGTGCATCCATACTCCCTTGCCGTGACAGTAGACCCAGGTCTCTTAATTTTTCATCCGGAGCCAAACCTAGGTCTCTTGTCTCTAATATCTGAAGCTTGGGACATGTTGTGACCTCTTTTTAGCCACACCAAAACAAGCTGCACGAGCCCACTTTTGTTGATTTTCATTTTCTAACCGAAAAAACCATTTGGTGGGTGATGACACCATGACATTATTGCGTACTTTGTGCAACACATTAGATGAAGCATTTTTTCAACATTCTTTGCAAGTGGTCACATGTTAGTTTTTAATTGTGTGCTTCGTGTTCGCCCCCGGGTTTTAATTGTTAGTATTGATCATTTTATTGTTTAGCACTGTCATGGATGTTTCCGATGAGCCACAACAAGATGCCAATCCGGAAGAAGATGTGTCAAAGCCTGGTCTGGCTTTGGTTAGGGAAGGGCTCCAAAATGGGGTCTCTTAGATGGTGCTTTTCGGGTGGATCTACTGTCATGCAAAGGAGTATGTGGTGTGACAAGTCTTTTCATAAGCTATGCAAGGCGGCAAGGCAACAACAGTGCTTGTTTCTCTTCCTCTCTACATACCGCCGAAGTGACGTGTCTAACTCACCAACTAACACTTCTTTGAAGGTATAGGCAAAAAATTGTCCCACTCTTCGTCATAGCATTGACCCTTTTTGTGTGTCGCTTGTGTGATCATCTGTTTTGCAAACAAGTAGCGGTGAATATCATGAAAAGCATGAAAGAAAGGCGCGAAATTGATGAACCTGTAATTCTAAACCGACACCAAATAGCGGGGCAACCGAGCAAGACGACACAGCTGTACTCACCATAGGGATCGGCCTATCCCCCCGAACAGGGACGAGTGCAACGCTTTCGGGGGCACGATTTCCTAAGTTGGCTCAGAGAGCGAGCGCTGCAGATTGAGCGCCAGCGCGACCTCCACATCAATTTGTCGACCCCAACTTATCAAAGCATTTGTTGGATGCCTGTATTTGCCGCAACACAATGAGTCTCTGTGATAAAAAAAACGAAGTTCGGCCCTTTATGTGACAAATTCTACCGCATGTGTTCACAATAGCTGCCATTCTTTTGAAATCCTGACGAGGGGACGTTGGTACCCACGGGATTTGGGAAGTGTCATACATCCCGACGGCCAGCCAAATCAGAAGGGGCCCGAGGGTACATATCAGAGGACGGTGAGGCAAGGGATGGGGTGGGAAACCGCGACGGGCCCTTCTGGGACGGAGACGTCAACGAACACAGGCATACTGTGGCATACACATGGCCGAATGCAAGGCGCGTGGGCAAGAGTGAGAAAAAGAACACAAAGCATATGCGGAGTGCACTTCTCAACCTTTGGCCGGTCATGTGCTCCATGTTGAATTGTGCCATCGCTACATACGTGCATACAAGTTTGAGACATTCATTCGCCTCAAGAATTAAATACATTTGACATTTCATATCCCACCACATCAAGACTTCCAGTATCACTCAGAAAAGTGTGACTTTTTAGGCAGTCGCCCAACAAATTAGGACAGCATCGTGGGTCAAAGTTGGGTGTTGCCTTCGGAAATGACGGTTTCAACTTTTCATGTTAGGGATGCACCAACGAATGCTAGCATAGAAAGATAACATACTAGACAAATTTTTCTTGGTCACTACGAAACGGATGTGGCCCTCATGTAGCGTCAAATCGCTCGCTTCCGAAGCTTTTTGCATGGGATACCCGGGTGTCCGTGTGGGCTAAACTTCGGACGCTTGTTTGTGGGACACTTCATGCTTCGCTACGTGCACCCTTCAGCCTAATGGACGCATGTCCATGGTGTCTGTCTGCCGATTCTGCTTTGGTTGGTGCTCGCTTGCACGTGATCTTTAGGTGTACATATTCTGCTGCGTGTGAACAGTGAATTGCGCAACAAAGTTGTGTCAGTGTGATCATCTCATCAGGTCGCAAGCAAAACAATATCATGCAACTTTCTGCGAAAAGTTGGAATAGCAGTGTGATGGTTTCGAAAACTCGGCGGTCTGTCACCCAAGGCCCATCCCGCAGACCTTGTCGAGTTTGCCGTGCTGTAACATAGTCGGGTAGACCGCTCACCGGGTCACACACACACGCACAAACACACGCACACAAATACGTTGTATGTGACGTCGCATGAACAAGGGGGTGTCGGCGCACAAGGCGCGCTCCCGGAAGTGTCCATCGAGCGCCACCAAAATGACGAGCAGCACCCCGTGCGCGCCTAGCACAGCACCGTTTGTCATGTGGTCTGGCGAGCAATCCAAGAGCCCCAAAGGTCCCACATACAAAGAGTGCCATTTTCCCCTCGGGTCTTTAGGGATATGCATAACTTCTCCTCCGGTTTGTGGGGTGGATTTTTGAAAAAATTCCGGCGCCATCATCCAAACGTGAACCACAATTTGCCGCTTGCCGAGTAGGAACTTGGGGTTCTACAAGTAACTTTTGGGGGGGGGGTAAAGTGGTAATGTACGATCTGTATGAGCTGCAAAGTCCTTAACCCAAACCCCACAAACAAAGTCCTCCATTGCGAACCTCGTTGCGGTTCCAGTTGCATTCATAATGGTTGTATCTAAAGAAGAAGTGCGAACTAAGTGCATGCTAATCATCTTCAACACAAAAATCGTCGCATCGATCAATCACTATCTTAGCAAGGTCAATCATTTTTTAAACAAGGTCCATCAAGGTCATCATCTTTCAACTTGTGGCAAGTAGTAGCCCCCCAAGTGCTGTATGCAAGCCTTGCATTGCGTAGTAGCGATCTCCTTTGATTGAGCTTTCGTCTATTTCAAATGGCATCTCAGCAAATTATTCTTCAAAAGTCGTGCCCCAATCCTCTATTCGTGCGTGCGTAGCAAGAGAGAGAGAGTGTGTGGTGTGTGCCCCATGTCGACACCAATTTTCTGGTTCTGACACCCGGGGATGACTCGGCACAGTAGGAAGCAGCACGTGGTAGAAAGCTTTTTGGTTGGTTGAAAAAAGGACCCCATTTTGGGATCCGACCCCTGCGGTCCGGCCTTCGTACGCCCTCTGCGCGCCCTCAATGCGTCATGACGCATCTCTCATCACTTCATGGCCCTCTCCGCCAACGGAAGGAGGGTGGACGGGCCACAGAGCGGGCGGGCGGGCCATAGAGCGTGCGGGTGGCAGGCAGGCGAGCAGCTGGTGGTAGAAGCATCTCGGACCACTGCCTAGACAACCGCCGGGCTCACCGATCGACTGACAAGATGCGAGGATTGACGCACGGATCAAAAAGGGGAGATGTTCGTAGGTACAAAAAAAACCAAGCAGCCACTATTACAGCCCGCCAATCCTTGGAGAGTATCCTTGACTCTTGGTGGGCTTTGTCCTCCAAGACATCCTTTGAAGCACGGAGATGTGGACGGTCCTTGCCTTCTGCAAGCTCATACAGGACACGAAGTCGCCGTCCAAGGTTGGAAGGGGGGGGAGGGGGCGCGAGTTCCTGCATTCTACGGTATTCGACAAACCCACATTCCCAATCCACGCGGCGTTCGGGAATTTTAGGCTGGATTGTTGTGCTTTTTTTTTAAAAAAACGATTGGCCTACGAGTGAGTACCGTGCTCGCGCCCTCCGCACGGGCGGTAGAAGTTGTTCTTTATGAGAATCCGGGTGTTGGTCCAGCTTTGCCGCTTGTATTCCTCAGATTCCCATCTCTCACGTACGAAATGCGCTCTAACAACCACACTGGCATGCCATCATAATACCCGTCGCTTGCACATAGGCAGGAACGCCCCCCCCCCCACCAGCCCGCTCCACAAACACAGCCTAAGCCAAGTGGGTAGCCGTGCGTGTGTGCCATGCAAAATGTTTGGGTCTGCATTGGCCAATCGGAGCCTTTAGTGGCCAGCCGTGAATATGTTGACGGCTGGCTCAAAACCAGGGTTGTCTTCCGCCGCTTCACCCATCGGTACAGGCCTCACGTAAGAGGGGACGTGAGAATGATTCTTTGCCCCACCGGTGTGTCCGCAGCAAGATTGGACTTCATTTGTGTTGCCTGCAGAGTTGGCCGAGGGCGAGGAATGATGGTGCTTCGGTTCTTCGTATGGACCATGCCGTTGTCGGTTTTTTGGCTCGACGTACACTCGCAACTGAGGTCTCCGTCGGGATCACACAAATCGGAAATATGTACAGAACGCCTTGGCACATTGAACAGTTTGCCTGTGGGTTCAGTAGGACACGGCGGAAGGTGGCGCTCCTGTTTTCCCTTCTTTCCTCCGCGTACAGATCTACGATTGCATGCCCCCTCTTTGAGTTGAAAGCAACACCCCTCACACTGTCATTCGCGCAAAATGAGTTCCAAATCAATGGTTGCGCACTTGCAACTGGCGCTAGTCCTACTTCTGTTGATGCTGCCAGCGGCGTCCTCGTGGCGGTGCAATTGGCAGTTCACGATCAACGTGTTCACATACAACCGCGCTTCGGGGCTGAGGCGACTGTGGCGGTCGTTGCTGCACGCGGATTACATGGGCAAGCAGGTGGATATGGTGCTGTTCCACGACTCGCCCAAGATGAACGCCTACAACAGCACGCAGTGGGTGACGCGGTGGATCGACAATGAGGCCACGTGGCCCCATGGCCGGTTTCAGGTGTTCAAGAAAGTCAAAAACGTGGGCCTCGTGCGCAGCATCGTGGGGGCTTGGTACCCCATTAACGAGAACTCCTTCGCGGCCTTTTTCGAGGACGATTTGGAGGTGTCACCGTACTGGTTCAAGTGGACGTACAAGGCCCTCGGTGCGTACTACTTCGTGCCGAACCGTCACCCCAAACTGATCGGCCTCTCGTTGTATCGGCCCATCCACGACGAACTGACGGTGAAGTATTTCGACCCCCAAACCGGGAACCGGCCGTTCGTATACCAGCAGCCGTGCTCCTGGGGCCAGGTCTGAGCATCGCTCCTCCGTCACGATTTGCATGCGTGGCCACCCCACCTGCCTCCAAAACCGCATTTTGGTGGTTGACCGGCTGAAGCATCCTTTCTGCCACCTCCTCCCCAAGGGGTGACCCCCCGCCTTGACCCTCAGCCCGAGCACAGAACTGCCGGGGATCGCCTGGCTTGGGCACAGGGAGCACGCTCCACGGGCAACGCGGGCACAATGCCTGGAAATGCAGCACACCACTGATGTGTAACACTGGGCAATCCGGAAAGCTCTGGCTCTGTGTGATAGTTCCCACCTCAGATCTGGCGGGTGCTCTCCTGACTGAATGCGACGCCAGGACAGCCAGGGACAGCACAAAGGGCGGCGGCCGTGGTCGGTGGTGCCCAAGCAACTGCACCCGCAAAACTTTCTCTTCGCCCTTCGGCAAGGGACAGGAAGTGTGCCCCACCCCATCGATGTGAGGTGGCAAGTAGCCAGTGTTGGGGCCGCAGAAACGTTGCCCCCTTGAAGGAGGCGGTGCACTGCCATGCTCCTACTTGCAGTGGAACACACAGATGCCCATCCAAGACCATCGGCTACCGGAGGCGAAGCAACAGTGGCGGTACTTCAACCTCATGGGATGATGGTGGCAGTGGGAGGTAGAGATCTTACACTATACGTTCCAACCGGGGTTGAAGGGGGGGTCTCTCATATCTCACCTCCGTCACAGTAATGAGTTGCCCTCGATAATTTGCGGGATGCATTCAGGTTTCCATTTCCTGCACACTTTCCTATCCTTTTTCGGAATTTGATCACGTGCAGAGCTAACGTCGACGTCCTGCGTGACAACCGCAAACTCGGCTTAACCTCACGTATGACTCTCCCCCACCCCATGTCATCGGTGATCCCGCCTGGCGCCATCAGCAACACATGGGGGTGTGGCTCACAACTTACAAACGCCCACATACTTGACTTCCCGGTGTGCAGCCCCGAGTTTCGTGCCCCGCATGAAGCGGGCAGGCAAGGCCAACGGGTCCTGCTGCTCCTTTGCTTCCAAAGTCTGTTCGTCCACCGTAGTTCTGCCTCGCAGTCAACTGCAGTACAACTGCCCGGAGGGGGGCGACCTACCAACCCCACGTCCGGGCCGGTGCTTTCCCCCCAGGCAGATGCAGCAGGAGCCCCGGCACAGGGCATTCAACTCGTGCCCGTCTGCACGTCCTGCACCGCACTGCACTGCGCCGCTCTGCGCCGCCCTGCACTGCGGCTGCCCCACCCGTGCATCGCAGGTGATGTTCCCGGGCGCGTGGCGCTACTTTCGGAAGTGGAAGGGCGGACAGGAGGCCCGGCACATCATGCCGATAGTCCGGCTGCCCGTGACGTCCAACTCTTGGGACACGCAGTCGTCCTGGAAAAAGTACCTGATCTACCTGATGCACTACAAGGCATGGACGCCCGTGCCCCACACGCCCTGGGTCGCACGCCCTGCCCCGCGCCGCGCCCCGTGCCGTGCCTCATGCCCTGCCCGACGCTGTGCTCTCTGCCATGTCCCAAGCCCTGCCCCGCGCCATGCGCGACCCCCGCCTTGCCGCTATCCCACATCTCCTGCCCCTGCCCTGCCTTGCCAATCCCATCCCTCCCCCTCCCCCTGTCTTACCCTCATGACCTGCCCCTATTGTTGTCTTTGAAGGGGAAACCTGGAACAAAGGACCTCATCATCAGGAATGAGCATCCGGTTGACGCCATTCCGTTGGTGGGCTCGTCATGTTGGGGGCTGCAGCCCTGTGACGAACCATCCAGCCCGCCATGCGTGCGATTTCAGGGCCTCCCCTTCTTGTTCCTGTTTGTCATGGGTCGGAATGCCCGGGAAGAGCGGCACATCAACAAAAGCCACCGGTGGTGCGTCATCACGCCATCGCACTCGCTACTTGCTTTGGACCGCGAAAGGCCACGGCAGGCCAAGGGCGATTGCAAAGATTACGAAGTGGGTGCCAATTGTGTTGTGCTCTATCGCTGGATTGTGGGACGATGGGGTGCTTAAACAATTCTTGTGGCCAAAGCACTTGCTTTCCTTAAGGGCCATTTGGGGAGGGGGTAAAAACCAGAACATTCCGGGTGTACTTGCTGCAAAAGTAGAGCTCGGTGCGTGTGTGGTGCAAGTACTCCTTTGGGCTGTGTGTGCCTGATGCTGGGGTCCCTGGCAGCGGGGCTGGGGAGCCTGCTGCTGAGGCCATCAGGGGAGCTGTGGGGCGGGTGGTGCACAGGCTCCAGTTGCCGAGCGGATGCCCTGTGCTCACCCGACTGGACCCCGAAGGGTGCACAGGCCGGTTGGTTGGTCGTTGATCCAGGGGGCCCACCACGGGCGTCGCGGGGCATCCACCCGGACCCACACACCCGCATCCGCAGGGGCTGTTCATGGTCTACCCGAACTTCCCCGAGAACCGCACGCTGAGCACCAACCATTTCATGCCGGGCGAGCACAACCTCCCGGACCCCGGCCTGTACCATCTGCCGCTCGCCACCCGGGGGGACATGCAACGCTGGCGGGAAGCCGGTGTGGACGTCTTCGAGACGCCGCCGCTGGAGCACCTGAAGGTGCGCAACACGATGTCGAGCCCCGTCGCGGCGATCAACCGCCTGTTCAACGCCAACGTGTCCTTCACGACGCAGCCGTTTGTTGACACCGGGTCGAAGTGCTGACCCCCGAGCGGCGCCCCCCCCGGGACAGCGGTTGGCATCGGCGGCGACTGTGGCTCGGCGCCCCTCGAGGGTCTGCCCGGGCAAGTGACCCAACTGTTGCCTGCGGTCCAGCGCCGCTTGGAGGCGTGCAACCGCCGGTGGGTACCTGTGACCACTGGGTACCCCTCGCCTCCGGTGGCAAGGCATGTGGCGAGGCGGCTCGTCGCTGGCATGGCTGGGGGTGTGGCCAGGGAAGCATTAGAATGGCCGTACACCGTTGGAGGAGGGGGGCGTTACCCCCTGTGGGACATTTCGTCTGGTTGTTGTTCCTTTACGGGGCCCTGGACAGTCACCCGTTCTTCCCTTCGCATGTTGCGTCGGGTCGCTGCTTACCCCCCCCCCCCCAGACCAAAGTGACCATCGTGGGAAAAAAAACGAAATTTACAATCGGGAAAATCTTGTCGGGCCCTTTTTGGTACACAAATTTTTGGGTCCCAGACCCCGGCCGGGACTGGCCAGCCCCCCCCCCCCCCCGGATCACTAAGCAATGGCCTGGACGGAGCACAGAGGAACAGTCCAGGCAGTGACCCTGCGAGGCTATGTGGCCGGCGACAACCAAGTCACCGATCCTCCTCCTCCTCCTCCTCCTCATCAGTGGTCGTAGGGCGGTCTTAACCTGCGCTCCGTTTTCCTTTTCGTGCTCCACCCCCACGTCTCCGAATGCCCGTCCACCGACCCGTGCGCATGTCCCAGCCAGCGCCCCGGTGCCCGTGCCCCGGCACACTCCGCCCCCTCCCTGCGGTGCGGGGCGTGTGTTGTGGTGGGCGAATCTTCAGTGGGCAGCAGATTTTACTCAGGGCAGAGCCATGCAAGTGGTTGCTAAAGTAGTCACGGGTGACCACGGGAATTGTGAGGAGAGACGGTCTGGCGATTACAAAACCGTTGGTGCCGACCGGAAGCGGTTCGGGCGCAGCGAGCTGTCACCCGCAGGGTGGGGGCAGGGGGAGGTTGCTGCTCTCTTTCTTACCTCCTTTTAAGCTCACGGGGCAACCTATTCAAGTACCTCACACCAACAGCCCCACGCCCCCCAACCTCCCTCTAGTTGTACGAGGGGAGTCAGAACAGATTCCAGGCGACATGACCTCCTCGGCTTTGCGGCGTGGACGCGAATATTAATTGATTGGGGCACCAGAAATTGTACCTTGTCGTCCGCAGGGTCGCCTCGTAAATGCACTCCTGAACGGGGCTGAGCCCTCTGTGCCACCGCTCATTGTGCCGCACCGCAATCGCATAACTCATCACGTGTCGGACATCTGGGCCCAACCCCTGGCATCATCTATTCCAGCGTTTCTGTCACGACATGTGACCCAAAGTTTCGCGCACTATGGCGGAGAAGAGGTGCGGGTGGTGCGCGCGCGACAGGACCAAATCACGTACATCGCGGCAGTCAGCGATCGCGCCCAAATTTGCGGATTCTACAAATTTGGCGACTCAGGATCGCCCATTTGCGGTTCGGGTGGTTGCTCTAGCACCATGTGCCAAAGAAACTGGCCCACTTTTAACTCCTCCCGCTCATCCCCCGCCACGTCCCAACGGCCCATCCGATGCCCCACTCTGGCATCGCCTTCGGAACCGTTTTGCTGGACGGTGACGGGAGACGTGTTATAAACTTGCTGCCAACGGCCCCTGACACGTCCCATCATATTTTGTCCCGGCTGCTGCCCTGCCGTCTGGTACTCCCGATCTGGAGAGATGTGTTGTACACGGCACGCCTCAACCCTTACCACTGGTTAGACCGTGACCGTTATGAACCCCCTCACAAACGAGAGTACCCCTACCCCGAACCACGGGGGCCGCTCCCGGCCAGGACCCGACCCCAAGCCCCCCCTCCCCCCCCCTACGGACCCCAGAATGGTTGTCCGGATCAATGGGTTATGTGGGCGCCGGAGATTTTGTTAAACATTGGGCATACGGCAGGGGGACATTGTTTTGTTTTACCCAATGTGTCTATGCTGAAAATACTCAGAATTTTGTGGAGAATTCAAAAATCGGTGAAAAGCAGGAAAAAAAAAAAACACTTTGACCCCGACCCGACCTCCGGGTCGGACCTTTGGCTGATGGGAGCCTGAGCTTATGGGCAATTTTTTTTTGAAAATTTTCTTTACCCCACTTGTGTATGCTCAAAATGATCAGCGCGTCATTGGGATCATTATGAGGTATGTACCCAGCGACCCCCCCGGGGACCCTGGTGGCTGACTGCCCGATCCGTCGACCCCATGGGTTTGGGTAGGGGGTGGGGGACAGCCCCCACCCTTTAGAACCCCTGAACACGCCTCGGGGTCGGGTCCCACCCCAAGCACCAGAATCCCAGCTTTCAGCCCGCCTCTGCTTTGACTGCATTGCGCGATTGTTCTCATGCTTCACAGCCCTCGCACCACCCCCTGGCCCGGACCAGCGACTGGCTCCCCCCCCCCACCCGCTTGGGTCGGACGACGAAACGTTGCTGGTCGTTGGGCAGGGGGCACACCCGGTCCTTCGCCTGCGTCGCTGAACTGCGACAAGACCGCCACGCGGCTGCCCATCCGTGCCGGTGCCCATTTGGTTGGCCCCGGGCCCGGCCTCCCTATTTCAGGCATGCCGCGATTTCACATTGTGGTCCGGTGTTGTGGGCCCCGCCTCCGACGGCAATCCATGTTCTACACTGAGACGACGCGACCCCCCGGGTGGCGGAGCTGCGGCACGGGGCGTGCCAGTGCGAGCAACGAGCAAAATCACAGAATCCTGACCCGAAGTCTCAGTGTGAGCTCGGTCTGAGACGCGATTCCCCCGGGCAGTGGTACCGGAACGGGCAGAAGGGGTTCTGCAAGGGACAAATTCTGTTCAACAAGTTGTGCACGAAAGTCTTGTACACAATTTGTTCGGCTTTTTTGAATATTGGTGCGGCATATTCAGACAGGCGCACCGTGTGCTGTGCGTGTGCTGTTCACGAATTCAGCCTCTTTGGGCCCCACAACCAGGACCTCCCTTCGCGGACCAATCATCCATCGATGCTTGGCAAACGGTGGTTGATTTCCGCAGTTTGAATGCAGAGGCCAAGCAAGACCCACTCCGAAAAGTTGAGAACATTCCATCTTTTGGCTCTTTGCATGTGATGTTTTGTGTGGTTGGTGGGATTGGGGTTGGTTCTGGGAACCGGCACAGTCACACCGATGACGGGAGCTGTGTGCGCGCGCTGTGCGGAAACGCCACCAAGACACTGAAAAGGATCACCCAAAACCGGACACCACCATGGGCCCCGAAACATAGCGCAACATTGAGGCAGATGGTGAATGCTAAATTTTGTGCCCCACTTGTGGGTCTTCAAAATGCTCAGGATGAAACTGAAAATGATCCCAAATTTCGAAATCTTTTGCCCCCAACGCGCCCCTTCGGAACGGGACTGGTTTGCTGCAGTGTTGTGAACCTCGCAGTTTGAGCAGTACTTGAATGATTCATCCCTCAAGTCTCCCCCTGCTCACGCCATGGAGGTTGGGGTCCGGAACTGAACTGAGCTCCTCGTCGTGCCTAAACGTGTGTTACAATTTCCGCATCAGCGGTGGAGAGCACCAAACTTCACAGTCTGGGAGTGCCAGCGAAGCCTACTGCTGGTGAGCCCATTCTGTGGCCCTTGTTGAGCATGTTCACTAGTTCAGGGTGAAGTATTCCAGGAAGAGGAAGTGGTACACTGAGCGCATCTGTGGGCCTCCATCCATACACAATATTTCATTTTGCTTTTGTGCACCTGATGGTTTTGCAGCGTGGTGCAGTGTGGTGCAGTGCAGTGCAGTGCAGTGCAGCATCTTTTTTGTGTGGTGCGTGCTCTTGATGTTGCCCTGAGGGTGCCCGGAAACAATCACTGCTTTTGGCAGGGTTTTGGATTTTCAAAGGAAACAGAAATATCTTGTTGCCAAAGCCTTGCACGCCTCAACAGCTCTGGAACGCTTTGCACAAGTCCGCATGCCGCAAGTGCTGTACCCACCCCCACACCTGGCAACCTCCCTGCACACACAACAGTTCCTTCACATCCCCAGGGACACCTGTACGACACCTGGCACCTGCCTGGGCCTTTTCTGATACCCTACCAACACCTGCAACACATTTTACGCCTGTGAATGCCTGCTAGAGTGCTGTATGCAGGGGAAAGTGTGCCTCCTGTGTGTTTTGTGTCTGTTTCAGCAGCATAAAGGCGGCGGTTGGCACGACAACGACGACGACGAGGACAACGATGACGACGAGAACAAAGACAACAGCAACAACAACAACAACAACAACAACAACAACAACAACAACAACAACAACAACAACAACAACAACAACAACAACAACAGCAGCAGCAGCAGCAGCAGCAGCAGCAGCAGCAGCAGCACTAACGACGACGACGACGACAACAACAACAACAACAACAACAACAACAACAACAACAACAACAACAGCGACAACAACAACAACAAGAACAATGACAGCAGCAACAACAACATTCTGGAGTGCAGTCGTATTTTTGGTGGCATCAAGGGTAGCCCTGGTCACCGGTGTGGGAGGCACCACCCTTTTCCGCTTTCCAGCCGGTCTCTTGTGCAGTGTAATGGTGGAATCCTTCGACGTGTCAAAGATGCAGTGGCTAAACCACCCGCAGTCGTGGAGTGTGGAAGACCCAGCGGGAGAACTGGAAGGGGCTGGCGGCGCGGTCAGCATCACGCCGGATGCCTCCCAGCTGACCCTCCGGGCTCCTGCCCGCAAAGATTTCTGGAGCAAAACTTTCTATGAGCCGCTGTTGGTGAAGTCCGATGCCAGTGCTCTGTTGTACCCCGTCCCCCCCGCGGCCGATGCGACGGTGCGCGTCGACTTTGAGTACACCCCCGTCTCCCAGTTCGATCAGGCAGGGCTGTTAGTGTACCGGGACAGCGCGCACTGGATGAAGTGCGGCATCGAGTACTGCGACGGCGCCGCGAGGCTGTCAGTTGTGGTGTGCAATGACTACAGCGACTGGTCCACTCAGCCATGGCCGTCGTTCTCCGCCCGATTGCGGGTGCACAAGCTGTGCCATTCCGAGACGGTGGTCGTCGAGGCGTGTCCTGTCGGGCAGGATTCGTATCAGTTTGTGCGCATCGCCCACCTTTCTGCCCATGCCTCAGCAGACGGCGCCCCCACGTCTGCCACAGGGGCTGCGAGTGTCGTGGACGGCACAGGGGCTGGCGTCGGTGGAGTCGCAGCCCCGGGGGTGGCGTTGCCCTGGCAAGTGGGGCCGTACGCCGCGTGTCCGGTGCGGCAGGCGGGATGCGAGGCCGTGTTCCGGAATTTTTGCGTGGGGGATAAGGAGTCGACAGTGCACAGCTCTGATCTGTGACGAGTGCCCGCGATTTGCGGGAGCTGAATGGTGCGCGGCGGCGTGAGTCTCACACGGTAGACCTCTATGCCTGGCCAAACGTGATTCGTCCTGCCCTACCGCCCGACCCACCCATCGCACTACGTGGGGTGTTGGTATCGGACTGGTACGATCACCACCGGTCTTGTGGAGCCCGGGGGAATGGGGCGACAGGCTACGGCTCTTGAGGACTCATTGCCGGCTCCAGACTGCGGGTGAGACCCTTGGCAACCACAAGCACGAAAAGCGCCCATGGAGCCTGCCCACACTGCAACACTGCGAACGTCTCTGTTGTAGCCCCCCAAATCCAACGCACCAGGGCAAGAAACCGGGGCGCATGGGGAGGGGAACTGGACCCCAAAGTTGCTCGGCACAAGGGTTTGTCAGTGCAAGTCCAGGTTGCGAGTACCTACGCCACCCTCCCATCCAGAATCAAACCTCTAGCTCATAGCGTCCTCTTCTCCCCACCATCGGAGACACCATGGTTCAGTGTTCACGTGGCGGAGTTGCTGGGCAGACTGCAAAAGGGGGATGGTGCCTGTCTGCACGTGTGTTCGCTAGACCTTACCCACTTACATGCGCTGTACTCAGTGGCTTGGGTGTAAGTTCCCCCTCGCTGTGCTGGGGTGTTAGTGCCCTGGCCAACGACAACAACAACAACAACAATAACAACAACAAGAATCGCATGCAATCAAACACCCCCTCTCTTTCTCTCTGGCCTTTGCTGTGTCTACGCAGCATCCTAGGGACATTTTTGCCATCTTTCTGTTGCAGTCCACAATTCTCCCCCAATCTAGAATTTAATCCACACAAAGGTCAGCTTCACATTTCCTATGCCACCAGTCGGAGAGGCGTGGGAGGAGATCTGCTGGACCGGACAGCCCGATACTCCTTAGGCTCTGGTGTCTGTTCTCCAAATCGTTATTTTGGACACTATGACATCCTTGCTACTGGCGCCAGCAGGCCTTTGTCGCACGTCACGGCCTAATCCAAGATAAGTGGTTCGTGTACCCTGCAGACAGTTCCCCAAAGCAGGTCGTGGTGCATGGAGCATGAAACGTTGACCTCCTCGTGGATGTGGACGGTGTAATGATTCTGCAGGATTGCATGCTCATGCGGAGGTGGGGGGCGGGGGGAAGTGCACCTACCCTCGTGCGTGCTTCGACGATGTGAAGCAGACTTCTCCTGCCGTCCCAGAGGCCTCGAATGCAACCAAACCCACGGCGGCGAGGTTCTGAGCCAGCTCGCCACCAATGAGATCTGTGAGATCACCACGTGTTACCCATCAGAGGGACAATGCAGTTGTGCGGCACTTTGTCTTCTTGCATCACTGCTTGACATGTGGCTCCCCGCCGACAGGGTGCAGTGTATGGTATCCCGCAAAATGCTGCAGGGGTGTTGAGATGGCAGGGTGTGTGATGGAGATAGGCAAAATGCTGAAATTGAGGCTTCAATCAGGTCAACTTGCAATGTCCGCAATAGACACTCTGCGCCTGCCATACTACAACCTTCGCCGCCTACTGTGCATTCACAGGGCCAGCTGTCCATCCACCGTCAGTACTACTGATGTGCACCTGTGGCCCTCGCTCCCCCCTTGTAACTTACACTGCTGGGCCGGGTAACTGGCATGTACGCCTGACCCAGTAAAACCCTCGAAGCCAGGCCCCTTCGAGAGCCAGAGCTGAAGTGGGGGCAGGGGGAGGAGCATGCATTCGCGCACAATGCTGAAGGAAGGGGCCCAGTGCAAGAGGTGTCGCAGACAGCAGACTGCAGGAGCGCAGGCTGTCCCCTCCTTCAGCACCTTGCGAGTCGGTGTGTCCTGCCCGCATCCGTCCCTTGGCGAACAGTGGGGCCGTGGTACGCCGACCCGACAGTGATTTGTTGTGACCTGAGCATACGAGTGCAGTGCCTGCAAGGGAGGTGTGGTAGGAATCACTTAAACAGTCAGCAGATGGTTCGCATAGGTCAATATGTGAAACCAAAAAAAACATAATTTGACCAGGGGCTGGTCATTGGACGAGCCTGTGGATACAACGAGCAATGCATTTTAGCAACAGCAGCAAGCAGCAAGCAGTAGCAGCAGGCAGTTAAAAAGGTCTTTCTGGGGACAACATAGCTCCAAAACGGAATCCAAGTAGCTCAAAATGACTGCAGAGCAAATGTGCATCATCTGAAGCAAGTTTTATTTGATTTTGAGCCGTCTAGCCTGTTCCATGGTCGGAAGAGCTGTAGTTTCCCTCTGCTATTCGGACAAGGGAAACGGAAAATAGACAATCCAACACGGATACTAGGGTACCTAGACACCAAACTAGGCTGGTGGTTGCTCCCAAGGGGCCATGTTGTGTATTTTCACCTTGGGGAGGCACCGGATAGGGCAAGACGGGACGCTTTATGGATACTGTCTGTTCTCCATCTAATCAACTGGCACAGACTTGGCTTTGGCACACTCGTTTTCCTCGTTCACCTTGCAAACCAGGTTGGTGCTGGCGTTTTATTGTGGGGTCATCGATGAGTGCTGCACAGCCCAGCAAGGATAGGCACTGGTGCTGGCACCATGCTAGACTGCAGTATCCCTTCCCTTGGCCCATGAGATTCCGTGCCAATAGTAAGAGAAACCAAGGCAGAAAGAAAGCAAACCCTGGCCTTGCAAAAAGATGATGATGAGACGAGTGCATTGCTTCCAATACTAATCGCCATGAACAGCATGAACACCATGCCCAACACCCGGGTTCGGGGCAACCCAAGGGGCAGCCATCATCAGTCGGCAGCTATGAACCACAACATCTCCTCAATCGTGAGCCAGCTTGGTGTGCACCATGCAGCATGTTGGGTGCAGTCTAGACTAGGGTGGTCCTTAGGCACGCCCACAAGTTTTCTTCTTTTTTGGGGGGCAATTGACCACCCCATGAGGTTGCACTAGTTACTGCCAAAACGCTGTTGGTTACCCTCCAACCGCTATCGGCTACCCCCCATGGCACCCAACGTGGTACCGCACCCCTGCCCGTGAAGTGAGGTTAGGCCGAAGGAATGTTAGTTTGTCAGCCTCTCACGGTGGCTTAGCTGTACAATGGCATGAAGACAATGCGTGACCCCCGGGGGGGGGGGGGGGTGACTCCGCGGCTCCTAGGACGCCAACTACCCCCCCCCCCCCTAGGGGCCTCCGGCCAACAGTTAGTTGCCAAAGGTGTCGCCCTCAGGCGTCCATGGGCGCCAAATGCGCCCGACGCTCCATGAACACCAAAGGTGCCCTCAGGAAAATTTGTCCACTTTGCACCCCAACACTATCCTTAAACCCAACCTTGACTCTAACGCCCACCTCCAACCCTCAGCCTACTCCTAACCCTACACCTAACCCTAACCAAGATTGAGCTATATTCATCCGTTTGGGCACCACAACTGGACTAGGATCATTTTTGGGAAACCGTTTTTGAGCCATTTGTGGTTCCAAATTGGCCCATTTTAAAGGCCCTTTCGGCCTTGAGAGGGGCCAAAATTGCTCAACGGGCTCAAAATGGGACCATTCCACTTGTTTGTGCAACCCAAATAATCCAAAAGTATCTTTGGAAAAACACATCTTTGATCCATTTTTGAATGATTTTTTGTTTCAAAACAACCCATTTTCAAGGCCTTTTGTGAGTCTGGAGTGGCCAAAATGGCTTGCTACGGGCTCAAAAAGGGCTCATTTCACTTGTTTAGGCACCCCAAATGGCCTAGGATCATTTTTGGAAAAACACATTTTTGACCCATTTTTGACCCATTTTTGTTTGCAAAACAACCCATTTTCAAGGCATTTTGGGATTTTAGGAGGGCCAAAACGGGCTACCACGGGCCCAAAACGCGCCAAAAACACTTGTTTTGCTTTTGATGTGGTCCTGAATCATTTTTGAAAAAAGTCATTTTTTTGCACCTGGTGGACCTTGTTGACCCATTTTGGCACCTACCTCTTTGGGCTACCTCTTGCAGCTTGCCCTAGCCCACTGGGCCTAGGTACGGGGGTCTAGGCGTCGGTTAGGGCAATTTTGAGGGGTGCAGACCACCAAAAGTGGGTGGTTGCGGGTGGATTAGGTGCACTCGAAATCGCGTTTTGAGCCACGTAGCCCAAGATATGGTTTGTTTTTGGTTTGGGGCTGTCGGCGGCCAATGTGCACGAATTCGAGGGCTTTTGGGGGCCTTTTGGGGGTGGTTTGCGGACATAGTGTGGAGTTAGAGGGCCCTAGAGGGCCTTACAGCACGGGGAAGTCTAGCTGCATGTGTAGAGTAGCCACTGTTTCCCTTCGTTTGGCTGTTTTTAGCGGGTTCTAGGGCCGTTTTGAGCAAAAAAATGCCAATTTTGGCCCCTGCAGATTTGGAAATGGAGGTCCGGCACTTGCGACGCCCCTTCCCGGCTGCCACCGTTGAGTTTGGGGGAATGGGGAGAATGGGGGAAAATCACAGCTCCGTTGTGCTACTTCGGATTTGGCCAAAATTTTGGTGGATGCTACCTATGGGTGTGAGGGACAACCACACAAAGTATGAGCCACTGCTTGCTTGCTTGCTACTTGCTTGCCAAATCTGTTAGGTCCACCCTAGACACTAAAGAGGGTTATAAAACCAAGATTGGTTCCACCAGCTCGGTGACCCTAACCCTAGCCCTAACCCTAGCCCTAGCTCTCACTCTAGGCTAGGGTCAGAGTGAGTGTTGGGGTCCAAAATGGAGAGCAATGATGTGGCAAAAGCAGCCATGAACGAAATTTGGGGGATCTTTTTCAGCCCAATCGACATGGTTGGCACGGCCAAACTAGGTGGTTGCAAAGGTTAGGGTTAGGTTCATGGTGATGGTATGGTTAGAGGGAGGGCAAGGGGAGGTAAGGGGAGCCTGTGCCCCCCCACCCCCCCCCCCAACACCCCAAATCGCCGCACTTGGACCCCCCCCCCCAACTGACCCTTCCGGAGCCCCCTCAGCCCCTCCTAGACCCCCCCACCCATTTGCCCCTCCTTGGACCCCCCCTCCGCCCCCCCCCCCCCGGCCAACAGTTAGTTGGGGGGGAGTTGGCGTCCAAAACCGAGGGGTCGCCCCCCCCCCCCCGTGTGGTGTGACCCCGGGCTGTCGCTTGACATTCTGTCTCCAACCGCCGTCGGTCACCCTTGAAAACTCTGAAAGTGACTCCAGTCGCCACCCCGATCCCCAGACCCACAGTCCCGGGAACGACCCCAAGGGCAAGAAACCACCGCACCAGCAGCGCTGCAGCACCAGCACCGGGAGTGACACTGGAGGTCTGCACTACCCGACCTAGGGGTTGATCTTGTGGTTTGATATCGGTGTTGGGGATCTGGGATTGGCGGTTTGGCCTAGAAGGACCCTGTGACCATTACTCTCTTTTTTTCTCAGGGAAGATTGATTTTTTGCAGTTTTTCATCAAACCTTCACAAGGTTGATGTGAAACCCAGTCGCCCCAAGTGCCCCCCCAACCGGTTTGTACCTGGCGTGATTCACCGCCCTCCCAAACCGCTTTTCTTACCGCCAGCAACCGCTGTGTGTTCCCTCCCAACGATCATGTGTAGTTCATCTTTTCCACACAGCCCCGCTAATAGATATCTGTTTCCTTTTATTTTCATTCATGGATATTCCCCGCAAGAACAATGCCTTTGTCAGAAGTGCCGCTTCCGCACCTTTTGGAGGCGACTGGTGGCGGGCCACCAACAGGATTCTGCAGGGGTGCCCTGTGTTGGTTATCCTCGTCAACGCCCTAATGGGGGTCTGGAAGGCGGAGCTGGACAGCCTTCGCGAGCAGGTGGTGGTCGTCACCAAGAATCTCCCCCCCTGCAAGACCTTGGCTGCAGATGACTCAACTTCGGTGGTGCTTGAGTGGCAAGGACCAGGAAGGGCGGACATTGGGGCCGGGGGCTATGTGAACGACACGGAGGTGGTCGCACCCAGTGCGGCGGCACTGCGGCGCACAGTGCCGGCCACCGAGAAGTGGCTCCAGCTGACTGGGCAGGACGTCAATGCGGGCAAGTCCACGGTGTGGACCCTGGATAGTGACGCCGGTGAGCCAATCAAGCTACTAGGAGTGCCCATGGTGGCACTGCAAGGTGTGCAGCTGGCTGACACTGCGGACGTCGACCCGGCGCGGCTAGAGACCCAAACATTCCGCGCCATTTGGGGTCCCACCAAGCCCAGCAAGGCCAAGGAGGTGGTGTTTAGCCTCCTCACGCCCGGCCATTGTACGCCCCCTACCATGCGCACCAAGTACGAGAGGTTGGTCTGGATGGCCCAACTGGCCCGGGTGCCCGGGGCCGCCCAAGTCCTCATGGAGGCCATCTTGGAATGTAGGGATGCACCCCTGCTGCATGGGCCCGCAGGACGAGCGGTCCGCACAGCCAGGGCCCTGGGATGGACCCCCTTGGGGGTATGGTGGCGTTGGCGCGTCCCGGGGCAGGGCGAGCCGCTGGACCGAGTGGCAGAGGACTAGGACCTGCGACGGGCGGCCCTACTGCGATTAGAGGCGCGGCGGCTACAGACGTTTGGGGGGCTGGCGGGGACCATTGACCGGCGGGCATGCCGGACGGGCCTCGCATGCTTCCATAGGGAGACCGAGCTCTCCATCTTGCGAGGTCTGGTCACAGGGGCCACATGGACTGCTTCTCGGGCGGGCAAGCAGCGCATGAGGTCTACTCTGACGTGCCCGTAGTGCGCAGCTCAGCTGACCGAGGACGAGCGGCACATCCTCTGGCGCTGCGCATGCTGGACGGCCGAAAGGGGCGCATGTCTCCCATGGCTGCAGGAGGCCATGGGCAACCTACCTGCTCTAAGCATGGTAGTCGATAACTGGCCAGCTTGCCTGCAGCATGCTTGTGGGATTCCCTCTTGGGCCACGGAAGGTGTTGACCCGGAGCAGGTGGACGAGTTTGTCTACAGGTTGTTTGGGTTGGCGTTGTCGGTACTCACGGCGCGCATGAGGGCACAGCAAGTTGCGTTGGACAGGGGCCACGGTGGGCTCCTTTTTCCGGACATGCCACGACCGGGGCGGGGGTGCACGTACCCGTGGCAAGAACTTGTTGGTCCACTGCCGCGGCCGGGCCGCGGGCCACAATTGCGGTTGGCACCAGGTTTACCCCGCAGATGAAAGTGGGACTAGCAGCTAGCCGCAGACCTCGTCTCATGGGCTTCCATGCCGCGTTGGCGCGAAGGGGAGGTGTCGTATGCGGAGCTCGCAATGGATTTTGAGGCCACCTTGGGTCGGGCACTGCCCGCGCGCCCGGAGCACGCCCTACGGATGACTGTACTTCCACTGTATGAGCGAGCAGCGGTCCTACAGCAGGCGGCCCGGGCGCTCTAGCCGCACCTGTTGCTGTGGCTGGTGGGCCACCTCCTGCCTGCGGAGGAGTCCCCCTGGTGCCACTCCCTAATTGCATTAGGGGGTGGCACGTGCCTTAGGCAGAAGGGACGCCCCTAGTTTGCCGCCCGCGGCGAGATGGTGAGGATGCTTGAGGGCTTGGCGGCGCACTGTGTCACGCAGTGGCAGCGACAGCCGAACAAGCCCCTACATGCGGCACTAATGGCTGATTTCTTAGGAGGATTCTTCCCCCGGCCACCGGCAGGCAAGACGCCCCTGCGGCCGTACCAGCGGTCGCAACGACAGCCGCGCTGCCAGCCGGCAAGGCCGGCAAAACAATCCGCCGGCTCGGGAGCAGCGCAGCCAGCGGCTGCATAGGGGGTCCCCTCTCCTCGGCGCGGGCTAGGCAAGGGATGTGGCTCCACAGGAGGGCTCTGCCCCACACATGGGGCGCCGTCATCCGAGCGCTTCCGGGCAACGGGCCAGGGAGTTGCCAACTGCTGGCGGTATGGACACACAGGCCACCCCAGGGCAACAGGAGCGCCAACGGGCTGGGGATCGTACGTCACGCGACCGGGCATGCGGAGGCAGCCACAGGCGGAGCGGGTCTCCGCGGCTAGAGGCAAGCATGGCTGGCTGCAGCGGAGGGGGGGGGGGGGCAGGGGGATTTCAGCCAACCCTCGGCACACCGCTGTCCCACGGCCGCGGGCAAGCGACCGGTGCAAGCGGGGTCGTCAGGGCTCTCCACCCCAAGCAAGCCCAAGAGGCGTCGGGGGGCTGCGGGGGCCGGCACAGCAAGCAGGGCACCAGCACCAGGACGCCATCGCCCAGCTGCAGCATGCGGCCTTTTCGCTATGGGCTTCACCAGGTCGGCAGCTGTGATGCCGCTGGGGGATGAGGGGAAGGAGAGAGCGTTTGCGCCCCCGAGAGGATCGGAGAACCTGGGCAAGGGGCATGGAAGGGCCCACAGCGAAGACACCTGAGCCCTTGGCGCGGGTCCTTCTCTCGCACCATGTACAGGCCGAGTGAGCCGGGGGGCCAGGACGCACCGTCAGCCCCTTCGCCGGTGGCCCAGGAGTGAGACAACTGGACAGAGCCGGGCAGGGGCACGAAGCGAGGTTCGGCGGGGGGCCCAGCGGACGGGGCCCGGCGCCAGCAGAAGCGCCACAAGGCGGCCAAGGACGCAGAGGGGGGATCACAGCCAAAGGATCTCGCCCCCCCCCCCCCCCTTACCGGCCACCCTGCTCCGTCCCGCACCCTGTGAGTCGCCAGCCTGAGTCGAAACGACACGCCGGAGTACATTCCATGGAACGAACGGTTGTCATCACGGACGTGGACACCAATAGGTCGCTGAAAACCGGCATCACAACACAACGCATTTCCGGTGTTCCCAAGGGTACAATGCGGCTGTGGTGCATGGGGCTGCCCCGCCTGGTCTCTGCTTACCAGCATGTGGTGCAGGCCTTTGTGGACGAGGACTCTAACACATGACGCCACACCCTTCTTACAGTACAGATTGCACACGGCTTACACGTCACACCTGCTCTTATACTTTATCCTCTGTATCTTATACTCTCACTTCTGTATGTACCCCCCCCCCCCTGCTGAATCTGTATGTTACCCCCTGCTCTTCTTGAAACTAAACAGCAACTGACGGGGAAAGGCCGAGTGAGTGCCATGCTTTGCAGCCCAGTCAGTTCGCACGTAAACAAGTGAATGTAGTCCACACCTTAAGGACGACTGCTTTTTATTGATCCTGGTTGTTCACTAGAGTCGGCAGACAGGACAAGCACACAAGTGACCCACAGAGCTAACCGCAAGAAACGCCTCACTGTACCTTACATAGTGGAGCACCCCAACCAAGAAGGGGACACGTGCATTGATTGAGCTACACAGTACTGCTGGACTAATGGCTGGAATTGTCTATGGCGGGGACATTCAGTCTATCGGAACCGACCATTGATCCCCCACCCTGCTCCCTGAGCGGTCTCCCGACTTTCTTCCGCCGTTCCAGGAGGGCGCGGCAGCGGACCCCGCCCCCAACCCCTCCGCCACCGCCAGGCGCCGGCAGAGGGAGGGGCGGCCACAACGGCATTGCGGCCGCCACCAGAATCGGAGCGTCCACCCAAGGGAGGGGGCAAAGGGGCGGCACGGTGGCTCTGCCACGTCCTGCTTCTATGCTGACCCCTGTACGCACAGCGTGCAGGACCTAAATAGGCTGACCTGCTTCCGCACCTTTTGGAATCATGGAATTTGGTAGGTTTTTTTCTGGTTGTTCTTGAAGATCAAGTTTTTCCTGTGATCCTGTGATTCGGGGCTGGGGAATGGTATTTCAGGTATGCTGATTAGCATCCTGCCACTTGTTGCCCATCACTTCAATGTGTGACTCTGATGCACCTCCATAGACGGTGCCTCAGTGATGCATTGCCTTGCTGCTTGTGTCTTTTCATTGTGCGTGCAAACAATGCCCCTTGTCAGAACAACAGGAGGTTTTGTGTCCGTCATTTTCGCTGCTTTCACTGTCGTTCTCTCGGGAAGGGGGGGCAGGCGCGGGGTGCTTGGTGCCTTCTCCGTGACGGTGTGTGCATATGTTGGATCAGGTTCTGCTTCATTGTCTCCGCTCTGAGTCACCACCGGTGCCCAGGCATGTATTAGAACGGCAGTACACCGTAGGAGGAGGGGGGGTACCCCCCCTGGACCCCCCTCCCCCCCCCCCCCCTAGACCCCCTCCCCCCCCCCTCCCCCCCTTCCAATGTGTGATTGAACACCTGATCGGCCTGTTGCTGTCACTGTAAAGATGAGACGCGGTGTCAACTGACACTGTGCTCTCTGTAGGTCCTCAAGACTACTTGATTCAAGGCTGGGTGGATGGTCCATTGTGCTCTTGGTTTCCGGCCGTCTGCTGTGTCCCACTGCATTGTAGGACACACCATGGACCGTTTCTTTCCTGTGAAGAAGGCAGTGGAAACTGTCACAGCTCCCGACCTGGTGGCAGCCATCCTGTTTTTTCGGTGTGCTGACATTTTCAGTGGGAAGCGGCGCGAGACGGCCTACAATCTGGCGCAAAAGAGTGCTGCCTTTTTACAGAAGCGGGTCTTGGCATCGCAGCAGAGGTTATTGTGTAGAGCGGCAAAACGTGTGATAGGTGAGTGGTCCTGGTGCTCTCCCACCCCAGTACTAAATGGGTATGATTAGGCTTAACCTCTGAAATCGGGAAGGGTCACAGGCCCTCCTCACACTGGCACATGTTTGTGAGAACTATGGTCAACAACCTATACAGAACTTTTGGGAATTTTTTTTTGGATAACATGTCATGCTATCAACTTTGGGATGCGCAGATCAAGCAGTTCTGTGCGGTAGGTGAGTGGTAGAACAGTGCACTGCAGGTCTACAGGTAGTTGGTTCAAATCCCACTAGAGGCATATTTTTGCTGGTGATGATGTCCCACAGATTTTCGTTTTTTTGGGTGCCATTGCCATCTTCGGCAGAAAAAAAAAGATTTTTCCCATTTTTTTGCCGGACACCCTAGGAGGAGGGGTGTCCCAGCCAGACCCCCCTCCCCCCCCCCCCTTCGGACCCCCCCCACCCCCCCCTCCCCCCCTTCTAATACATGGCTGCCGGTGCCAGTTCCAGTGGAGCAGTGCTCGCCTGTTTTTGTGGCTCAGCAAACATCAGCTCCCAATGCACAGTTGTTATAGGCATCAGCAAGGCAAGAAAGGGCTGGAAATCAATACTATGTCTGGCATAAGCAAAAAAAATCAATCACGTGCGGTGAAAAGAAAGGCCTGCAAGACTAAGTACAAACCAATCTGCTGCCAGTACTGTTGGCAGTTGCGGGCTGCGGGTCAGAGAGCTTTTGTTAGTGCTTGGAGGGTGACATACCGCATTTTCTCATTGGACTGGAGGAGAATGGGGCCATGCGCTCTTGTTGTAGCCAGTGCTTTGCACACTGTCCAGTCCTTTGCACTCTGTGCCCTCAGATTTCCTTGTGTGCAAGGAGGTCATTTTGGGCTGTTTAGCGAAAGAAATAGAAGGGGACTACGTCCTGATGACTTCAACTTGATGATGCTTTTCGTGGGCCACGCCATAGATGATGATGAAGGTGAGAGGGACGGTTGTGCAGGGGAGTGCAAGTGCTTTTACATCCAATGAGAAGAGACAATACTCTTCCCTTTTCATCTGGACTTTGAGGGAGGCGATGATGGTGCTGCTGTCCTGCAATCGAATTAGAGATCATGTAGTTGCTCTGATTTCCATGGGCTTTGTATTTGCAGACCATTTACCTTTGCAAAGATGAAATTTCGTGAATTGCCCGACGATGTATTGCGCTACATTTCTGACTTCGAAGGCACGGCAGCATGCAGCCATGTGTGTAGCCGAATGTGGAAGTGGTTGCAGCACCGGCACTTGCGCTACTTCATTGCGCACGAGTATGATATCCACCACGTATTCCACAATTTATCCATACAAGCGTTGCGCACTGTTTATCTGAGTTTCAAGGGCAAAACAATGGGGGACAAGGGTGCGCATGTTTGCAAGGCACTTGCAAGACTGAAAGAAGCAGCTCACCTACACACCCTGACTTTAGTGCTTCTGAACATGTCCATAGGAGACATTGGTGCACAAGCACTTGCAGTGCTGAACGAGGCACCTGCACTGCACTCCCTGACTTTGTGTCTGCAAGGCATCAACAACGTGGGAGAAATTGGTGCACAAGCCCTTGCAGGGTTGAAGGAGTCACCTGTACTGCACACTCTGACTCTGCATCTCGACAACAACAACGTGGGGGCCACTGGTGCACAAGCCCTTGTAGGGCTGAAGGAGTCTTCAACACTGTACACCCTGGATTTGGCTCTCGCTCACAACAACCTGGGAGATAGTGGTGTGCAAGCCCTTGCAGGGTTGAAGGAGTCGCCTGTACTGCACACTCTGACGTTGGATCTCACGAACAACGACGTGGGAGACAGTGGTGCACAATCCCTTTCAGGGCTGAAGGAGTCTTCAACACTGCACACGCTGACATTGGCTCTCTCTGAAAACGACCTGGGAGATAGTGGTGTGCAAGCCCTTGCAGGGTTGAAGGAGTCGCCTGTACTGCACACTCTGACACTACATCTCGAAGACAACAACGTTGGGGCCAATGGTGCACAAACCCTTTCAGGGCTGAAGGATTCTTCAACACTGCACACCCTGGAATTGGCTCTCTCTGACAACAACCTGGGTGACATTGGTGCACAAGCCCTTGCAGGGTTGAAGGAGTCGCCTGTACTGCACACTCTGACACTGCATCTCGACAACAACACCGTGGGGGCCACTGGTGCACAAGCCCTTGTAGGGCTGAAGGAGTCTTCAACACTGCACACCCTGGATTTGGCTCTCTCTCACAACAACCTGGGAGATAGTGGTGTGCAAGCCCTTGCAGGGTTGAAGGAGTCACCTGTACTGCACACTCTGACGTTGGATCTCACGAACAACGACGTGGGAGACAGTGGTGTGCAAGCCCTTTCAGGGCTGAAGGAGTCTTCAACACTGCACACACTGACATTGGCTCTCTCTGAAAACAACCTGGGAGATAGTGGTGTGCAAGCCCTGGTAGGGTTGAAGGAGTCGCCTGTACTGCACACTTTGACACTACATCTCGAAGACAACAACGTTGGGGCCAATGGTGCACAAGCCCTTTCAGGGCTGAAGGATTCTTCAACACTGCACACCCTGAAATTGGCTCTCTCTGACAACAACCTGGGAGATAGTGGTGTGCAAGCCCTTGCAGGGTTGAAGGAGTCGCCTGTACTGCACACTCTGACACTGCATCTCGACAACAACAACGTGGGGGCCACTGGTGCACAAGCCCTTGTAGGGCTGAAGGATTCTTCAACACTGCACACCCTGAAATTGGCTCTCTCTCACAACAACCTGGGAGATAGTGGTGTGCAAGCCCTTGCAGGGTTTAAGGAGTCGCCTGTACTGCACACTCTGACGTTGGATCTCACGAACAACAACGTGGGAGACAGTGGTGTGCATGTACTTGCAGGGCTGAAGGAGGCACCTGCATTGCACACCCTGAGGCTGAATGTCAAGGACTGCAGTGTAATAGATGGTGATGTGCAGCTGGCTCAGGGGCCCTGAAGTGCTTGTTTGCCAGGCCATACCACATTGTTGAGGAGGTTGTGTGTGGGTATTGCAAGGTGGCCATCACCAATGTTTCAGTTTAGGGGTATTTGCTCTCGTCTCCAGGATGCAGCACTCCCCCTGATATAAATGTGGAGGTGTTTGTATTATTTTGCGCCCAAGCGAGCAAGGCCGATAGCCCAGGTAAGCCCCTGTGGCAAGGGAGTGGAATTCAGATTGAATTGGGTCCAAAGCACCCCTTTGTGCTGTGCTTCATTCCTGGATTGATGTATCAAGTTGCTGCTCTGATTCCCATGACATTGACCTTTTGCGTTTGACAGGGGTACGCAAGGCTACCTGCACTGCACTGCACAATGTCAACCTGAATGTGTACAATAGCCTATGTACAACGGATCCAGCCGACGTTTGTTGAAGCCACTTTCTGTGATGTTTATGTGGAAGTTGTAGCCATGGTGATCAGCTGGTTGACAGCACAACAGATGTTCATGAGTCTTCTGTGCGGACGTGGGGACATCCATGGGGACTCCAACAGTGTCTGATTCTCCCCAACCACCTCTGGTTCTCTCCAATACCCCAATGCCCCCTGGGGAGGGGGCTCCCAATATTTTCCACTGTTTTTGCGTTTGATGTGTCATGTGCACTATTATCGACGAATTTACCAACTGGTTTTGTGAAAAACTTCTAGACATGAATCATGCATGTCATTTTCACCTGTCATTCAGTTTCCTTTCCGTTGGCTGCATGAAACATTGGGAATCTGAATCTGATTTTGAACTGCAAGAGGTAGATCCGGGAGTTAATGGCTTGTCCGATGAACCTTTTGAGACATCTTCAGAGGAACAGACATTGACTGGCTCCATTATTCAAGTGACCTCTGCAAATGTACAAAAAGTGTAACCTCGATGAGCAGGGTACACTAGTTCATCTTGGTCTGGACCGAAATAAAAGTGTACCCTCAATATACTCCTGTTCTGTTTGCTTGTAGGAGGCTCAAGGGGGTACTGATTTTGGCAGGCTGCTCAATAGGCAAGGGGGGTACTGTTTTTTTTTGGGGGGGTGGGGGTCTACTCTTGATTGTTGCTCTGCATGTCTGTGCTATGGACCGCAATACCACAGTCCATCTGATCCACGTTTATGTGCCTGTACAGGTTTTGGATCCAAGCTACTTTGGTCCTTTTCAAAGGAGCCAAAATGAACGAAAACAAAGCCCCCACCCCAAAAAGAAGGAGGTCCAACACACGCTCCTAGTCAGCCCGGCCGTAGTCTCCTCGCATCGCCAGAGGGTAAACGGCGTGATTCCCCGCCCTTGCGGCGGTCGAATACGCCATCTACGTCGGTGTCACAACCACACGCGGCAAGTTGGCCACAAGCTTTAATTAAATGGTGGTGTGGCCCTGGTCAAATCAAAAATATACGTATATTTACATATATTTTTCGAAAACGCCGGATTTTGAGTACCCACCATTGTATATCAATGTACATTGATGTACATTGTGTTTTTTCATATTCATGCATTGCTTGGTGAAGTTTTTGGGTTGCCTTGTTGCGCATTTTGTGTGCTTCTTGCCATTTTGGGTAGGTGTTCGTGTCGTTTTTTCCTGTCCATTCCGTCCAACATTGGTGAGCACAATAGTTCTTTGTATACGCCCTTCACCGTTGGTTTTTTAGCAACCACCGTTGTCTATTGATGTTCCTTGGTGCTCCGCGCATTGTTTATGAAAGGTTGTACGCCCCTTGGTTGTGCAACTCACAATTTCCCCCTCTTTTCTCATCCCGTGCCTTTCATACCCTTTTTCCTATCCCAGTCCTCGGGATGGGTGGTGATCTATGGATGCGTCCACTTGGGCCAGTTGCACCCGAAGGTGCTACTTGGATGCACTTCCCAAGTGTCACTGCCGCTCTTTGCCACTTGCATTCGCCAGCGGGTGATTCCTTGAAGAAACTGCAGCACACCCAGGTTACTCGGGCCGCCAAGTCCAACGCCACGCGTGATGGTTGGGCGTTCACCATGGATAACCCGTCCTTGCTCAACCCTGGGGTGGCTGCTCCATCACCATCGCCAACGCCATCACAATCGGCAGCCCGTTCCCAACCCCTCACGCTATTTTTTTTGGCTGCCGTGCGGTGTGCGTGTTGCAGCATAAACATTTGCGGCGCCAAATGCACCCGCAATAGGCGTTTGCGGGTGGTTGATGAGGCGTGCATGCAAGTTGTGGGATCAACGGTTCACTGTTTCTCATGCACTTGTCGTGCATGTGGAAACGAGTTACCATCCCACACCGTTGAATGTCACGGGTGTCACTTTCGCATGTATTGGGATGGCACCACCGATGGCATTTGTACCCGCTGCGCAGAGAGGAATCCACCGCGTGAGCGTGCGCTCAAAGCGCGAAAGTTCAACCAAAAAACCTACGGCAGCTCCGGAACAAGTCCCAAAATGAACAGCAACGCCGAACCGACGCACAAAAGCTGTCTCCCTAAATATATGGGCGTTTTTACGGGGGGGGGGGGGGGTCATTCCGACGAAAAGTGGGAGATTTTTCAGTTCTTGCCGCTTTTCTCAAAAATGTCGTTCCCTAGGGGGAGGTATGTTTACCTTTTTGAAATCTCCAAGAAATGGCCATTTCGGAAAGGTATGGGTTTGGGGGGGGGTGGGGGGTAGGTGGCCATATTTTTTCGTACCGGACCCGAACTTTTTGGTGTTTTGGTGTTGCTCCAATAAACTGGTCTGGTCTGGTGTGGTTTGGAAACGGGGTTTCACGGTGCTTGGCCCGGTGCTCCAATATGTCGTTAGTATGGCAAATTTCAGTGACAATGGTAAATGATGCAGATTTTTATGCTGGATCTACTGGTGAAGGTCCCACCCTTCAACTCAACGATATGATGGAGAAATTTACCAAAAAATGTGTGCAGGCCTACGCTGCGTCAAAATGCGTCTGGTTAGCTTGACTTTTGCAGTCTACACTGCCAACAGTTTTTGGTGATTTTCTCTACAATATGGTTGAGTTGAAGGGTGGGACCTGCACTAGTGGATTCGGCATGAAATTTTGCATACTTTACTAGAGATCACTGAAATTTGCCATGGTGATGATATGTTTGAGCACCGGGCCAAGCACGGTGAAAACCCTGTAGGTATGCTAGACCGGGAGCATTAGTTTTCCTCAAAATCGCGTGTGTTCGGGACCTTGGATAGCCCCGCCACCGTTTTGTTGGGCCAGGAAACCTTGATTTTTGAATTCTCCATGTCCGAAATAGGGGTGGACCAACTTTTGGGCAAAGTCCATACTGACCTCGGGCCGATATTCCGAAAGCGGCCGAAAAACCCCCCACTTTGCGTCAAAACCCTAGAAATGACCCCCCCCCCCCCTGGAAAAACGCCCAAGGCTCTCTGCAGCATGTCCCAAAAATAAGCAACAACATGTAAGCACAATAGAGCATGAACCGTGGCATCCCAAAAATATGCAAGATCTCTAGAAAATGTCACAAAAACGTGCAAACATCACAACCATCAGGGGGCGCCTCAAGCGCAGTGCGCGCGCAGTGCGACTATTTGGGCGTCTGGCCGTACTAGAGACCCATACTTTGAGATACTAGGGGCCCCTAGGGGCATCATGGTGACCCCTAGCGGAGGTTTTGAGTTCTGATTTTGTCCCCCTTTGTTGGGGACCCCCGAGAATGCAGGGGTGATGTAGATGTAGCCAATTCGCCGAGACCAATGCGCTGTTCATGGCCTTTCCAGTTGTGCATGATGTGTGTTATGTGAAGGGAAGGTAGTTTGCAACTTTCTTGAGCTGGGGCAGTTTGGGTCACCTAATTCTAAGGGCGTTTCCAAGGGGTGTGCTTGGGGGCTCTTCGGGGGGAACATAGTCTAAAAGTAGTGCGCAGTGCGCGCGCAGTGCAAAGACTCCCCCTCACAACAAAATTTACCTACCATCAGAGTTTTCCCAATTCAAAACAGTGATGGCAAAAAAGAAGCAGATCTAAACACTCGAAGCATATCTGCAGAGAATCAATCAAGAATCAATAGCACCTATGGCATGCAAAAAAATGTTTCCCATGATTTTGCCATGGAAGGATCCTAACAGGGGACACAAGAATCATCAAAAGGGTCCATTTTTACAAACATTTTGTTGAAAAAGTTGGAGAAAAAACAAAAATTTACAGCAAAATATACCACCACTGTTTATTTAAGGCTTGGCTGGCCAGCACGGCCCCCCTCCGCTTTGACCGCCGGTAGTCCATCTCTACCGGTGCAGCAAATGTCACGTTTGCGGTCGCCATCGGGGTCGGGATGTTCATGCTCACGGGCATATCGCCTTCACATTCAACATCAAAGCCGAGGCCCAAAAGAGCGCATCACCGACGCCACCACTCCCAAAAAGGCACAGAAGCGATCTCAGCCACACACGCCTCGCTTTACTGGTGTCCAACATGGACTTCTTCATGGCAGATTACGTAAACACTCCAGGGGAGCCCTGGACCCCTCGTACCGTCTTTGATGATTTCGAACCAGCCTTCCTTATTTTTTCAGTACCTGGCCACGCCTGATACCACAACTGCCTACCTATCAGAAGTGTTCATTGCCCTAGAACTGACTGTCGTTGCTCGATATCCCATGTACCACACATGCAGGCACCACGGTGTTTGACCGGCAAAGCCACACTAGGATGGGGGAAAGCCGGAGACACCGGGGGCGCGGAAAAACAAAAAACAAAGGAACGGGGGAGGGGGGGGGACCCACACGGCGCCAAGGCCCAGGGCACCCAGGGCCGGAAACCACAACGTGGGCACACGTGGTAAGGCACCATGACCATGGACTTGACCGTTCAGCCACCACTGGTAGCATATGCCAGACAACCTATGCAGTTACACTGCTACTTTCAGCATGTCGTAGACCCGCGGTCCTCCCGCTCTGCCATCCACCTCATACAATGCCAACGTCAGATCATATCCACCTTTTAGCTTTGCCTCATGGCGTGGCGGTCACCTACCGCACTAGAGAGCCCTCGGGCATACGCTTATGAACTTTGGGTCTGTGCCTCGTGCCGTGCCTTGCAGAGATCCATTGTATCATACGCTGGAGTTTTCGCCCATCTTCCCAGAACTATCTTGAGCACTCCTTGAAGTTATGGAGTGAGCCAAAATAAAAAAACAAGCCGAGCCCCAAAAGAGCGCACGCTTCGAAGACTACGGCACGCTCCCGTCGGAATGAGAAGGAGCACAACACTATTGTTCGACTGATTTGCCCATCTATGGCATTGAAAGGTCATTCGAGACATTTGGATGGGTTTTGCCCATGACCATGGGTTGGGCTGAAACATCAGGTTGTGCAACATTGTGGGGGTGTAGTATGGTCCACACAGGCAAGAACATTGTCAATGGTAGCAAAAATCCCCAATTTCCCTCTGTAATGTGCGTGCTTTGTGTGCACTGTGCACAAACGCCCCCTATGAGGGCGGTTCCGCTTCCACGGCAATTGGGCGATCCAATGATTGCAAATGGCTGTTCAATGGTGCCATGCCTTGGTCCATTTTGAGTTGACAATGAGCCGGGTTTCAACCAAGATCAAGAGAACCAAGGACCCAGCTTGGTCCGACTTGCAAGTCTTGATCACCGACCTGGGTCTCCCAGTGGCGGCTTTACAACCCTGCTTAGGGTCTAGTGTGGGCAATGTATTTTAGCAGCAGCAGCAAGTAGCAGCAGCAGCAATAGGCGGGTCAAAAGTTTTTTTCGGGACACCGTGGCTCAAAACTGGCCTCCAAGTAGCTCAGAACGATCACAGAGCAAATGTGCATAACCTGCAAAAAGTTTCGTGTGTTTCGCCCATTTATGGCTGATTTAGTGTCCAAAAAATGGCCGTTCCTAGCCACTTGCCAGGACAATCATCCTGAAAGTCTGAAAGTTTGACAAATGAACAATTTTGTTTTGATGCCATAGTGATGATGATTTATGAGATATCCTGATAATGGGGTCAAGCAACGATTCTCCAAGCGCAATTGCAGCCACAGGGCAGTGCCGTGCCAGCCAAGGGTGGGGTGGGGGGATGAGGATTGTTCTTGCACAGCACAAGGACAGTCTCGGACCCTCACAGACCTTCTTGGACAGCACACTTTGTGTTGAGGAAATGTGTCAAGCCAAAGCTGATGAATAGAGGTGATGGGCAGGACGTTCAGCAAAGAGAGCATTGAGAACAAGGCTCTACCCAAACACAGTACTAGTTGGTTGCGGCCTGCTTTGAGGACCATGTTACGGCAAGGTTTATGGAGCAATGTTACTCCTCCCACGTTTGGGGACCCCAATATAGTAAGGGTTATGCAGCCAGTGGTCAACTTGTTGCTTTGGGCACCTGAGACGGCAACAGCTATGCAGCCATTTGATGTCTCCCCGGTTTGGGGACCCCGGTACAACAGTGATGATGCAAAAGAATGAGCAGCAATCATTCAAAAGTCACTAAAAATTCAACAGGACGCACCAAGAAAGAACAGCAGAATCCTACAAGACCTAGGAGTAGCTGTGCAGGAGCCACCAGGAACTGTGCAAAGATAGATCATTGCAGAACAACAATTGGGGAAAAATCATCGCAAAAAATGGATATATACTACAGGCCCCATCCAAACAATGCTTTCCCAAAATGGGAAAAATCACCATAATGGATCATGTGCTCGAGTTTTTAGTAGCAAAGACAAACAGTTTGATATTACTTGCTTTTTACGTTTAGCAACTATGTGAGTTTTAAAATCATTCAAGTTTGGCCCGCATGTGCTTGGGGGACACCCATAGCCCCAACAAACCTTCATGCAACAGGACCCCAGGACCCCCTTGTAAAGGCATAACCAAGGGGACGGTCAAAGGCTGTGGATTGATGTTCACATTTCAAGACACACATATACACATGTGATGTTGGTATGTCTCCCTGCCCTACCTAGTGAAAGCATGCATTCTCCTTCACAAATTTTGGGGTGCTTGTTGACTGTGCCTTTCACATGTACTTATAGGATCCCAAGGGCACTAGCTTGTACATGTGGGATGGCACAAGTAGCAAATATACCTATTAACCGCAAAGTGTTGGGATTCCAAGGTGGGAATGGCTTGCAGCCATCAACACTTGAGCTTGCTTTACCATCTGTTGCAAATAGGACTGAGCACAAGTTGGGGAAATTTCTCGCTTGATTGCATGTTGTCGAGCTTTGTGAAGCACGTTCAAAACATTGTGAATGGCACCCCTTTGATGCAATCGCCCAGTAGATGAGGTCTCTTCCCCCCCCCCCCCCCAGTATATCACTGTTTCAATTCACGTGAAACCCATTCATTTCATGTGCAACTAATGGTTTTCAATACCTAATGGGGCCAGCAACCCTCTTTTGGTTCCTTCCTCATCCCCCTTCCCCCTTCATGATACATCCATGCCCCGGTTCCATTGCTATGTTTGTGCTTAGTACCCAAAATGTCTTATGGAAGTGAGTTTGCCACTTCATGTCTCCAAGTAGAAGTAACAGTCAGATTGGATTTCCCCCGCAAGCGCACACTTTGACATTGCAAAAACGCACCAAGGTTTAGATTTCTTTTTATTTGTTTTGATTTGGGGTGTCATGTGAGTACTGCTGTGACAATTCACACGCTTGCATTACACTTAACCCACACATGTTTGCCAGTGGAATGGGACAAATGCTTTTTGGAATCCCTGGATGTTGAGACCACTTTTGTTGGTTTGGTGTTGACTTGGGACTTTTCTTGGAATGACAGACCAAAATACGATGCATGTGTTTCGCTGTTCCCAGGTCCCTTTTGTTTACAATATGGTCGTCATAGTCTCTGGTGGTGCTGGCTTCATCGGGAGTCACACCTGCGTGGAGCTTGTTGCGGAAGGCTACGATGTTGTGGTTGTGGATTCTCTCGTGAACTCCAGTGAGCAGGCTATCAGCCGCGTGACAGAAATCACAGGCCAGTCAGACAAGGTGACCTTCTTCAGGGTGGATCTTTGTGATATGCAGGCTCTTGACAATGTGTTTGCCCAGTGCAGCAAAATCGACGCCGTCATCCATTTTGCCGCTCTGAAGGCGGTTGGAGACTCTGTGTCGAGACCTTTGGATTACTTCGAGAATAATCTGGGCGGCACGTTCAACTTGCTGCGGTGTATGGACAAATACGAGTGCCGACGGCTGGTCTTCTCCTCGTCTGCAACTGTTTACGGCTCCGCACCCATTCCCTACACGGAGACCAGTCCAGTGGGGACCGGCATCACAAACCCCTACGGCCGGACCAAATTCATGATCGAGGAGATCCTACGCGACGTGCACGCAGCGCCGTCCGGCAAGGACTGGTCCCTGGTGCTCCTGCGATACTTCAACCCGGTCGGGGCCCATCCGAGCGGAAAGATCGGGGAGGACCCCGAGGGCGTCCCCAACAATCTGATGCCGTACATTTCCCAGGTGGCGGTGGGTGGATCATGTGCTCGAGTTTGTAGTAGCAAAGACAAACAGTTTGATATTACTTGCGTTTTACGTTCAGCAACTATACGAGTTTTAAAATCATTCAAGTTTGGCCCGCATGTGCTTGGGGGACACCCATAGCCCCAACAAACCTTCATGCAACAGGACCCCAGGACCCCCTTGTAAAGGCACAACCAAGGGGACGGTCAAAGGCTGTGGATTGATGTTCACATTTCAAGACACACATATACACATGTGATGTTGGTATGTCTCCCTGCCCTACCTAGTGGAAGCATGCATTTTCCACCGCAAATAGCTCTTGTTCAAAGGGGGTGTATTGTTTTCTTTTTGGGGTGCTTGTTCCCAACAATCTGATGCCGTACATTTCCCAGGTGGCGGTGGGAACACGGGACTGTCTGACCGTATTCGGAGGCCCTGGCAATGAACCATACGACACCCCCGATGGCACGTGCAGGAGGGATTTCATCCACGTGGTGGATTTGGCCCAGGGTCACGTGGCTGCCATCAAGAGGATGGACGCCGTCGGCCCCGGGCACTGTGACGTCTACAACTTGGGGTCAGGCAATCCAGTCTCGGTCCTGGAGTTGGTGAAGGCCATGGAAAAAGCCAGCGGCAAGACGCTCCCCTACAAGATAGGACCGCGGCGGACGGGCGATCTACCTGCGTTCTGGGCCAACCCCGACAAGGCTGCCGCTGAGCTCCACTGGAGGACGTCGAAGACCGTGGAGGAGATGTGCGCGGACACGTGGTGCTGGCAAAGCCAAAACCCCAAAGGCTTCAAAACACACGCGGTTACGGCTCATCCCCATGTGGAGTCCTCCCCGACGACCGCTTAGCCGATTCAATCCTTTGCGCCCCCGAAAAAGGGCGACGACGCCCCCGAGAGGGTCAGAGCCCCAGGCGCAGGGCACGGCAGGGCCAGCTCAGAGGCAACCTGAGCGCTTGGCGCGGGTCCTTCTCTCGCGCCGAGTACACCAAGGGAGACGGCATGAGGCCGCGCCACATCCTGCTTCTGCGCTGACCCCTGTACGCACAGCGCGCAGGACCTGAACTGGCTGTTCTGTTTCCGCAACTTTGGGAGGCGGCACGGTGGCTCTGCCACGTCCTGCTTCTGCGCTGACCCCTGTACGCACAGCGTGCAGGACCTGAATTGGCTGTTCTGTTTCCGCAACTTTTGGAACCATCAAATTTGGCGGTTCCATTTTCCAGTGATGAACACCAAGTGTTTTCGGTGATTTGGGGCGGGAGATTGTAGTTTTGGGATGCTGATCACGTCCTGCCGCTTGGTGCCTCATGTCTGGTTGTCCAGGCGTGCAGGTCATCGAACCTGGACCGGGCACTGAGGTAGTGCCACCGCTCGTGTCTTCGCGTGTAAATAATGTCCTCGTCAGAACAAAAGGAGGCGTTGTTTCCGTCATTTGCAGTGCTTTTACCGTTGTTCTCGCAAGGGGGCGGGGGGGGGGGGGGGGGCGTACGTAGCCTCAACATTGGTCTGTAGCTCCTGTTGTTCAGGGTGTTGTTTTGGACCCGCTGCCCTCACGGCTGTCCCGCCCTGCCCCTTGGGCACTGGTCGGGAGACCAGCCCAAGGCCGCCTGGTGTCCATTCAGGAATTCCTCAGGAGGACAGCGAAGGAGCCAACGGTACTTTCAGACTGATCGGCGGCGTCTGATGTCCACTGACCCCGGTCGGTGTCGGCAGTGGCGTACTGGAAGGCGGAGGGGAGAGCTTTAGCTTTTGATGATTCAGGACAGCCATGATGGCCGTGGGCATGGGTTTGCCTGTCCGGGTGTACGTTGTGATGAATTTGATCCCAAACGAGCGGTGCCGGCCAAGAGATTCACCCGATGTCCTCCAGCCACCACCCGGAGAGTTTTGCCGTTTTTGGGGGTTTGATGACCACTGGAGTTTTCACTGGTTGCGGACAAGAGCGGGCGCCAGCGGGATTCATCCCGCAGAATCGAGTGCCACAAGTAACTGCTCCCAACACATAGATTTTCCATATTTTTCCCTCACCCTAGTGACGGCAGGAGAAGCATTTTGCACGATGACTGACTAAGGGCCAGTTACACGTACCAACACATCTGCGACCGCCTTGCGGTTGTATGAAGAGCACTTTCTGTGTGGGGCTGCTGCCCAATGCAAAGTCATCTGCACTGCTTCAGCATGACGTCTGGGGTGAATGCTCCGTGTCATGGGGTCCTGCAGGGGCCATGACCTCTGTGTTGTACAAGGCATCCGGTGGCATTGAGTGGTGGAACTGACCGTGGTGTTCGGGCTGCTTCACTTCCGAGTGTTTCACATTTTGCTACCCCGAAGTGCTCTCGGCAATGGCCTGTGTCGGCCCACCGGTCTGTCTGCGACCGGGTGTGGAAGGCACACAAGGTCAAATTACTGCATTTGGTACTCACAACGTGCACCACCAGTGTGCGTTGTAACAATTGGCGATGCAGTGACCGACGCGCTTTTATTTTTGGCTCCATTTTGGCTGGCCAACAGCGTTTTGGCAACGCGTGGCATTCCGTTGTGTCATTGGCCGTGATGCCATTTCATATTGCAGACATTTCCCTCCAATCCTTGCCAACCTTTGTTGTAAAGAGTCGCTGGGTGTATCCCCCACCAATTTTGTGCACTTTGACTGGCACGCAGCATGCCTCCATATGCGGCATACTCTGTTGTGTGCAGTGGACACCACATGATTTCCGTTTGGGTTGTGAGTAATTACGAGGCGGGTGTGAATAATTACGAGGCGCCTCTTCCTCCGCCATTGCAGCCCCCCAGAGGCCTCGCAACTTACCTAGTCAGCCTGGATTCAGAGTACTTTGTGTGCCCTGTGCAGGTCATCTTTACCTTTGATGATTTGATGCAAACTGCTCAATGCTTTGCATGCCATCAACTGGATTCCAGGCGTGAGTCTTTGACCTGTGCCTGCAAGACAACATGTTTGGTTGTATTATATGTGCCCCGTACAGTGTTTCTGTATTTGCTGCTCCCAAGATTTGATACCCAAGACCGGCCTTGAACCGAACAGGTTGCAAATGTTGCCCTTGTTGGTGTTTGGTGGTGCCTTTATTGCACAGGAAAACTAATTAGAAGGTCTTGGAGGAAGCGGGGCTTTTGTATTTTCTCCAATAGTTCAAGGACGAGTAGGCGCCTCTCCCCAAGCCAGGTAGCGCCTCAGCCTTGAAACGCCACTTCTGCGAACATAAAACACGACTTCATTGGAGCAGCAGGGTTGGAAATTTGCACCCACCAACATAGCCCTTGGGCCCATGATACAGAGGCTCACAGGGGCTATGCTGAGAACACAAGCATAGACAAGTGGACACATGTGCATCTCAAGTATACTCATGCATGTAACCAGATGTGTGCCCTTTTCCACAAACTTGGCAACATTCTGAAGCAGATCGTTCAGGTGGCGCACTTCCACAGAAGCTGTTGGCTTCTCATAGTTCAATTCCACATTGCTACGACAAGAGGTGAAGGTGTGTGGTGGCCGATGGCACACCTGTGCTGCAGAGAGTCGGGTGCTCAACGGCACTTGAATAGCAGGGTCTACTAGTTGGGGGTTTGAAAAACAGGGAATATCAGCCTGCAGTGCATGCAACACCCCCACAAAGTCTTTTGAAGTTTATTCGGTGTGTGTGTGTGTGTGTGCGTGTGTGTATGTGTGCTAGATGTCGTCCACACTGGGTTTCTTGCTCGTTGGTTCTTGTTTTCCCTCACTAATTGTACCTGGGAAGGTGCACTGTGCTAAAAACGATTGGGAACCACAAAAACCACAAAGTTGGACAGTGAGGGAGCGTTGGTGCACTGGGCACGCACCAGGCGCATGCTAAGCATCTTTTTAGGCCAAAGTGCCCCCGGCCAACACTACACTGAGCAACCACTGTGATTCCTCCCCGCTCTGGGGCCCCAAGAAGGTAGGGGTTCTTTTGATTCCTCTCCCATGCTGTTAAAAGCATGTGAAGAGAAAACATGCCCCTATTCTGTCTTGTCAAAGGGCCTTTGGTACCTTGGACTCATACATTGGTGTCTCAATCCTGTCTGGACTACATGTATCTGCATTGACATCACCTTGTCTCATGCATTTTTTTTAGCAACAAAACCACCCCCTTCATCAATGCATTCAACCAATTTTCTCAATCCATTGAAACAATCAGACTGGTCGCTCCATTTGCAGTTTGCCAACCAATCTCCATATTTGTGGCCTCCACCAGCTTTGGGCAAACTAATTTGCGCACATTCAAGAGGGCATGGAGATGGCATACCAGAAACTTTTATGGATCAAAGAGGGTAGCTTGCATCTCCACGTGTGGGGACAATCCTTGTGCACTCACATATCCCACTGCATAACCTGGTTTCGGACTCAGCTAATCCTCACTACGCTTCAGATCCGCTACCACAGTCATTTGTGGGATCATAGTAGCACTGGTCAGCTCTGAACCTTGATTCCGAGAGGTTATCTCAAGTACCATATGATGAGCAGGGTACGCCAGCTCATCTTGGTCTGGACCAAAAAAAAAAAAAACCTTGTGCACTCATGTATCCCGCTCCAGATCCTCATGGTGTGAGTGGTTCCCATACCTCGAAAAGAACACAATTGGAAAGGAGGTTATATGATTGGGTAACAAAGGTGTACACTGCTTGTTTGCATGCCAAACGCCCCTGTTTCACAGCATGCAGGGCAGGGAGCATTCATTAGCACCACATTGTGAGAAGAATATGGGTGGAGGGGGGTTTAATTGCATTGGCGGGAGCCCCTGATGCAGTGCATGCGGTGCAAAGATTTGGCTGTGTGGCGTGACCAAGCACCTGTGCTTGAGCCCGCAACCGAACCTTCCGGTGCTATTGGGGGGTTTGTCTCAGTTTGGCAAATGTATGGTGCTCCCTTTCAGAAATCTCAACATGCCTTCTCGGCTGGATCGTGTGGGAAGGAGGGGTCTTCATGCAATTCCTGCAGCCAGCGGGTTTGGTGTCCTTAGGGGTTATTTCGGGAGAGTTAAATCAGGCCGGTCCGGGTGTACCCATCGCAAAAGTAGTGTGTGGCGCAAATACTCACCCATGCACACTGCATAGGCACTGCATGCATAATTGGCAAAAGATAAGAAACCCTTTAAAACCACCCACCACCTTTGTATAGTAGGGCAATGCACCAACACAATGGATGTAAAATTCTGCTGTGTACGACATTGTACTTGAGTGTACCAATGAAAGGATCAATTTATACATCCAAAGTATTGGTGCTCTTGGCCAACTTGAGTACATCTCTCAACTTATGCTCATTGAGGTACTTCTCACTTTTATGCTCTTTACGGTGCTTTGTTCACTTGTCCTGCGCCGCAGATAAAGCAAGAGCCGTTCCTAGGTGCCATTGAGGGACCTACGTCCATGCTTGCTTTGGTACCCCTGCAGGGGGGTAGCTAGAATCTCTTTGACGAAGTAGTATCTATCTTTTTCCTCTCCTTGAGATTCAAAGAGGGATCAATATAGCGACATCACCCCATCCACATCGGATTCTCCAAAGGGGAGAGCATGAATTTGATTGCATACCGACCTGGTCAGTAACAGCTGGGTGTCAACTGATTTGGCAACTCCTCAATAGCCCTCTAACACCCTTATGCGCATTCATGTACAGTGCAACAATATTCCCAATAGTGCAAAATTAACAAGAAGCAACACTACACTGGGGCCCTTGAAACCCTCATTTGCTCAAGTACCCTGCCCGCCGCTAGCGCAGGCACCACCAAAGGCACAGAAAATGACGGTTTCACCAGGTAGTGGTGCTTGTGCAAGGGGGAAATTTTGAATAGGCAAAATAGGACATGGTTCTAAAAATGACGATTTCGCCGGGTAGTGGTGCCTGCACAAGGGGGCGGTGGGGTAGTTGCATACCATGTGGAAAAGAGCTTCAGAATGGGGCCCTAGTATTTCTAGTAGTACTAAAACTACATATGCCCCTACCCACAAAGGCATCCCCCTTTGAGAATTGGGACCTTGCATCCCATCCCTCCCAGTATTGAAAATCTCCGCTTTGGCTATGGTGCACGTCCAAGCATTCAACCAACGACAGCCTCTCCCGCCAGGCATGTCTACCGACGGAGTGCAGGGCGTAGGCCGGTTCACACCGGCATGGAACTTCACACATCATACCTCACCAATGACATTGTGTTTACACCTTGATGATGTTGCATTCATAATGCCTTCAGGGGGGGGTACCCTGTGAAAACTGGAGGACGGGTTGGGAGGCAATTTCTGGCGTATAAAGCAGTCGGAGGGCGGTTGGGAGGCTGACCATTGCCCCAGAGAGGGGGGAGGAGGGGGCACCCGCCTACCCCTTGCAGCGCCAGCCAGGGGACGGGGATGAGGGCCCCTGAGGGGGGGGTGTATCGCGTTCCCCAGCGCACGCCACTGCTGCGCTGTGATGCGTCGCCGCCGCATGTGTTGTGTGGAGAGGGCAAGAACAATGGCTTGGGCGGTCGCGAGGGCCATGGACCGGCGTGAGGTGATTAGAATGTGCGGCAGAGCCAACGCACGCATGGACTGTAAGCGCGCTCTATGTCACACGCACCTGTGAGGCCCGAATCAGGAAATCGATCGTCAGTCCAAGACATTTTTATCTTGTGTAAACAAGACGTTGGCTGACGTTCACCTTTCGACAACGCATCCGCCTGGCCACATCATTTCGAGTTGTGCCGGTCCGCACACTGACGAATTTCTTATTGCATTGACACAGAACTCAGGACACGTGCACCCCCTTCTCAGCCTCCTCTATACCTCCCCTCAACCCTCTCTCAACGGCCTTTCAACGACCTCTCAACGGACTCTGAACGGCCTCTCAACGGCCTCTCCACGGCCTCTCTAACCCCCTCTGAGCCCCTTCGTGTTTTCACACATTCCGCATTGTCGGTCGGTCACACAATCCCACCGCACCACGTGCATTGCATTGCAGCCCTGCCCTGTGCTGCAGCCGTTGTCTCGATTCCCCGAATCATGGACATGTGACCGCCCCCGCACTGTCGTGTCGGCCGCTGCTCCGGTGGATGTGCACAGCCTGGGCCTGACCCCGCCACTCCGTCCAGTTCCCTGTCGCCCCAGGCCCCACAGGCCTGACCGAAGACCGCCATGACCGATACCGCACCGAAAAGTGATTCCAAGGGCACAACCAGAACTGACCCAAAGGCTGACCCAAGGTACCGTCTCTCCCTTTTTCAGGCATCTGTTCGGCGCTGGAGGCAGGACGAACGAGCCAAACACTGGATGATTGATTGCACCAGGCGCTCCGTTCCACTGCGCCTTACCAAAGGGGTGGGGGGGCGGCTCTCTCGATGCGGAAGTGTTGCTGGCCTCTCATTGTCACACAGTGGACGGAGAGAGCTTGAACGGCACTACGATTGAAGTTCCGTAAAAGGACAGGAAAGTGTGCAGGTAATGGGAACCTGAATGCATCCCGCAAGTCATTGAGATCAAGTCATTACCCCCCCCCCCCCCGTGTCCAAGAACCACCTTGCGCAAGAACCAACCCCTGGTTCCGCGGTCAAATTCTCGCATCACTTTTTTTACCAGGGTAGTGGGTTTTTCATGTTTCTGGTGGATGTAGGACAGCTATTCAGGTGGACATCATGGATGATGATGCAGTCCCCATTCACTCCTTTGGTGTTCTTCTGTCAACGTGGTTAACTGTGGGAAAGGAGAGGGCACGCATGTCCCGGTGCAACGCGCCGGAAATTTTGTTTCGGTACTGGTCTGGTTTGCGCTGCAGTGCAACAAAGCAAAACAATGAACTGTGATCCGTAGCTATGACCATATGCCTGTGACACGGGGGTATATGCGAGCTCAGTATCCGTTGCTCATGGCCTTCAACCCCTAAACCAGGTGCACGTTGGTTCCACCGAGCAGGCATTTGGAGTGCTCTTGAAAATACAGATTGATTGAGGCACCGCCGCAGCTCTGCTCTGGTGCAGGGGGGGGGGGGCGACTCTGCGGGTCCTATGACGCCAACTACCCCCCTCCCCCTGGGGGCCTCGAGCCTACAGTTAATTGTCAAAGATGCCGGCCTCAGGAGTCCATGGGCACCAAAGGCGCCTGAAGGAAATTTTTGCCCACTTTGCACCCCAACACTATCCTCAAACCCAACCCTGACCCCAACGCCCATCCCAACCCTACGCCTAGTCCTACCCCAACCCCTACCCCTCGCGCTAACCCTCACCCTAACCTAACCCTAATCAACATGGCTGGCATGGCCGAACCAGCTCGCTGCAAAGGTTAGGGTTAGGTTTGGGGTGATGGTATGGTTAGAGGGAGGGGAGGGGAGCCTCTGACTGACCAACGCTTGGCCTTTGAGGCATGTACCCCCCAAATTGCCCCACCTGGAGCCCCTCCCAACCGACCCTCCCGGACCTCCCCCAGAAGCCCCTCCCAACCCCCCCCCCCCCCCAATCGCCCCTCCCATCCCCCCCCCTCCCATCCCCCCCCCTCCCCAATGGGGCCTCCGGCCAACGGTTAGTGGGGGGGGTGGTTGGCGTCCAGAACCGAGGAGTCGGTTCTGGACTGTGCTCCCCCGTGCTCTGGTGTCTGTTGGGAAATCGGTGTCATCCGAGGCCCTGAATCCCTCCTGTCACCCTCAGATATGCGGAGGCGCTGACAGAACTGCATGGCATCGTCAAAATCTTCGGCACAAAGGCGGCCGCAAAGAGCTATGAGACCGCCTCGCAGGCCCTGGACCGGCAGGTCTGTGAAACCGACCTTTCATGCTCTGCTGAAAGGGCTGTTTTACTAGCGGCCCAATCCTTAACCGTTGTTGACAGATTCATTTATTTTTGTATTTGTTGTTGCTTCTAACAAGCAACTGGATGTTTTGCTATTGCATTGGTTTTGGATTTGTGCTTTGCTATGTATTTGGGAAAACTAGACCGCAAACCCTGACCCTTGACCCCAGCCGACACAGGGAGTACCATGGCTGAGCTCGTGCATTGTGTGTCCCGCTGGTAAGCAATGGCCTGATCGGGATGATGCTTGTGAAGGTGGCTTGGGACGCTGAAGTGAACAGCATTGGATGGCTGGGCTGTGTGGTCACAGCTAGTCCCACTAAGACAACGTGCCGTAGAGCCAACAGCATCCGGACACTGTGCCCACAGCCGCAAGAGACAAAAGGCGTGTCCGGAATGTGTGTGCGAATCCGGTCATGCCCAGGTTCTGTGACGTAGCTGTGCTTGATTTGTGGCACCGCGTTTGCACACTGTTGTCCCTCCCCTGTCTGTCTCCACAACCCTGTCTGCATTGGATGGTGTACGCACCATAGTCTACCCAAAGGAGAAATTTTCGCTTCTTGTTCTTAAGGACAATGCTGTCCTGGATCGCCCCCCCCCCCCTCCCTGAGCCCCAAGCGATTAATGGAATCACTGGGGGGTGCAGGCGGAGGCAGGGGAGGTGCAGAGGTTCGATCTGGGACCCGTTGAGTGTTGGATTCCAACGAGACCCAGCACCTGCAAGCTCGAGAATGCCAAGGTCCCCCTGCAATCCCGCTTCTGTTGCTCGTTGGGAACAGGAAAGCCCTTGTTCAGAGTCTCCTAGTGGTCCCAGGCTGACTACTCCCGGACTCTGAACAAGGGCACGCCCTGGCACCACAAGGGCCAGTGCGCCCGGAGCAGATGGTTGTCACTGTCCCTGGAGGGCTTTCAGGGTTGCACGTCTGTGCATGAGCCGATTGTCTTCTCCCCCGTGTACGTGCCCACCTTGTGTGTGTGTGTGTGTGTGTGTGCACGCACGTGGACCTGGGCGTGGGCGTGGGTGTGCAGGTGCGTGACCAAGACAGGCAGGCAACTCGTTCGGCCAACAATCATAGCACGAGATTCATCATGATTGAAGGCCTGGTGCCTTTCTGCAGAATAGTCAACCGATAACTGTGTCGAAGAGGTTCCTATGCAGAAATAAACAGGGCCAGCGTTCTTCACCAATGATGCAGAGGCACTGATCCATAGCACTGAAGAGAGGGGGCTAATGCTCATGTTCCATGGGGCAGGGCCTATGCACACACATCATTGTGCCACCACGGTGCGTCCGAAGGGCTATGTGTGTCCACAGTGGGAGGGTGTGTGTGTGTGTGTGTGTGTGTGTGAGCGGGTGGGTACACCTGTCTCCAGTCCCGACCAAAAGTGGGCATGTAAGTAGCGCTGCGTGTAGCTTCTCAACCTTACAATCCCAGGCTAATCAGGGCCTATCAGCCGTATGGTGCTGTTCGTGACCAGGAGAAGCTGTGATATCACTGCGACTGCCAGCTGTACTCGTGTTGCAGAAAGGACCTTGCCTACTTTTTGTTTCAATGGCTTGATGACTTTGCATTGGCCATCAGTGCTGTGCCTGCGTTTTTTGTCTTCACCGACGGTGCGCTTTTGCAGTCCGGGCCCCTGATCCCCTTCACCAAGTGTGTGTGTGTGTGTGTGTATGTGTGTGTGTGTGTGTGTCCTATCCTATCCGATTCTATGTGTCGCTGCGTTTGTCCTATCGTCTGGTGCTTGCTGAGGAAGGGCAACGAGGGTGGGGATGCACTGGCCATGCTGCACTAATGCTTTCTTTGCGCTCATCGGGTGCTGCACCTGCAGGTGCACTCTGGAGCTGCCGACCTCTGCTGTCCTTTCCTCCAGAAAGGCCTCTAGTGCCGCGTTTTTACACCATGTTGTGATGCTGCACCTGACGAGATTTGTGCACTCAGGCCTTTTCTGCTGCCTGTTTTGCCGCGTTTATCGTGTGTGTGTGTGTGTGCGTGTGTGTGTGTGTGTGTGTCTGTGTGCATGTGTGTGCGTGTGCGTCTAAATTTTGTGATTGGGACATTACCCCCGTTGGAGTACGTTACCACTGAGCCGTGTAGTGCGACAAGGGCACTATTGTGGGGTTTGTCCCCCTCTTCGAGACAGTTCTGAGCCAATGCCCCCATAACAGCGAGCCCAGCGCTCAGCCTGTCAAACGCCGCGTCGGCGTCGCCACTGCCGACACGTCACCCCGCACTGGCAGGTGCAGGCCCTCCGGGAGCAGTTCCAATGGATCCGCCGGCTGCCAGGCGTCGCGGCGGACCCCTCTGACTACCACCAGCTTCTCGTAGACATCGGCTACAAGTTCCTGCGACGGAAAGAGTTCAGCGTGGCTTTGAACCCATGCTGTTCGGTGTTCTGGGACAGTGTGGCCAAGGATGAGGTGTTTGGGGTGCCGTACAGCCTGGCATTAGCCCTCATCCGGTGGCACAGGGGGGCACCCTGCGATGCAGTCACTGAGGGTTAGTTCCCCCCACGGGAATCCGGGTTTTCGGTTTCCGCAAGGCCAAGTATCTCCCCGCACCCCCTCCGGCTGTTGCTTAAGGAGAACCCCCCCCCCCCCCCCCCCATGTACCTAAAATCGGCCTCTAATTTCCGGCCCCTTAATTAGTTTTATTTTTTGCCTGAGGAAAATTTTCTGATGTGGGTGGGGGGGAGTGGGTCGGCCGGGGTTGGCAAGGGCCCCAAACGCCCCCCCCCCCCCGGGGGGGGGGCTTTGAGCCATAGCCCGCTCCGGGCCCTTCGGATAGTGCGGCTAAGTAGAGGCCTCGTGCCTACATGACGCCTCCCCACTCTGGAGACCCCGAGACGGCAGGGGCTATGTAGCCACTTTGATTTCTCTGTGGAGTGACACTCCCCCCGTTCCCCTACTCCGCGGAGAAAACTCGTGAGGAAACCCCTGACCTGCGGCGTAACGGAACCAGCCCACGAACCATTTGATACCCCACGAACCATTTGATACCCCGTTCGGTGGACTCAACACTCGACCCTGGTTCGTCGTAGCCCCCCCCCCCCCCCGCCGTGTCCAACGATCACCTTGCCCCACAAACACTTCTGTTTTGGACCGTATTTTTTGAGGATTTTATTGTTTGCTGGACACGGGGGGGGGGGGGCAGTGATGCCGGTGACGGGGGCATCCGGTTGCTCAGTATCCGTTGCTTCATTCCCCCTCCCCGGGGCCGCCAGCTGCCCCTACGAATAGCGCCCCCCGCCCCCCCCCCCTGGGCCCTCTGTATGGGCCCGGGTAGTGCAATAGGAGTCGGTACAGGACTACTGAGAGCGGATTCCCGTGCCTTCCCCACGCGTGGCTGCATCAGCCCCTGCCGCCGCCGGCAGTGGAGCGGACGCCACAGGAGCCATGATGCTGAAACGGTGAGCAGTGGGACGAGCATTCCACTCTGGCCCACAAAACAGCGCTGTGCCTCCCCCACCTCCGACAGACGCAAACGAAAGCAGGGCGCACAAAAGACATGGCACGGGACGCCGGTGGTACTACCCGGTAACGACGAAGATTTTATGGACCCCCCATGCGTCAGGGGGTGCACCGTGCGCTGTGCCCGCGCTGTGCGAAAAGTAGGCTATTTTGGACCCATTTTCCCGGATGGCGCAGGTGACCGCAGTAACTACTGTGTTCCCACATGCACAGGGCTGCTCAGATTCGTACTCAGTGCAAAAAGTCAGATAATGAATCAAGACAAGCCATGTTTCACACCAAAAATGCCGGATTGCTGTCCAAATCTGCTGCTTTTGTCCGGTAGACGTAGCTCCCCCGGTGGTGGGTGGTTTGCAGGGTGGTCACGGGAACGCTGACTTACTATTGGGTGCCGTGCAGAAACGCCCCCTAATGATTTCGTGCCCCTGATGCAGGTGAAAAAGTGGGCATTTCCTTGTGTGGTGGTCAAAACACGATGACGTGGTTGCACGTTGAGGTTTTGGCTTTGGCACAATATGTGGAGGGGGTCGAGGTCATTGCTTGAATTTTCATTTTGGCACCCGCCCCTCCCGTCTACTCCGAGCAGACCTTCCAAAGAGGATGCACCCAGGCACCATGCATCGGCCAGTTTGGGAACCTTCCAAAGGTGCTGCTGGCGCTGGAAAGATTCGGTTTGTCCAGTGCGGCTTGTCGGCATCTGCCACTTCGCATCCCGTCGAAATGCCCACAACTCAATGAAAACCAGGAGACCACTGTCCCCCTCCCCACCCCCGGCCCCGGGTGCTCTCCACAAAACTCGAAGTGCGTCCTACTGGAAGTATCACCCGGTCCATTCACCGTGACATCGATGGTTTGGCTCCTCCCCGACTCTGTACACCCTGAGCCACAGAGCCACAGAGAGCCCCCGGTATGAGGTGCCAGGTGCCCGCGGTATGACCTGTCGTTGGTGGTGTGACTCTTCGCCCTGGGTCGTTTCCCTCAGGCGGACCGGAAGGCGCAGATGAAGGCCTCGATGGGTACTCTCGGGCTCAAGAAGAACGACGACGACGATGAGGACCACCAGAAATGTGTGCAGCGCATCATTCACAAGGTCCGCTCGAGGGCTGCAACAGCTTTGGGGCAGAAGGAGGGCGGGCGGGTGGGTTTGTGTGATGGCCGGTTATGCTTTCTGCCACCCCTGCCGTAGTACAGCACAGTAGGGTAGGGTAGGGTAGGGTAGGGGTAGGGTAGGGTAGGGGTAGGGTAGGGTAGGGGTAGGGTAGGGTAGGGTAGGGGTATTTGATTTGATTTGATTTGAGGGCCGATCTTGAGGCTCACAGGCCGCCCGGGGGGCGCTCGATGGCTGTCCCGACGACTCTGCATATCGGCCGGCCATGCATGCTGTGCGCACCCAGCCGCCGCCGCGGGCTGGGGGGGGCAGGCTCGCCGCCGTGCCGCGGGTCGGGCGGGGAGGGGGGTGGGGGGAGGGTGGGGGGGGCCGGGAGGGAGGGGGGGAGGGTCGCCGCGCCACTGTGGTCTGCCCCCGCCCCGTTGCCGCGGGGCCGCGGGGGGGTGCTTTGACCCGCCGCCCTGGGGAGGGGTCGGTGTCCCCGCCCGCCACGTTCCCCCGCTCGCCGGGCTGGTGGGGGGGGGGGGGCGAGGGAGGGGCCGGGGGTAAGAGAAGGGGGGGGAGGGAGGGCCTCGGCGGCCTCACTGGCAGGGCTGCCCAGTGACCGCACACCTGGGTCAGGGCGTTTCGAACACGACCTGCACCCTGCGGCGCCGCCGCCACGCCGCCACGAGCTCGCGGATCGCGAGCCACGCCCGAGCGTGGGCGTCGCTCTCCGCGCGGGGGTGCTGTGGGGGCGGCTGCGGCGTTCCCGGGGCTGGCAGCACCGCGTACCACACGGCATACACCCGTGGGGTGGAAGCCAGCACCTCTGCCGCCGCTGCGCGCGCGTCCCTGGGTGGGGCGAGGGGCCTGACGCCCCGCAGGAGGCACCGGACGGAGCCGTCGTGGGTGATACCCACCCAATGGCCCCCGGAGCCCTCGGCCTCGTCGTCCCACCCTTCGACCAGGAGCGCCCGGCGCTGGGGCGCGTCAACCCAGGGCTGCGGGGCGGCCGCCCTGGCTCGGCGGGCTGGGAGGGGGCCCAGGTCCCAGAGGGGCGCCAGCAGGGGGGCGACCCTGGAGATCCGCACGCCCTCCCTCCAATGGAGGCGGGGGGACCGCCAGAGGGGGGCCGCCCGGCCGTACCGCCAGCCGAAGGCCTCGTGGAGGGCGGGGCCCGATAGCGCCAGGCCCTGGGGCACGCAGTTCAGGGGCGACAGCCCCCACCTGGGGTGCGCGCCTGTGCCCGTCCAGCTGAGGAAGCATCCCATGAGGATGTCCTCCAGACGGAGAAGGCGGGGGGGGGGGGGGCTCGAGGGCGTAGAGGGCGCAAGCGACGGTCGCGAGGGCGCCCTCCGAGCGAGGGCTGCGAGGGGGCAGCGAGCGGCTCACGTGGGCCAGCCAACGGCGGATGGCCGGTGCCAGGTCGCTCCGCGCTACCCACCGGCGCATCTGCTGCTCTTAGGTCAGCCGGCGGCCGCGGGAGAGTGGCTGCAGCCCGCGCCTGCCCACCCGGTACGGGGATGGCGGCGGGAGCGCGTGGTACGGGGGGTACGCGATGGTGCGGCGGGGCATTTTGCTGGGTCACTGCGCTGAGCAGAGCAGGAGGGCCGGCGCCGCACCACCTGGGGGGGGGAGGTACCCTGCAGGCACGCCCGGGTCCACGACTACGGTCGCGCCTTGCCCGAACATCCCTCCGGGGTGGCCGTGCCCCTGGGCCCCTTTCTGGGCCGCGCTGGGCCGGGCCTGCCGCTAGGGGGGGGGGGGGGGGGGCGACGTCCTCGCGTCCCTTGGGGTCCGGTCGCGGCGCTCCGCTCCCCTTCCCCCGCGCCCATACCGCGCGCGCCGCCGCCCGCCGCGCCTGGTCCTGCCCCGCCCCGTGCGCGCCGCGGGCCTCGCTGCCCCTCGGCCGGCACCGTCTGTCTAGCCCCCCCCCTTCACCCCGTCTCTGCCCTTGGGGGGGGGGGGGGGGGCGCCCAGTCGGGCCGCCCCGGGGAGGGGAGGGGGGGGGCTGGTGGCCTCCCGCCCTGCTGCCGGGCCGCGCCCGAGGCGCGGCCGTCCCGTTCGCCGCGTCCTCCATCCGCACCCCCGCCCTCTTCCCGCCCCCCCGTCGCCCGCGCTGGCCGCTGCCCCCACGTCGCTGGTCCTCAGAGGCACGTGCAGAGGCACAGGCAGGCAGCAGAGCGGGCACAAGTCGTTGCATTCGCTGCGAGTCGCATGTTGTCCGCGGCGCCGTGTGTGGGCGCCGCCGTCCGCCCTCGGAGGAGGTGGACGGCGCATCTCGGTGCCCGCTCAGACTGGGCCAGCCGTGTGCTTGTTGGGCCGTCCCGAGGGCTTGCCGGTCAGGGAGGGGAGGGTTGTACTGGGGCCTGTGCGTCGCCACCCGGGGGGGCGAGGTCACGGCCCGCCGGAGGTGCGCCGCCCCGTTGGTCCCGGCGGCTGGGTTGCTATGGGGCCGTGCGCTGCACCTGAGATCCCAGCCCTGGGCGGGAGGGGAGCCCGGCCACGGGCTAAGCCGGCGGTCCCCCCGCGGTGCCCTGCCTGGGCTCCCGGGGGGGGCGGGGGGGGCTGGGGCAGGGGGGTGGGAGAGCAGGGGGGGCGGCGATTAGCTGAGGAGGTACTCGTCGTCCTCGTCGGCGTCGAGTTCCAGGCCCAGGTCGAGGTCGCCCGCCCACTGCTCGGGCTCGTCGAGCGCCTCCGGTTGGTCTTGCGGGGGCGCTTCCTCCACGGGGAAGAAGGCTCCCAGGGCCTTGAGGAGGCCGGGCGGCGCGGCACCCGCTGGGAACGCCAGCAGGGGCCCCTCACCGAGCGGCTGGATGGTGCAGCCCGGGAATAGCGCCCGGCTGGTCGCTGGCGGGGCCAGGACCACCTCCGGGACGGCTCCCCGCAGGGACGGCAGGGCGCCAACGTTGAGGACCACGTCCGGGCACGCGCCGCGGTCCGCGGGGTCCAGCACGGACACGGGGACGGCGCGGCCCACAAGCTCCGGGCGCGGCCCCGCCACCGAGCACGCTGATTCGCCCATGGCGTAGCGCAGCAGGGTGCCCGCGTCCGCGAGGGGGCGGGGCAGGCCTACCGGCCACTCGCGCTCCCCGGCCCTTATCAGGTGCGACCACCGGGCGGGCGGCCGGAGCACCACCCATTCCGCCACAGCCCGCAGGTAACTGGACGTCAGGGCCGCGCGCTCGTGGGCCGGCCAGGGCTGCGGGGCCACCGCCCACAGGAGCCCAGACCACGTGACCGCCGGTAGGGTAGGGGGGTAGGGGAGGGTAGGGTAGGGGGGTAGGGGAGGGTAGGGTAGGGTAGGGGGGTAGGGTATGCTCAGCCGTAGGGTAGGGTCAGCCGTGGGTGTGCGGAGCGGTTTTCTTTTCAGGCCTCGAGCCACCTCCGAACACGACCGAATGCGGGATGGCTTTGTCGGTGCTCATGCCGCTACGCCAGAACAGACCGGGGCTGGGGCGCGTACGAGCGGGGGCTGACCCCCAGAGCAGGGGTCTTTTAGGGCTACCACAGGACCTGGGTATGCACAAGGATAGGCATAGGCATGCGCACATACATGGGCACGACCTGCGCATGGACACGCACGTAGACATGCACATGGACATGCGCACAGACACGCACATGGGCCGGTGCTACTTGCGATGTGCACGGATCATCGCGGCCAAGGCTCGTATGATGTCTGTTCATGCGTGGGACAAGGGCATGCGTACAAAACGCACGAACGTGCCTTGAGAACGCTTTGCGGGGAGCGGTTTGGCCTCCAAAGCCAAAATTTTCTCCTGCCAAAACTGGGCCAATGGGGGAGATGGCGATGCAGTTTTGTCGGCAGAGTAGAATGACTCGGTGGGGGGTGGGGGGTGGGGCAACCAGACCTGGGCCTGTGGTCAGGGTTGTGCTTAGTGTTCGGCCTACGGGACGGGGGGTGGGAATGAGGGCAAAAGAAAGTTTATGGGCAGAATGTCCCAGCACGACGTATCATGCGGGGATGCCAATAAGAATCACGTGGACCCGTCCCAGGGTGCATGTCCACAGTTGGATATGTGCTTGTCACTATCCGTGGACACCGTGGACACCTGACGGGACAAGGGGGGGGGTCGGCCGAGGCGGACCCCCCCCCCCCTCCTATTTGCATCATTGGTATCATGCAGGCAACAGCACAGCACTGAACCAATCGCCCTCAACAGCCCCCGTGAAATTATACTGCCATCATCGTGTACAGGTGCAGATGAGTATTGTGACCAATGTGTCGGAGTTCAACATCGCAGTCTCCAAGGACACTTCTTTCTCCAACCAAGTCACTGCAGTCCTCTGCCTCCAGAGCCTGAAAAAATTGCAGACGGCGATAGCAGATGCATTCCAGTTCGACGAGGTCCTCCGAGTGGGATTGTGTTTGCAGAAGTGGTTTGGGGTGTTGAGGTGTTTTCGACGCGGGGGTTTGTGGAGACGTTGAAGGGGGTTTGGGTGCAGACGCGGTTGCGGTTGCGATGGTGATTTTGCTGCGGTTGTACAGAGGGATATGAATCTGCACGTGGATGTAGAAAGGGGCGTGGATGTGCTCGTGGTTCTGTGGTTGGGGCTGATGTCGTCGCAGTAGTTGTGGATATGACTGACATGCAATTCATGCAGTCGCAGCTGTGATTGTATATTTGGATAAGAATGTGGATATGGCGGTAGATTTCGGTAAATATGTTTGTGTTAGCATTGTGCCTGTGATTGTAGTAGAGGTTGAGATCCACCGCGTCAAAATTTTTCTGGACGTGGGTGCGATCGTGGGTGTGGCTGCAAATGTGGCTGCAGATGTGCTTGTGCTTATGGCCATGGAAATAGACGCGGGTTTGGGTGATGTTGTGGTTGTGGTTGCGATTGCGGTTGTCGAGGAGGATGTACATTTAGAAAAGGTTGTGGATGCGGAAGTGGTGTGAATCAAGGGGACTGTGGTTGTGGTTCTGGTAGCGGTTGTTTTTACGTTTTGTGGTGGCGAGAGGCCTCGCGGTGGCAGCAGTGGTCCCCGACCCCTATGCCAATGCCCACTTTCACTCCGTCTGCAACCACGCACCTTCAGCCACCCGATTTACCGTCTTCAGGAACTGTACTTCTTGATCTACAGCGGCACCATCTACCTTTATGAGTGCGCCATTGTGCTCATCCGCGCGCGCTACTTTTCGGAATGCATTGCGCTGCTGGGCTGGTGCGTGTTGGCGATGGAGAGCACGCTCACCCTCTGCGACGTCAAGTGGCTGCCCTGGCGAACACGCCTGTACCGCACCATCTGCATTTGCTACGAAAACATGGCGGAGTGGGGCCACGCCCACGAGGTATGCGCGGGGATGGCACGTGGCGGGAAGCCGTGTTCAATGGTCTGGAGGCGTGTTGCCAGGAGCTGGAGCCCTCCCCCCCCCCAGGGATGCATTAGAAGGGAAGCGGCCGCAGAGGCGGCCCCAGAAGCAGTTAGACAGGCGGTTGGAGGAGATTGCCGAAGCGGTTGGGGGCGGTTACTGTCGGTTACAAATGCCATTGAAGCTGGCCGTTAGGGGGACAGGGGGACAGTGGCTGGGCATAGGCTGGGCGCCCCAAGCCCCCCCCCTCCCCCGCGCGCAATGCCCCAATCAGAAATCCGCTTTGTATCCGTCTTGGGCCATTGCTCGGTGGCCCGTCGACCCTGCCCCCGGGGGCTGGGGAAGGGTCAGGTCCCGCAGTTTCCTGTTCTCCTCAGTGCATCCCCACGTCGGTGTGGCATGACTCAACATGCCGTCAGTATAGATGCGCAGACCGCTGCCGAACTGTGTGTACTCGTCGGTGGCCTGCTACCGGGCACCCGCCCGCCGCTTCGGTGCCGGCAGAAGGGGGCCTGTGGTCCTTCGTTGGCCACGGACGAGCCTCTGCCTGATGTGCTGCCAGCGCGTGCCTGCCATGATACAGCGTCCCGATCGGGGGTGCGTGGGTGTGGCAGAGGCCAAAAGAACGTTTGTGTCCCAAGAATCAGCCTCAAATTTCTGGGCCCCATTTATTAGGTTTCATTTTTTCGCCGAGAAAAATGGTTCTGATGTGGGCGGGTCGGCCGGGGCTGGCCCCAGGCCCCAAGCGCCCCCCCCCCCCCCCCCGCCCCCCCGGGGGGGGGGGGGGGGCTGAGCAACGGCCTGATTCCCGAGCGGGCACCGCGTTTTGTGTTTTCTGTGCGCGGGCGTCGGGGATTTGGCTTCGGCTTTGGGCGTTTGTGTTGTTCATCGCAGTTTCGAGTCTCCGACGGTGTAGGCCCGGAACTGTTTTACTACGCCCTCCCACGCGTTGGAGTGCGTAGTCGCACCGCCCTCCGTGCGCCTGTCCTCCGTGAGCACTGGTGTTCCTGCTTCATTGGGGCGTGTAGGGCTGCTGCACCGCCCGCGTCCCGTGCGCAGGTCGCTAAGCGCCTGCTGTCGAAGGTGAATTTCTTGTACGAGGTCGAGACGTCGGACATGGTACCGCCACCGGAAAAGACACTGCAGTGCCTCAGGGACTCCCAGACGGTGGCCAAAATGTTGCTGTTCAAATACGAGGCTCTCAAGGGCGAGGTGGATATGAAGGACAAGGACCCCGCCGGCAAAGCAGAGAAACCCGCCAAAGGTCACTCTGCATGCATATGTCACCAGCAACACCCCACACACAACCCATACATAACCCACACACAACCCATCCACAACCCATACACAATTTATACACGACCCATACACAACCCATACACAACCCATACACAACCCATACACAATCCATACACAACCCATACACAATCCATACACAATCCATACACAACCCATACACAACCCATACACAACCCATACACAATCCACACACAACCCATACACAATCCACACACAATCCATACACAACCCACACACAATCCATACATAACCCACACACAACCCATACACAACCCATACACAACCCATACATAACCCATACACAACCCATACACAACCCATACACAACCCATACACAACTCATACACAACCCATACACAACCCATACACAACCCATACACAACCCATACACAACCCATACACAACCCATGCATGACGCATGCACATCACGTGCTGTGTCCATCATGCGGGTAGCTTCGCGACAGCCGAGCCGTCTCGTTGGAGAACGAGGTCGTTGCAGATTCACGGTCTTCATCTCATCGCACGCGCCTTTTGCATTAGGGGCAGCATCGGCAGCCTCCTCCAGCGCGTTGGTGCAGCAGCTGAAGTCCACGTTCCCCTCAACACCGGAAATGTTCTGTGCCATCATCACTGCCCTCACTTTTGACTCTGCGAGAGTAGTGCGGCACAAGACCGCTAATCTTTCAAACGATGCCCTGAACAAAATCTATGCTTTGACTGATTTAATGGAGGTGTGCGGCCATGCGCACCCTGTCCCGGGCTGTGCTAGTGTGGGGGTCGTGGAAGCGTAGGATGGCCGGGTTGTCCGTAAGGTAGCCAACCAGGACTTTGTTTTTTAAGCCCCAGCGGATATTCGGGCCATCACACTGCACCTGGACTACCAAAAAAGTAAGAGATCGTCGTTGTGGTGGAGGGCAAAGGCAACAAATCTGGGTGCCCATCCGCACCAACAGTTTTGGTGCGGGGCAAAGGCAACAAATCTGGGTGCCCTTACGCACCACCACTGCCAACAAAAAACTGGACGAGGTGGGTGTCAAAGGCACAAATCTTTGGCATGTGTACACAGCACAAGAATGTTTGGAGCTTGCCCTTCTAAACCTCTTCTTGAACGGCTTTTTGGTCACCAGTTCAGAACCCAGGCGCCAAACTGAGGGGCCCGCCATTGGGGGCCTCCTCAGCGCGCAAGACGCTGATCTCTGTTTAATGCTGCCAGAGTCCGAGGTCCGTTGGGGCAGCACGTTCCCGCTTAGTCTGCGGTTGGCACGTTTTCGTGACAACCTCATGTTCTTCTGCCCCCTTGAGTATGTACCATTTTTGACCCACCATTTGAAAAAATTCTTCACCGACCTGTATGAACTGGACCTTGATTTTGAACTGTCAGCAGGGCTTGTCGGCTGCTCTCGGCTACTCCTACTTCTCGTAGGCTTCTGCCTGCTTGCTGTTCATTCTTGGTGCCTTCTGTTAATTCTTGGTGACTTTTGATTGATTGCTGCTCATTCTTTTGCATAATCACTATTGTATTTGGGTCCCCGAACCGGGGAGGCATCAAATGGCTGCATAGCCCTTGCTCAGGCCACAAGTGGGCGGATCAAGAGGTGGGTGGGCGGGTGGGTTGGGCCCATTTTTTTTGGCCATTTGCCCCAGCCATACCCTGTGCTACTGCCAGTAGCACAGTGGCACTACTGCTCCTTGCTAGTACGAGCTGTAATACTACAGCCTGGAACCAGGTTTGCTTGGTTCGCCGTGTCCCTGTCCCTGCCCCACACCCAGCCCCCGTTCTCATGCACAACACATCATGCAAACACACAACATTCACTCTCGCCCCCGCTCCTGCGGCAAAACTGTAGGTGCTGGTGCAACTACAGTTGTGACCTGAAGCCGGTGGTCCTGGCCAAGTATCTACCACCAAAAACTTGCCCTTATGACCCATTTATCGACGTCACGTTGGCGTCGGGGGGGAGAGACAGGGCACAAGACGTGCCCCGACGCAGTGGCGGTGAAGCAAAACAGCGAGGGCTTCGACTTGCGCAGCCAGAAAGGCATCGGGAGGGCAGAGGGGCACGAGTGGCAGGAGGTGCGGGGGCAATGAGTACGAGCAGCCAAATGCATCGAGGGTTCGTCTGGTGGATAGACGGGATGCCACATGAGGCACCGGGCCCAATACCAGACAAACGATCAATTTTCTGGACGCTGCGTAACTCAGGGAGAAGCGGCCCCACCCACACATGCCTATCTGGTGGTACCAACCAGCACCCCCAGGCCCACTGCACTCAACCCCTCGTCCGGTCCAGGGGCTCCGTTGGTAGGGTCCGCAAGACCAGTAGATCAAGGGCACTGGGTGGTGAAAGGCCAATGGGCGGTCCAGGCTGGCTCAAAATCGAAGAAAAAAACCAAACGGCTCGCGCTTTTTGACCCTCCAAAAGGGGGGGCACATGTTTTGACATTCTTCAACCCCCAACCCCCTCCCCCTAAGAAGTGGGTTTTGGCTGGGGGGGGGGGGGGGCTAGGGGGTCCCAACCAAAAACCTGCTACTGCCCCCTACTCGGTGGCAAATCGTATGGTATATCCCTTCATTGTCGCGACCATGATCTGGTGCCGCCAGCTTCCGACAGCAATCCACGCAGGCGTCATGCCACCCCCCACCTCACCCCTGCGCATGCACGGCCTCAGGCGCCGGTTCCGTTTGTGGCCACCGTTTTTGCGGTCAGGAGTGTGACGTGACGTGGTCGTGCACCGATTGTAGAGGGGCCCAACCGAATCGGTGCTTCACTGGGACAAGCTTCTGTTGAAAGGAGGTCTTTGTATTGTGGAGATGGTGCCCCCTTCACACGCGCATGCGTCAGTCCGCAAGGCGCACAAAAAAACAGGGGGGGTTCTTTGAAGTATCATGGGTCGCGCGCGCGCACGGCATTGTCTGAGCATGAGCCGACCGTTGCCACCGTTGCGTTGGCCAGTCTTGAGGAAGGGGGAGGGTGGGTACGGGGCCTTTGTGGCATACCCCCGGGCCCAGCACTGCACTGAACCACCACCGGCGGTGTACCCGCACAAGACCTCGGCCTGCACCCGCGCAAACGCGCAGGAGGTCATGGGCCCCCTCATCGCCGGCTTCAAGGCGCGGCGTGAGCCGCCGCCCCCGATCGTAGAGGCGGAGGCGGAGGACGCGCCCAGCGGGCGGACCCCGTCGAAGGACAAGAAGAAGGACGACAAAAAGCCGGCGGCCAAGGGCAAAGGGGGCAAGGCCGGGGACGAGGGGGGGGAGGCGGAGGACAAGGCCCCCGCGAAGCGCCTGGAGGACGAGGTCCCTCTGGAGCTGCACCTGCAGTACGTCAACCTGCTGTACCTCTACGGCCGATGGGAGCAGTTCGAGACGTGGGCGGGGCTCCTGAAGACTCGCGTCGCTGAGGTATGTAGGGCCACGGGGGGCGATGAAGTGCGGAGCTCGCCCCCCCTGCCCCCCCCCCCCCCCTTCACGCCTGGGGACCAGCGGTTCCCCCACGCCCCCTCAGTGGGGCCCACAACAAAATGACGGCTCAGGGGGTGCCCCTGGGAGGGTCCCGGGTGCGTCTGTCGGGAGTTTCCTGCTTCGTGTTTGGCTGACGGTGAGCGCGCGATGCTTTTGTAATGCGGACTCAAAATGTGTGGAGCTCTCACTCCATCGCTCTGTACGGTCCTCCGCGGCGTTGCTCTACACCGTCGCTCTACGGCGTTGGGTCTGAGGGGGCGGTGTGACCGTGTGACCCGACGTGCCTCGGGTAGTGACAGGGCCCCGCGTGCGCGCCCACACCCACAGGCACGACGGCGTCCCCCCCCCCCCCCCCGCGAGCGCTTCAGTGCGGTACGTGGGGCTCGAAACAGTGCTTTGGGCCTTGGACCCGACCAGCAGCCCCGGGGTCCGGCAGGGGAGGCAGCGACGACCAGGGCCCCTGTCGGCCCACCCTCAAGCCCAATGGCCTGAATCACACGGTCACACCGCCCCCTTAGACCCAACGCCGTAGAGCGCCGGTGTAGAGCAACGCTGCGGAGGACCAGCAGCCCCGGGGTCCAGCGGGGGAGGCAGCGACGACCGGGGCCCCTGCCGCTGTGATGAGGCCATGCCTTGATCCATCCCCCCCCCCCCCACGCCCTACAGATCTGTACGCCTGCACCTTCGCTTAGCTCACCTGAATTCCCCCCAGTCTGTGCCCCCCCCCCCCCCCCGCCTTCAGGAGGGCGTCAGCAGAACTTGGGGGGGGGCACATCCAGCACAGCCCCAACACACCAACTACTGGGCTCCACAAACGCGGAAACGACACCAGCAAGAGCACCGGCCGCAGCGGCCGACAGAAAGCAGCGACCCGACGCAACATGCGAAGGGAAGAACGGGTGACCGTCCAGGGCCCCGTAAAGAAGCAACAACGGAATGTCACACGGGGGGGGGGGGAAGGTCCCGCGGGGGAGTTGGGGGGCTTCTGTAAAGGAAGGCGTGTACTGGGGCCAACATGCGCACTGTCCCCCCCCGGCGATGCATCCCTTTCGTGCGCTGGGGTCCCTGGCCTGCTGTCCGTTGCCCAGGGGCTAGAGGCGTTGGGGGCCCCAGAAGAACCCCCGAAGCCCGAGGAGCTTGACGAGGCCGGACGGTCCCTGATCCGCTCCAACACCTTCAAGTCCACGTACTCGTCCCCGCGGCCCCCGCCATCGCAGTCGCCGTCGCAATCGCAGTCGCGGCGGGAGACGACGACATCGGAGTGGACGCCGGCCCGGCGCCTGACGTCATCGATGGAGGGGTCTCCGCGGCAGGCGGGAGACAACCCGGCGGCGGAGTACCGGCGGTTGCGGTTGCAGCAGGCGGAATTGGTGTTTCTGACCGAGTGCCGGAGGATTGAGGCAGAGGGCGAGCAGGTGTGCGCGTTGGTGTGATGTGACTCACACCCCCGCTCCGCCCCCCACCCCGCCCCCAGGCCGGCGCGCTCTGGCGTGGGCGAGCGGGGGGGGGGCGTAGGGCGGGGCGGGGGGCGAGGCGGGGGCGGGGCGGAGGGTGAGGTGGCGGGCGAGGCGGGGCGTGGGGCGGGGTGGGGCGGGGGGGGGCGTGGGGTGGGGCGGGGCGGGGCGGGGCGGGGCGCGGGGCGGGGCGGGGCGGCGGGGCGTGGGGCGAGGCGGCGGGCGAGGTGGGGCGTGGGGCGGGGCGCAGCGGGGCGCGGCGCGGGGTGGGAGGCGGGGCGTGGGGCGCAGGGCGCAGGGCGGGGTGCGGGGGGGGGCGCTCATCAAGGCCCGCGCAGGGCCCGGACGGGCGATGGCGTGGGCCCTACGAGAATTCTCAACTGCACCCGGAGGCAGAGGGGCAGGGCGTCCCCAGGGAAACCCCCTGAACTGCACACGTGCAGCCCGGCTCATGAGAGGGCGCTGGCCCCTTGCCGCAGGTGCACAGGGCTTGCGGTTAGACAAGAGGGTGAAGGACTAGGGTCCACCAGTGTTGCATATTCCCGTGTGCAGGCCTTTGCCTCTTGGTAACAGCGCCTTCGGCACACCACATCACAACACGTCGATCGCTGTGATGCGGTCGCTCTGTCTCGTATTACCGTATCCGCGTACCTTTTGCACATCCCCTTTTTGTGTCATCACTCGCCCTCTGCCTTCGTTTGTCATTGCACTCACCCTCGGCGTGTTCTGAAGCCAGGATCACGCATGTGCCCCCTGTGCACAGGGCTGCATCGCGTTTGCGGAGTACCTCTTGGAGTGCCTCGGGCCTCAGGGCGAGGCGCTGCGGCAGCACCGCCCGGACCTCTTTGAGGACGCGGCGCTGCAGACGTACCACATCATGACGGACACGAAGAGTGGGAAGGCCTTCTACTCGGACGCTGTGCTGTACGCCGTGATCCAGACGCTTCTGGCGGTGGGCCACGCCAACCCCCTCTTCATCGCCAACTTGTCATTGCAGGTCCGTGTACATGTGGGACGGTTCTGGCAGCCGCAGGTGATGGGGATGAAGCAAGCCTCGGAGGTACCCGACGTTTCGGAGACCCATGGGTACTTTGGATTTCCCCCACTTTTCCATCCGGATGCCGGATACTCAGTTTTGTAAACGGGACGAATGGGAAGCTTGTGCTTGTGCTTTTGCTTATGCCTCGCCAGTCTCAGCAGGCGGATGGGAAGGTCTGGGGCCTCCGGAAAAATGGGGGGGGAATGGGGCAAATGGGATTGGGGAGTATGGGTGTCACGTCGCATTTTTCTCCCGCTTTTCTCCCGTTTGCCCCCCGTTGTTCGCCATTCTTCTGCCACTTGTAGAGTTTGCTCATGCAACTTCTGCAGTGATCTTATGATGAATCCCCATTTCCCCCCCATTTCACCCCCATTCCGCCCCCATTTCCCCCCATTTCACCCCCATTTCCCCCCATTTCCCCCCATTTCCCCCCCCAGTCCGCAGGTGGGGCGGGGGGGGGTGACGGGATTCGGCGAGGTTGAGGGGGGTGGCGAGACCCGGGGTCTCGATGGACCCATTGGTCTTGCGGTGGTTGAGCTCGGAGGACCAGTTATGGGCCGTGAGGGGGGCAGCGGGTGGGGATGGGGATGTGAGGGCCCCAAAAGATCATCTGGACCGCTCAGCCCAGAAGGCTGCTCCGCAGCGTGTGTACAATTGAAGGAAATGTTTGGTACGAGGGAGGGCCTCCAAATTTGTCCACCTCCATTTTTTTCAACACCCATTTTTGTCTCGATTGATGTGCCGCATATCGGCGCTGCCCACACCCTCTTCACCGGAATGCACAGGGCGATCCCCTGGCAGAGTAGTGGTGGCTGGCAATCTCACAACCCCCGCCCAAAGAGTAACAAGCACAGCCATGCCCCGCATCACTTGGGGGGGGGGGCTTGCGTGTCGGGTCGGAGGCCCCTCCCCCCCCCCTCCCCTTTTGCACCGGGACCCCCCCACCCACACCGACGGTGAACAATGACGAACAACCAAATTGGGCGCTGGCGGTGTCCGAAAATGTTTTGGGCGTCTGTGGACCATGGCACAGAACACCCCCCCTTCCCCCATTCCCCCATCGTGTTCAATGGGACAAGGGCCCCCGGACATTCAAAATGCGCACAGCGAAACAGGGAATTCAAAAATTCCCCCAGACCCAAAACAGATTTTGCCCCCCCCCCCCCCGTGCCCAGGCCGTGGGCGTTGGGGTCCCGAACTGAACCGAACTGCCTCCCCCCCCCCCCCCGTGCCCAGGCCGTGGGCGTTGGGGTCCCGAACTGAACCGAACTGCCTCCCCCCCCCCCCCGTGCCCAGGCCGTGGGCGTTGGGGTCCCGAACTGAACCGAACTGCCCCCCCCCCCCCCGTGCCCAGGCCGTGGGCGTTGGGGTCCCGAACTGAACCGAACTGCCTCCCCCCCCCCCCGTGCCCAGGCCGTGGGCGTTGGGGTCCCGAACTGAACCGAACTGCCTCCCCCCCCCCCCCGTGCCCCCCCCGCGCCCCCCAATTTGCCCCCCCCCCCCCCAAACAGACCCCCTCAAGACGTCCCCGGATGGCCATGCGTCGGACGTCCACGTCGCACAAACACCGCCGAGCGGTGCCCCACACCCCCACGGGCCGCCGCTGCACTGGTACCGTTTGGGGTACACGGGGGGCGGGGGGTACTTTCGTGGGAAATTTTCGTCTCTAAAGAACGTGACAAAACCTGCCGCCCCGGCGCTATCCGGGGGCTTTGGCAGTGCAGTGTGTGCGTGAGGCAGTGCAAAGCTTTGGGGTTTAGACAGGGGGTGCCATAAGGACGCTCACCCTTTTTTTTTTTTTACTATGGCATCCACTCTCTGATGTTTGGTGGCTACCCACCAACCGCCATCGGTTACACACCAACCGCCATCGGTTACCCACCAACCGCCATCGGGTACCCACCAACCGCCATCGGTTACACACCAACCGCCATCGGGTACCCACCAACCGCCATCGGTTACACACCAACCGCCATCGGTTACCCACCGGCTGCCATCGTAGGGCGTATTGGACACTCCGAGTTTTTTTTTTCTTTCATTATGGCACCCCCTGGGCTTACAAGGCCGGCGAAATCCCCCCCTCCGAAAATTTCCCCCGGCGAAACAGTCCCCCCCCCCCCCCGTGCGGTAGTGAGCAGCAGCCCCCGGGCCGGTCTGCGGCTGCACGACCTGCAACCCTCCCACAGCACCGTCACCCCCGCACCCCCGCACGCAGGTCATCAAGAACTACGAGGCCCAGGGGCGGCTGCTGGAGGCAGTGGACGCCGCGGAGCGCGTGATCGCCACCGTCAGCGCCGAGCGGCAGCGCATCGTCCGCAACGCGAAGGACGCGGAGGGGGCCGGGCCCGGGCTGCAGCAGCCCGCCGATCTGGACCTGCGCGAGGCCACCACGTCGCAGAGCATTCTGTACAAGACGCTGTACGCGCTCCACACCTTCGTCCAGGCGGCGGTGCTGCGGCTGCGCATGAAGCTGGGCGTGCATAACGCGCATGCGACGATGCTGCGGCGTCGGGATCGGCAGGTGCGTCGCGCGCGCGCGGCCTGTGCCCGACCGGGGGCGCGCGCTGTGAGGGCGGTCAAAAGGAGCCCTGGCCCGGAGCCCCCCCCCCCCCCCCACGCGCATCGCAGGCACGCAGCCCCCCCCCCCCCCCGTCGTCCGTCTCCTTCGTGTACTTGGTGCACATGACGATCCCCACATCGGGTTGCTTTGAATGTCCGGGCGTGCCCAACGACGTCTGTCCACAAATTCCGATGCCACACTCTTGCCCCCCCCCCCCTTTCCCCCGTTGGATCCGCTGGGACACGGCGAAGGACAAAGGTCCCGTTCCTGCCGCACGTTGCTGTGTCCGGTGTCGGTGGATTGGAAACGCGGCGGAGGATGACGCATGGCCGTCCTCTTGACACCCCCGCGTTGGAGGTGCGGAGGCTGTGAAATGGTTCGCGTTGTGGTTACCCCCCCTCCTGTCCAAGCGACACTGGCCGTTGGTTCCGTCAGTTTTCGCACCGTGGATTTTGCAACTGGTCCTACTGTGTGCTGTGTGTGTGCTGTCTGATGCCTTGGTTTTGAGATGCGTGATGCTCATATTTTGTGTCAAGGAAGCTGAGTTGGGCACGATGGCCTTGGTAGAATAGTACACCATGTCTTACCGCACGTACCATGCACAGTGTACCGCGTGAGCAGCGCCCCTAAGCGGGGCAACAGCGGACCCTAAGCCAGTTTCCAACACGTCGGACAATAGCATATCGGAAACACGCTTGTCTAACAGTGTAACGCGTAAGCAGCGCCCTTGTCCAAGCAACACGAGGCGTCGGTTCCGTCAACTTCTGGTCATTTGCCGTTGCTTGGACAAGGGGGGGATGGGGATGGCATTCCGCGGCTTGCGGCCGACGGCCGCAGCCGTGGGCCCATGGACTCGCGGCCTCATAATCTTGCACATCAAATGGGGCGTGCACTCCATTCAATCGTCGTTGATACGGCAGGTCGCAAAGCACGACAAGCGGGAGGCGGAGCAGCACATCTTCGGGGAAATGTCCAAAAAGGAGAAGGTGGCCGGAAAGGCGACCAAAGACGCCGAGATCGCGCCGCCCCTCAAGTCCAGCGAGGAGCTGGCGCTGGAGGAGGAGTGCAAGGCGTCGCCGTACCTCATGTGCCTCCTCCGCGTCGAGCAGTGCGACTTCCGCGCCACCGCCGCGGACCACCAGAGCCTCTTGGCGCAGGCCGTGACCTTCGCGGAGGCCGCGGCGGCGGAGGAGGACCGGCTGCGGGAGAAGTACCGCGTGCCGCGCGCGCTCGAGGTCGCGACGGCGGAGTCGCTGCCGGTGGCGCTGCTGTGGGCCCTCATCGCCCTCAAGGCGTACGACAAGGCGTGCTATGGCGTCGCGCGGGGTGCCGCGGCGCAGGCGCTGGGGCCCCTCGTGGCTAACGGCCCCGAGATGGCCCTTTGGGACGAGAACCCCGCGGCACAGGTCCCGTCCCGCCCGGACCCCCTTCGAGAAGGGCAGGAGAGCGTTTGCCAGGGGCCCTTGACTTCCTTCGTCGTCTCTGAAGGCCCCTGATCCCCCCCTCCCCCCGCCCCCGCACTTCCGGGGGCGCGTTAGCGCGCCTGGCGCGCGAGGGGCATCTTTTTGGGCCTAGTCCCCACCCATGACCGTTTTCGACTCGGTCCCTGCTTTGCCTTACGGTACCCACACCAAACAATCCACACATTGAGTGGCCTCTTGAGTAGGGGATACGGACTCACAATCCACTCTGGTCCACTTGGGGGGGCTTCTCTTGGGGAGGGTCAATGTGGCGTTGAAGTCGGGATAGTCAACACAAAAGTAGTGCGCCGGGCACGCGCCGGGCAAGGTCTCCCCCTTGTGCACCGTTGGGTCAACCGCTGACCGCCGTTGGTTGACCACCCACCGCCGTCGGTTACCCGCCAACTGCCGTCGGTTACCCGCTGACCGCCGTCGATGAGTCGCCCGGTGCCGTCGGTGAACCGCCAATCGCCCGGTCGACCACCCTCTTTCATCGGTTACCCGCCCACCTCCACGGGGTACTCCCGTAGCTCAGTGGTCGAAGGCATACAATCGGAGGCGTCTCGCCCATTCCCAGCCCCCCCCCCCCCCTATTGAGTGACGTGCGGAGGAGGTCCGGAGAAGGGGCGTGTTCGAATCGAGAGGGGCCGCCCAAGCCCCTCGCTGGAGCAGGCGGCCCAGCGGGTCGCCACCTCCACCTGCCAATGATCCCCCGCCACCTGAGTACATACATCCGCCCTGCTGCCATGGAGTGGCAGCCAGTCTAGGGACCACAACACCGCAGGTGAGGTGCTTAGTTTGTTTACTGGGGTCGCAAACGGGGGGGCGGTGAGACGGTGCATTGGGTTGTGACGCCGGGGGTCGCCAGCAATCCCCCCGGGCGCATCCTATTCTGTCGAAGTCGGGGCGGTCCCTTCTGAGGCAAAAAAAAATAAAATCTGCCGGCGTCGTCCGACCCAGTCCGACGGTTGGAGAGTCACCGACGGCAGTTGGGGGGTGACCGACGGCGGTTGGGGTTTAACCGAGTCTCACGGCCCCCTCTCCCGCCGGTGCTTGGGCATCTCGATTGATCCATGTTCGAATGAATCGATGTTTTCAGTGTTGTCAGAGAGGAGTAGGAACGCACGGCTGTCCTGGGCGCTCGGGTGTCGTGACCCTGCGAGACGGCATGGACACTGCGAGGGATTATGGGTAATTATCTGCTGGCGTCTGGAGATCTCCAACCGCACACCCCACCCCACCCCACCCCACCCCACCTCACCTCACCGCACCACACCTCACCCCACCTCACATGTCTTGCGTTTACATGTCTATAGTCAACGAAATCGGGTCTGTACACGAACTCCAGCAAAGCCTGCCACGCCCGCTTTGCCGCGTGCCCTGCTCACGCCCCCCCCCCCCCCCTCCCGTCCCGCAGGACACGCTGGATCTGGAGACAGTGAGGCACACTTGCACGCCGATGCTGCAGACGGCCGCGCACGTGCTGCTGGCGGTGGCGGACATCCAGCTCAAGGGCCTGCAGCCCAAGCCCGAGCCGGAGTACGTGGACGGGGTGCCAGCGGAGGCGTACCGGACGCAGCCGAACCAGTACACGTGCCTGCGCGTGGCCAACAAACTCCTGATGGCGCTGCACATCGCCTGCTACATCACCGACCCGCACCTCGCGATCCTGACCAGGTCTGCCCGGCAGGGCTGCCCATGTGGCAACCCCCAGGGCGCCTTTTAACAAGTCGGCACCACTGTCCCCCCCCCCCCCCCCGCCTCTTAAAAGATTGGGCCAATTTCTTTCCGGGCCTTCGGCTGATCAAACATTTGCTCTGGCGCCTTTGGCGCCAATTTGTTTAGACGAAAAATTTTCTTTGGCGCTTTTGGCGCCTCTAAAACCTCAGCACCACCTGCGTGTGTTGGGGGGGGGGGGGGGGGCACAAAGGGCACCCCCCCACCGTCAAACAGGCGTGGGGCGTGCGAACCCGCGCACCGTTCATCGTTCCACGGCGCCACCCCCTGCCTGGGCCATGGCAGGGCATCCTCGTGCATCGCACACCCCCAAGTGCATCCCTCCGATAACCCCCGTTTTGTCGCGTGCCAACGGTCCCCAGCCACCAGCCCCTCGTGGCCTCGTTTCCGACGATGGTTCACGGACATGCGGTGGAGGGACACCTTCCAGCAGTGGACCCCCCGGCCCAAGAGCCCCAGCGTGTCTCAGCGGCACAGTGCTCGCCTCCGTAATACCCCCCCCCCTTGTATAAGCTACGCCCTTGTCCAAGCTACAGTAGGCGTAGGGACCGTATTAATTTGGGACCTAATTTTAATTCGGTACCATACGTAGTGCAGCCACATAAGACATGGGTTTGGTGACGGATTTGCGAGTCACGTAGAGCCATTGACACATTTGTTGTGAGTGTTTGCCCACTTGACCCAGATAGCTCTGATTTTCGGGCTGTTTGTGCATTATATGCCCCTTTCTTGCACCAGCTCACCATGCAATCCTCTCTTTTTGAACGTGGGTGCCCGGTGTTGGTAGTTGTATGCGTCGCGCGCAAGCTACGCCCGTGTCCAAGCTGCAGTGGGCGTAGGGACCGTATTAATTTGGGACTTTGGCGTAGCTTATACAAGGTGTGGGCGGGGTACAAGGCCAAACACCGGGTTGGGGGTCGGGCAGCAAGTCAGTCTTCTCCAAGACCCTTCAGCCTCCCCCAAGCTCAAGAGCGTCCTGGACCTTGGTGTGCTCTTGTCCTCCGTAACAGGGGAAAGGGACTGGCCAGATCCTGTTGTTCCCGCTGGGGACAGCGTGGGTTTGGGTGGTGGGATGGCGGTTATCCGTTGCAGATGACGGTCAACCGACCCCGATGCCGGTAACCGTCCGCAGTGACCATGGGATGAAAAAGAGTTCAGGTCGGGACAAAGATGATTTGGGCAAATTTTGAAGCCCTGCCTCCTGCCACATATTTCCTTCAGTTTCAGAGATGCCATGTGCCAAAACCAGGACCCATCCGGAAGTAGCAGTGCCCATCCAGAGCCCATCAGCAAATCACAGCAATCATCCACTAGGAAACAACAGCAGTGGACTTTACACCAAAATTTCCCCTCATTTCTAAGGAGTAGTACCAAAATCCCCGCCCCCCACTAATTTTGCCCCCCCCCCCAAAAGAACCCTCAAATGGTACTGGCCCGCCGGTGCCGTGCTGACGTTTTGACGTCCGTACCGGAGCGCTTTGTCTTTGGTAGGGCAATGATGGATCGGGGATGTCCGCGCGCATCGCCCCGGCCGCCCTGGGGCAGTGAGAACCACCCCCCCCCCCCTCGCCCTCCCCCCCTTGAGCCTGAGGTACGCCCTGTCCGTTGTGCAGCAACAAGCTCTTCAACTGCCTCCTGCCGGTGCTGACGATGCCGCACAAGCCGCTGCTCGCGTTGCGGCCGCTGGGCGTGCTCACGTTCGTGCTGCCGACGCTGCCGCACAAGCACTTCGACGACGCCAACCTGCAGTACCTCGCGGGCCGGGCCCTGCACGAGCTCTTCCACATCGTCCTCCAGATCGACGCGGTGCCCCTGGGCCACATGTTCGTGCAGCAGTTTTGGGAGCTCTACCAGATCGTCGCGGCCCTCCCCACGCCGTGGATGCGGCGGCTCACGGAGGACGCGCGCGCGCAGCTGTCACGGGAGGTGAGCCCTTCTCCTCGCGCATCCAAGCTCTCCCATCGCTCTATCTCTCCCTCCCCTTGTCCCCCGCCACCGCTAATCATTCCCACTCCCTGTTGACGTCGTTTGCCTTGGGTCCGTTGCAATCCATCAGCTCTTGGCCACCGCGCTGGGTCTCCCAGTGGAGGTTTTACAACCCATTTTTAGGGACCAGGGTGAGCATTGCATTTTAGAAGCAGCAGCAGACGATTCAAAATTATTTGTGCGGACACTGTGGTTCCAAATTATGATCCGAGTAGCTCAAAACGACCGCACAGCAAATGCGCATCACGCAACAAGTTTCGTGTCATTTTGAGCCGTCTAGCCCATTTTTATGGCCAATTCAGTGTCCAACAATGGCCACTTTCAGCCAGTTTCAGCTACAGTGTCTCCACAAACAATTTTGAATCGTCTGCTGCTGCTGCTAAAATACAATGCTCACCCTGATCCCTAAAAATGGGGTGTAAAGCCTCCACCGGAAGACCCAGCGCGGTGACCAAGACGCACCACACCACACCGCACCACGCCATGCTCATGCATACCACACGCCACACCGTTTCACATCATACCCCGTTCCCTGCTCCCGCCTGTTCCTGTACCCCTCCTCAACCTCCAACTTCCGCACATCAAATGCCCACAGGACGAGGACACCGCAGGGGACGACACCAAGGCAAAGGATAAGGCAAAGGACAAAGCCAAAGACGCCAAGGGCGACAAAGGCGGAGTCCCACAGGCGCCCCCGGACGGAGGCCTCAGCCCCGAGAGCGTCGTGCCACTGGAGTGGGCCGAGCTGCTACGCTTCGTGATGCTGCGGGTCAAGGGCTCCCACGGGATTCTGCGCGCAGCCGCACAGAAAAGCGCCGAGCCCCCATTCCCGGGCATATGGACGCAGTTGGGCCCGCTTCTGCACGCGCCCGAGGGGCGGGAGCTCCCACGTGCGGCGGAGGAGCTCGCGGCGTACCGGTCGCACCCGCTCTACGTCGCTCTCGGGGCGGAGGTCGCGATGGCTCTGGCCGCGCAACGGCAGTATGAGAGCGCGGAGCGGCTTGTGGAAAAGGTCTTTGTAGTGGGTAGTGTCATGTCTCAGGCAGTGACCAGCGTCCCTCTGTGCGCGAGGAGAACTGTGCGGCAGGACGGAGGAGGTTCCCCGCCTGTTTGAAGGGTTCTTGTTTAGAGCTGACCACCAAAACTTGCAAGAGGAGGGCGCCAAAGCCGCCAGAAAAATTGTTTGGGCCCCCACCCCCATCTGATATTAGTGCCACGTGGCGATCTCTTTGAGCTGTGGTATATCCCGACTCGCCCCCTTGCCCCCCCCCCCCCTTTATTTCGACAGACACTTGGTGGGTGGCCTGACCGGTCCAGACGGGCCGTGTAGTGCCACGATCTCTGCACTGCGGACAAGCACTGCTTTGCCTCATCTTGTGTGTGTGTGTGTGTGTGTGTGTGTGCGTGCGTGCGCGCGCGCGTGCGCATATGTGTGTGTGTGTGTGCGTCCCGTAGAAGTCAGCGATGACAGTGAGACGTCTCGCCGAGGTGCTCGCTGATGGAGAGAGATGACTTGGTGAACCCAAGTTGCAGCCGGCCCTGAGCACCAGTCACCTGCTGTCTGTTGCTTACGGCTTGCTGCTTCCCGCAGGTCAGAGGGCCGGAATGACCCTTCCGGACATGGCTTACACATGTTTCTTCACCACTTTTCCTGCTCCTTTCTTGTTTCGTGGTTCCCAAGCGTGTGTGTGCGTGTGTGCGTTTGCGCGCCCCTCTTCCTGCTTCATTTGGTTTGTGTGCATTGGGGGGGGGGGTACTTGCGGGGCAAACCAGCTCCTCCCCCTTGACCCCCTCCCTCGTGACCCTCAAACCCACACCAACAAAAGGGAACAACTCTTTCCCCAACGGGACAACATGTGCCTGGTACCAATCGCATGCGCTGGGACCCCGAGAAGGCAGGGGTTATGGAGCTACTTTTCTTCTTCCCCACATTGAGGACACCGAGAAGGCAGGGGTTATGGAGCTACTTTTCTTCTTCCCCACATTGAGGACACCGAGAAGGCAGGGGCCATGTCGTCAATTTGATTTCCCTCCTCTTTGGGGACCCTGTTAAGGCAGGGGGTTCTGTAGCCACTTTCATTCTTCCCCTCTTTGTGGGAACCTGAGACGGCAACTCCCCCCTCTGCCACCCCATCCCACTCCCACGAACCAAGTGCCCAAGCCACCCTATTTGGTGAGGAGGCTATGGCAAGGGCTGAGGCGGCAGCAAGGCGGAGCGCGACCCACTGCCAGGATTGTGCCCATCCCGAGCCCAATTGTGTTGTGCGCCCTCACATTACCCGGCCCCATTAAGAACGCTTGTCCGCGTTGTCATATGAGGCGATGGTTTCCAAACCTGGTAAATGAATTCCTGCGCTCCGCCTTTGAACAATGGCCTACAAACATTGGAACGTCATCTTCGATTGCCTTGTGTCTTGCACTGCACGCCGGGTGCCTTCGCTGCTTCATTGGTGTGTCTGCTGCAGCGCCCTACTTGTTGTTCTTCTGTGGTGAACAATAAATGTGATGTTACCCCACGTGTCCATTCAAAATGCTCGGAATATAACAGGGAAACCCAAAAATGCCCCGCATAAAACCCCCGAAAAAAATTTGACCCCCCCCCCCCCTTCAGACCCCCCCCCCCGAGAGTCACGACGTGGGGCTTGGGGTCCCCAAACCCCCGTGTTTGTGGACGTCTGTGATTTTGGCTTGCATCAATGCATTGCCCGTGTTTCGTATGTGGCTTGTACATGCCGCACGGTTTTCTCAGGTGCTGGAGGCACCACGGGAACGCTTTGAGGAGTCCCTTGCGGCGGAGCAGGAGCTGATTGCGGGGCTTCTGGGGCTGGAGAGCGGAGGCGGCGAAGCGGATAAAAAGGGGAAGGCGGACAAGGGGGCGAAGGGGGGCAAGCCGGACAAGGGGGCGAAGGGGAAGCCCGACCCCAAAAAGGCCGGCGGAAAGCCCGAGCCGGAGAAGGACGTGGAGGGGACAAGACGGGGCGCGCCACGCAGTTGGCGGGGGCACGGCTGCAAGCGATATGGGCACACCTGCGGGCGCGGGGGAGGCGCGCGGAGGTGCTGCACGCCGATCTGCCGCACCACGCGCGGCTCACCGTGCTGAGCGCCGCGCTGCTGCTCGTGCGGGTGCTCGCCGCGGCACCCCCGGCGGCGCGGTGCGCGCGCGCGAGCGCGCGCAGCCGACGCCGGTGCCCACGGGGAAGAAGGAGCCCAAGCCCAAGCCGAAGGAGGCCAAGCCTCCGGCGGGGAAGAGCCCCGTGGCGCCCGAAGGGGAGCCGGAGGTGGAGACGCCGGAGCAGCGGCTGCAGCGGATGTGGGGCGACAAAGTGGCGGTCGTGCAGCGGTTGGGCTGCGCCGCGGTGCTGTACGGGCGCGCCGGGCAGCACAAGCACGCGTACAACGTCATGGAGTTCGCGTTCGCGGTCTCTCGCCTGTTCTTCGGGCCCATCGCCGGGGACGCGGCGCTCCCCGGGTCCGCGCACAAGGAGATGATGGCCGCGCTGGAAAAGGTGCCGGGGGGCGTGCCGGGCGCGGTCCTGGCGCAGGACACGTCGGGGCCGGTGCCGCCGCCGCTGCCGGTGGCGAACCTGATGGTCCCGCCGCAGCAGCACAACAGCTCGCGGTCCGCTTCGGTGTCGCAGGTGCCTCTCTGCCTTGCGTCATGTCTGCGCCCTGGGCCTGGCGTCCCCTGAGGATCGGGTACGGCGGGCGGTCCCGTGTAAGTTAAGGGGGGAGAGGCGGAGTAGGTTTGGCCTCAGACACGTGGCGTCGTGAGGAGGCAGGTGGCGGACGACCAGGACAACACGCGGAGGGGTGGAACCATTGGGCCTCACGCACACGGAAACGCGGCGAGGCATGCGGTGGACGACCTGAACGCGGGGGGCAGTGGGCAGCAAAACCCGCAAAACGACCCCCGCAAAAACCAGCACAACCCCCAGTACGCCAACTACTGGGCCCTGCTGACGCGGAAACGACACCACAAGGAACACCGGCCGCAGCGGCCGTCAGAACGCATTGACCCGCCGCAGCACACGAAGGGAAGAAGGGGTGACAAGGGGGCAGGGCTGTGCTTTTGCAGCACGTCACACGCATTGCCGGCGGGTGAGCAGTGTCGTCAGGGAAGAGCCATGCTTGCGAACCCAAATCCAACAACTTCATCCCCCCCCCCCCCCCCACAATCATCGTTCGGTATTCCAGTACTACAGTACTACTGTATTCCAGTACCACAGGACATACTGTATGTACTGTACGGCTGTGCTGTAGTACTGTAGTACTGTACAGTACTGCAGTACGGTAATACCAGTAGTGGTAGGGATATTGGGCTGTTGAATGTCGCAGTTTGGGCATGATTGGAATCCTTACCTTCATTGGCACATACACACACACACACACACCGCCGCCGCCAGCTCCAGACAGCAATCCACGCAGGCGTCATGCCTCCCCCTGGCCGAAAGCGTTGTAAATCCCCGTAAACAATTGGCTTGGGGCAAAGGCCAGGCTTCGTTTATAAGAATTAAGTTGCAATGGGGGGGGGTCTGGGTGGGTGGGTCTTCAGCCAGGTGGGTGGGTCTAAAGCTTTGGACCCCCCCCCCCTCTTATAATTCCAAGGGTTTTCTGGGTTGGGCTCCAGCCACCCCTTCTTTCTTTGGTCACAGGAGCCTTGTCTGGCTGGTTGCTGGTGCCCCTTTCCGCTTTGTTGTTGTGCAGGCACCATGCCAAAAGGGTAAAAAAAAAAGAGTTTTCACCCCATGTGTTCATACTCCATATACTCGGAATTTTCAGGAGAAATTAAAAATGCACAAAAATAGGCATTTTTCCAGTCATCCCAAAATAATTATCTCATTCCTGACCGTGTGCTTGTCAAAGATGTCCAGTATCCTAGTTGGTGGAACACTGATGCACAACTGCAAGATCCTGGGTTCAATTCCTCGGGTTGGCATTTACCTGTCATTGCGCAAAAGCGGTGGAGCTGTTTTCCCCCTTTTTTCCTATGGCCCATCATGAATATAATTTGCAAAGGCAGGGTCATGTAGCCAATTTGGTTTACAAAAAATGCTCCCCACAGGTATAAGAGGTAAGGTATAAGAGGGGGGGGGTCTGGGTGGGTCAAAAGTGGGGTGGGTGGGTCCAAAGTTGGGTGGGTGGATCTTGTCCAAAATACCCCCCACCCCCTCTTATAAACGAAGCCTGGCAAAGGCAGGGCAGGGTAGGGCAGGGTAGGGACCCTCATCCCTCTGACCCGTCCGCAGGGGTCCGCCGCGGGCCGGACCTCGAGTTCGCAGGCGGAGGAGAAGAAGCCCGAGCCCGAGCGGGTGGACCCGGAAGAGGGGCTGAGGATGTGTTGGAAGTTCTTCTGCGTCATGGCCGAGGGGCTGCTGGAGATCGCGCGGGGCTGCAGCGACGGGCTGGACCTGCGCGAGTACGTGGGGGCCCCCGGGTGCGTTCTGCTGCCCGGTCCTCGTGCCGCTGTGACCTGCCCTCCGTCTGGGCAGAGGAGTGCGTGCGGTGCACTGCAACGCGGCGCAGTGCAGTGCAGAGCTGTGCATGGCATGACCCGGGCCTTTTCCCTGGGCCTTTCCGAACCAAAAGGGACTGCGGTTGTGTTTTCTTCGTTTGGCAAGTCCGGGACCGCCGCCGGCGCTGGACGGCCGACCGTCGACGGTTTGATCGTCAACTGGTGACCGTTTTTGTCGGTTGTTGGCAGTCGTCTCCGGGTATTCTGCAACAAAAGGGCAGCTTGTGTGCGGCCGCTGCCGTGCACCGCTCTTTTTCTTTCGGACCCTTCGGGCCGACTTGAAAGAGACACAGTAATTGGGCAGGAGCTTTTTCTTTGTGTTTTTAATGAGGAAGAGTGTTGGCAGGGCACGCCGTGTTAGGGCAGGGCAAGGCAGGGCAGGGCAGGGCAGGGCAGGGCAGGGCAGGGCAGGGCAGGGCAGGGCAGGGCAGGGCAGGGCAGGGCAGGGCAGGGCAGGGCATGGCAGGGCAGGGCAGGGCAGGGCAGGGCAGGGCAGGGCAGGGCAGGGCAGGGCAGGGCAGGGCAGGGCAGGGCAGGGCAAGGCAGGGCAGGGCAGGGCAGGGCAGGGCAGGGCAGGGCAGGGCAGGGCAGGGGCAGCCGCAGAGCGCCTTGCGCCTGTACTTCAGATGGGTCGAGAGGACCACCTGCGGCTTCGGCAAAGACACCACAGGCCCTGCGCACAGTTCGTTGCGCACGCGGATGGGGCCCAAGGGGCCCATCCTGGCGCAGCAGGACGAAGCAAAGGCAAAGCGGATCCGAGAGGCGGCCGACGCCTATGAGCTCCTGGTGTGCCCCCGTCACGGGGTGTGCAGCGGCTGTGCGTGCTGAGGGAAAGGACCCTGAGACCCCCACCCCGAGTCACCCCTGATGTTGTCCTGTGGCCACTGCGTGTTATTGTAACGCCCCCCCAATCCTCAAGCCGGGTCTCCAACGTGGAACAGTGGGCTCGTGGAGGAGGGTCAGTCCATTCGGGGGTTCCTGGCGCAAGTTGTTTGGTGGGAACCTGCACAAAGGGCTGGCAGGGCAAGGCACGTACTTGTCGCTAACGCCTGCCGTGGCCGAGGTCGTTTTGTGTCGAAGCAAACTCCCGGCAGGTGTCGGTGGGCATCAGGCAGTGTTGGTTGCAGTGAACTGAATTCCAAACGGAGAGGGTGTGCTGCCCGTGCGGCAAGGCCCCTGTCCATCCAAATCACAAATATATAGACCGTGGGGGGGGGGATGCGTTTAGAAGAATGCATGCGCTCGCAGGAAGCGGGATACACATGCACACACGTGCATTGGGAAAGAAAAAGGAAATGGGCAACGGATGCAGCAGCCATGGTCTCTTCGTTAATTGAGACACCTACAATGAACCCTCCCCCCCAAAAGATTTGCACCCTCGGGTACTAATTTTGGCCAAATGCTCAATAAGGCCCAGGGGGTACTGATTTTGGGGGGTGTTAATTTTGGGCTGCTGCATGTTATTTTCACCCGTCGTTCAGTTCTCATTTCTGTTGGTGGCATGGAATTAATGCCCCATATTCTGCAGCTGTAGCCCATGCCTGTGCAGGTGTTTCCAATGTGAAGAAGCAGATGTAACTGACTGCATTGTTCAAGTGACCTCCGCAGTTGTACTCTCGATTTGTTCATGTTCCATTTCCTTGTAGGAGGCTCAAGGGGGTAATGATTTTGGCAGACTGCTTAATAAGGCAAGGGGGGCAACTGGTGGGCCCTCGTCCTTAAACCCTAATGTCTAATCGTACGCCCTGTGCACCTGCGGTGGGGGGCCAGGCCCCCGTTCTGAGCTGGGTGCCGCGTTAGTTCAAAGCTTCCCTGGGGACGCCTTGTCGCTCTGCCCGCCGGGGTAGTTGAAGTTCTCGCAACGAGGACCAACGCTGATTGCTTCCTAGGCCATTTGGGAAGTCAAAGGGGAGGTGCAATGGGTAGGTCCCCCTGGCAGGGCACTGCTCGCGTTGCAATCCGAGGGTTGGAAGCCCAGATCAGGCTGGGGGGCTGGCAAGCAACAATTACGGACCAACTGCTCTTTTTCATACCATCAAGGGCACAATTTCGATCAGGACAACATTGATGTGGACAAATTTGGAGGCCCTCCCTCGTACCAAATATTTCCATCAATTTTAAGGATGCCATGTGCCAAAATGTGTGCATGGGACACAGGCTGCAAGGGGGTTTCTGCGTGCTACATGCAGTGTGAACGCGCGACGTAGAGATGAGACGCGGTGTCAGCGGACATGGTGGTCTCTGTAGGCACTCAAGACTGACAACGTTCGCACCGGAAGCGTTACGATTCATGGATGTACCCCACTCTGTGTCTGATGAGCTGCGCCAAGCAACAGCACGGGGCCTTATACCAAGATTTCCCTTCATTTCTAAGGAGTAGTACCCCCCCCCCCCCCAAATTGGGCCCTCCCCCAAAAGACCCTCGAATTATTCCCCCAATGGCAGGGGATATGGGGCACGTGGGGGCAGTGCCTGTGGTAGTGAGCAGTGAGACAGACATTCCACCCCCTCCCACCAAATTACTGCACACCCCCGCACTCCCCCACAATGAACCTCGGCCCACAAACAGGTGATACCAAAGACATGACGCTGGTGGCCCTACACGGTGACCCACCTGCCTTTATGGAACGCCCCCCCCCACGCCCATCCCCCCAGGATCCCCCACAAATGCAGTCCACCAACAAAAGTGGGCGGCGCAAACAAATACCATGGCACTGGGCACTGGTGGTGCATAGACCAGCCGGTCCTTACGGTTTCACATCGCCGAATGTCCACCCCCCCCCCCCCCCACCAAGATCACCCCGCCCCCAATGATGCTTCAAAACAAAACAGAGTGAACGAGCCCCCCCCCAAGTTCGAACCCCCGGTTTCCCACCTTCTGTGGTGAAGCAATGTACACAATTTCCTCCTGAAAGCTCAGACCAGTAAGTAAACCCTCCAGCACCAATGTGCGATTTTGCTGAGCATTTCTGGCAACCCCTTCCCCCCCCCAATCCCTCCTACAGAACACTTTTCAAGGGGGAAAATTCAAATGCCACACCAGAAAAGGGCTATTCTTTTTTTTGGGGGGGGGCATCTGGTCACCAAACTCAAACAAGATTGGGTTTCAGGGCGGGTCTTTTAGGTTTTCCTTTCTTCAGGACCCCGCACCCCCCGCTTGTTCTGATGACCTACCAACCGCCGTCAGCTACGCACCAACCAATTGGTTTCAGACCCCCCCCCCCCCCAGGGACTTGCTTTAATTTTCATTCCGACGGGGGGGGGCCCCTCCCCCCTGGACCCCCTCCCCCCTCCCCCCCCACTCAAGCAAGTCCCTGCCCCCCCCCCCCCCCGTCCCCCCCGCTCCAAATCGTAGCCGCCCTACTCCAACCGAGACATTGGGCCATTGACGCACCGTCCCATCACGCGTCCGCCGACCAGGTACAGGCCGAGCAGCCGCCCAGCGATACCCCCGAGCCGTCGCCCACGTCCGGCGACCCGACCCCCGACGTGACCCCCACGGGGCCGGCGGCCGCAACGCCCAAGGCCGCCCCCCCGGTCTCGGAGGGGGACCCTCAGGGCCCTCAGAAGAGCGGGGGCTCCGCTCAAAAGCCCCGGGGCAAGGCCGCGACCGGTCCGCAGCAGCGGAAGCGCGGGGGCGCGGCGCGCGACGGCGGCGGCGACGATGGGGAGGCGTACGAGGAGCTGCAGTGGGAGGCGCGGCTGGCGGACGTGGCGTTGGGGGCGCTGGTGAACAAGCTGCGGTACTGCCTGGCCGCGCTGGAGCTCTGCGGCAGGTCCGTGCCCGGCCCCGAGGGGATGAGCCCCACGGCCCCTTTGCACGTCCCAAGACACGTCTGCATAGGGGTTACCCGACCACGCAGTCGGCCCTCGTGCGTTTCGCCACACGGCCCACCATTCGGCGTGCCGTGCATGCTGAGCAATGGTCGGTTCTGATCAGACGTGCCACTAGCGTCTGCCAGCTCAGACATGATCCGATGGAGCAGGGTCCTACTGAGCCACACAATGGGCGCAGCACGTTCCTACTGAGTTCCGGTGGTGCAGGGGGCGGGTATTACTGAGTGTCCCCTGATACGCGGAGGTTAGCTACTGAGAACCAGATTTCCTGCCGGACGCCAGTGGCACGTCTGGTTCTAGTTGACTGAATGCCCCCGCCTTCGGCACTTTCAGCCTTTGGTCCAATAAATTGTGTGCATCACAATACACCTTCGGCGCCTCTATACACTCAGTACCACTGAGGGTGGGGCCGGTTGGGGGGGGGGGGGACTGGACCCACCCACCCGACCCCCTCGGACCCCCCCCCCCCCTTTCAGTGGAACACTGGCTTTGGGCCCTGAAACACAGATGGCAGCCACCGCTCATTCCTCTCGCCCCCACCACCACCTCCCCCGCCCCTCGGACCTCTCCAGCCTCAATCACAAGCTGCAGTCCACCATGTACCGTGGGGTAACCCCAGGGAATCGCTTGAAGGGGGGGGGGGGGGGACCCCCCTCCCCCCTCCCCACTGCGCTGACTCTACCCGAAAGGCATTCCCATACCCCAACCGCATCTCCAACCGCCAGAAACCGCCTCCCCCGACCACTTTCACATCCCCTGTGACCGCTCTGCAACCGCTCTGGGATTGCCCCGATGGCCCCCCCTCCCCTTCAAGCAAAGCCCTGATGGGGACGTGGGGTGCGCCCAGGCCTGGGCTGCCCCGATGAGGGGCCATCCGTGGGCCCATAGGGCCCTCTTTGGACCGGGAAGAGTAGCCCAAAGCCCAAGGCCTCACCCAGGGCCCTTGTGTCGATTGCCCGGTGCTTGTGTGCCGTGGCGAGTGCAGGACACGGAGGACCCCGTCGCTTTTGCACTGCGCAGTGGCCGCCTTCGTCTCTCCTCCCCAGGCCATTGCTGAGTGGCAAACCACCCGCACAACCCCCCGGGGGGGGGGGGGGGCGGCAACAACCAGCACATCCTCAATACGCCAATTATTGGGCGCCGCTGGCACGCAAACGGCACACCATGCCCCATTCAGCACAGCCCCAACACACCAACCACTGGGCTCCGCGAACGCAGAAACGACACCAGCAGGAGCACCGGCCGCAGCGGCCGACAGAACGCAGCGACCCGACGCAACATGCGAAGGGAAGAACGGGTGACTGTCCAGGGCCCCGTAAAGGAACAACAACCCGACGGAATGTCACACAGGGGGGGGGGCAGGCCAAAAAAAACTGCGTGTACCACAAATTGGCTTTCAAACCGAACACCCACAGCCACCGCCATCCTTCGTGTGGGTCGCCGTCATCATGGCCCCCTTCCCCCAGGAATACAGTAGCCCAACCCACGCTTTCCGTGATCGGACCGCGGGGCTATGCCCACGCCGTCGCCTGTGCGGACAGACAACAAGAGGGCCGCGGGTTGCCTTTCGGGTGCACAACTCAGGGGTGCCGATGGTCGTTGACAAGACGGGCGCCCATCACTCTGCAGTTGATGACGCCGCCCCCTCTGTTTAGGACCTCCTGCTCCCCCCCAACAGACATCCGGGGCATACAGCGTCCAGGACTTTACAATTGTCGGAACACCCTTGCCCTTGCCCCTGGAGAGGACAACAAAGGGTTTGTGCGCGCGGCGGCGGCGGCGGGGGGGGGGTCGTTCGAGCCCCTAAAGGGCGGGGGGGGCCTGGGAACGGGGCTCTCGTGACAGGCCAAAGAGGCCAGTCTAAAAGCCCCAATGATGACTCACCACCTGCACCGCAAAGCGGCCCGGAAGACTTTTGTGTCACAAAATTCCCCCACGATACATACCTCAACATGATCAGCGCATCGCGGGGGATCGTTTTGGGCCACATCTGTTGGGGGTACCTCAGAGCCCCCCGTAAATATCCCCCGGCGGCCCGGCCCAGGGTCCCTGTCACGTGCGCCCTGAAGGGGGTCGTCTGGAAAAGGGGCTCCAACGACCCCCTAGCCCCCGTGTGCGGCGTTTCGCCACACGGCCCACCACTCGGCGTGCCGTGCATGCTGAGCAATGGTCGGTTCTGATCAGACGTGCCACTAGTGTCTGCCAGCTCAGACATGATCCGATGGAGCAGGGTCCTACTGAGCCACACAATGGGCGCAGCACGTTCCTACTGAGTTCCGGTGGTGCAGGGGGCGGGTATTACTGAGTGTCCCCTGATACGCGGAGGTTAGCTACTGAGAACCAGATTTCCTGCCGGACGCTCCTTTTTTCTCCCCCCCCCCCCCCCAGACCCCTACCCCCCGTGTGGGCCCTGTGCTCGCGTGCCCCTGCCCCATCCCGCCCCACCGCCCGCCAGGCACCACCGCGTCGTGGACTACGGCGAGGCCATGAACGCCCTTACGAAGCACCACTACGCCGAGCAGCTGCTGCCGTTCGTCCTGCGCGCCCGCTGGGCCCTGGGCCTCGGCACCGCCGACGGGGACCAGCTGATGCTCAAAGTGGCGCGCGACAAGCCCCGGGCGCTGGAGTACGTGTGCGCGGCGCGCCTCGCCCGGCGCTTGTACAGGGCGCGGGTGGCCGCGGATCTGTTCGAGGAGCGGGCCCCGCCCTCGGGAGCGGCATCGCAGGTGCTCCCCGTGCCACTCTGTGCCACTTTGCGGTAGTCTGTGGTAGTCTGTGGCACTCTGTCCAGGGCAAGTTGGGTTTTCGCTTTGGGGGGGGGGGTATGGTATGGTATGGTATGGTATGGTATGGTATGGTATGCCCTACGGTATCGACCCCGGCAACAACCAGCACATCCTCAATACACCAATTATTGGGCGCCGCAAACGGCACACCGTGCCACATTCAGCACAGTCCCAACACGCCAACTACTGGGCTCCGCGAACGCGGAAACGACACCAGCAGGAGCACCGGCCGCAGCGGCCGACAGAAAGCAGCGACCCGACGCAACATGCGAAGGGAAGAACGGGTGAGTGTCCAGGGCCCCGTAAAGGAGCAACGACCAGACGGAATGTCACACAGGGGGGGGTATGGTATGGTATGGTATGGTATGCCCTACGGTATCGGGAGTGGCTGGCGGGCCGCTCCCTCACGCTCCCCGTGTTTAGGGCCGGGGTCAGGGGCCAGCTTGCCGTGACACTCGGTTGCTGCCCTCCTGGCTCTTGGGGGGGGGGGGGGGGGCTGTTGCTGCGCACTCCCCATCGACCTGCCCGTCCCCCTGTGCTCCTGCCTCCTGTGCTGGCCCGGTCCCTGTGGTCCCACTGCAGTGCGTCCCTGTGCCACCCATGCCCTAAGGCGGGGGGGGGGGGGGGCGCAAAGCTGAGGGGGGTTCGGGAAAAGGGCTCAATTGACAGGACCATTAATCAGTCATTATGAAGTCTGGCGTCGAAGGCGCCGAAAATTTGTTTGAGCATTGAAAATGGTCAATTTGTTTTTCACCAAATGCATGGCAAATGATGATTTTTCTGAACCCCCTCGACGCGCTGATTCCAAAAATCCCATTTTCGAAGGTCGGGTCCGGGTCACCTCCAGGGCCCGGGGGTCAGTCTCGGAGGGATTTTGGTGGGCCCTTCCATTGAGCCTTTGTTTGGGGGGGGTGTCTAGCCAGAGGGCTGTATCGACCCCCCCCCCCCCCGCGCGCAACCGAAAGGCGTGGCGTGGGTGTGCGGACCCCAGCGGCTGGATCGTGGCGTGTTGCGCCCCGGAAAAGCCGCACGCTCCGCTCCAACGTGCCAGCGGCAGGCGGCTGGCGATTTGGCCGTATTTTGAAAGGCCCCGCTCCTCTTCTCCTCAGGCAAAAGCCGTGGTTGGCCATCAAGGGTTTGCAGTTCCATGTGACGGCCTTCTGGAGCTGAAGGGGAGTGCCCCCGGGAGCCTGTGGAGTGCCCTGTTCCAAGGGCATGACACGAGTGGCGTGGGGGGGTGTCATCCGTGAAGGCGTTTATTGGCAGGGCAGTGGTGCGCTGGAGTGTGACTCGGGCCCATCCACCTCACATTCGATCACCGCACGGTTTTGGGCGGGGGTGTAAACGGGCACGTGATCTGCCTCGCGTCGAAACCGTGGTTTTCGGCAGCCGGAAGAGGGGGGCGTCTCTCCGCATAATGTACGTGCTCCGGAGGTCTCAACTCCTTCTGCGGTTCCATTCCGACGGAGTGCCCCCCCCCCCCTCCTCCGACTGGCAGGCTCGCTACGAAGAGGCATCAATGGCTTGGCCACCATCCACACCGCCCGGACCCAAAACGCTGGGGGCTCGGCTGAAAATTTGACCCTTTTTTGACGACGGCCGGAAAAGTAGAGCAACGTAAAAGCAGTTCGGGACCAAGCGGTTGGGGCGGAGGGACCCGCAGCCCCTAAGGGAGTGGGAGTACATCATCCCCCAAGTACAGGCCGTACCGCGTTTCCGCTTTACCTCCGAGCCACATCGACAGAGGTACATATGAGTGGGCCCCCGCGTCGCTGTAAACGCTGCAAGCGGACGCAAAGCCATGGCGCAGTGATGACATAGCAGCCTCTTGCCTCTCCAACCGTTTCGGACCCGCCTGGCGTTTTGTGCCCAACCGCTTTTCAAACCGCCGGTAACCATTTCGGCCACTGCACCTAAGTTTGCAGTGGAGTATTGCACCAGTTGTTTGAACATGCCAACGATTGGGGACGGAGTACGGCGGCATGAGGGCGGCGGGGGGGGGGGGGGGGGCTGGAACGGAGGAACGGGAACGAGGAGGATCCGCTGCTGGGGCAGCACTCATGGGGGAGCCCGCAGCACGGAGAGCCTCGCGGGAGGTCGGATGTTTATCAGGGATGCCCCGTTCAAAGACAGCGACACAGTGTCGCGGTAATTTTTTTCGCAACGGCACCGAAATGGATCGGCAAACAGGAATACAATGTACAGGGGCATCCAGCAGCCCAGAGCATTCCTCTATCCCAAAATGTGTCCCTGGGAGGCAAACACAGGCCACTGTCCAGACGGCTTTGCAGCAGAATCAAGAGATGTGGCAGCTGCGGGGGAGACACAGGTCGCAAATGCTTAAAATCGTATCATTCTTTGCCATTCTGTGCTCGCTTCGCAGGCGAGCAATGCGTATCGAAAGGTGGTCTGCTGAAGCAGGACTCCAGAAAATTATACCTTACAGCTCTCCAGAAATCAAGAGAAATCGGCCAATCAAATGACGGAATTGTGCAAAAATGCGTGCGCACGCGAGCTGCGGCGATCAAAATTACCGCAGCGCGTGTGCCTGGGGGGTCGGAGGGAGGGAGGCGGGGGGGGGGGGGATAAGGGAGAGGCCGGAAAAGGGACTCAGGCAAACCCGTCGCCAAGTGCACTTCAGCGCCTGTGTATCCCTGTTCCTGTCTGCACACGCACCCACAGCCCCTGCCTACGCCTCTGCCTCCGTTCCCACTCCGTTGCGCAGGCCCCTGACGCTGTGTCCGTCGTGTCCAGCCGCTGGGGCAAGTCGGTCAGCAGCGCCCCGGGGCACGCCGTGTACAAGGAAGTGGTCGGCGCCCACAACACGTGCATCAGCTTCCTCCGGAGCAAAGCCTCGCATACGCTGACCATTCAGGTGCTGCTGCCGCGCACCTCCCGCCGCCCCGGGCAGGGCTGCAGTGGAAGGGGAGGGGCCTCAGAGGCGGTCCCAGACGCGATTGGATAGGCGGTTGGAGGAGGTTTCCGAAGCGGTTGGGGGCGGTTACAGTCCGTTACAAATGCCATTGAAGCCGACCGTTAGGGGGACAATGGCTGGGCAGAGGCGGGGCGCCCTGGAGGAGGGGTCCCAACACACCAACTACTGGTAACAACTGGTGCCAACGACACCAGCAAGAGCACCGGCCGCAGCGGCCGACAGAAAGCGACAACCCGACGCAACATGCGAAGGGAGGACGGGTGACTGTCCAGGGCCCCGTAAAGGAGCAACAACCAGACGGAATGTCACACAGGGGGGGGGGGGGGGGGGCTCCCTTCTTCCAATGCATCCCTGGCCCCGGGCCCCTCATCGGCAGGTTTGGTGCAGGGCAGGAGTTCTGGTGCGGGAAGGGGTCAATTTCTCCCCCGGCCAGCGCCCACCGCCCCCCCGGAGGGCCCTCCGGGCCCCGGGATAGTGCGGACCAGCCGGGGATAGTCCTGCTGAGCCCCCCCCCCCCCGTGTACCGGTGCGGCGCGTGTTGAACAGGCCGTTGGTGTTGAACAACGGAGGGGGTGTGGGGTCATGGAGAGCCATGGAGAGTCGTTGAGGTTTGCTGTCCCACGCTTTCTCTTCGTGCTGCCGTTGCCCCGCAGGATGTTGACCTTTGCCGCAGCCTCGGGTGCAGCGCAAGTTTTTCCTGGAGACCGTTGGTACCTTCACGCAACACCCACTCCAACGCCCCCGAGTATTCGGCATCAATGTGTTAAGGGGGGGGTAACGGGCAGCAGGTGTTCAATCGTATCCTGCGGGCAACAGGACGGGATACCGCAGTCCAGCATGGCCCCCGTGCCCATCGCCGCTGGGATGTGCAGCACTCATCAGGGACCCCCCCCCCCCAAAGGCCACCCCCGATCCGTCTCGCTCTATGGCACAACGCCGCCTACGGTCTGTTGATGGCCAGCGACAGGCACACGTCGCGTTTTACGTGCCTGTGCACGGCCGTGAATCGGCATCCTCCGCGGGGCTGCAGCGGAACCGGGGCCCGCCACCCCGCCCTCCCCCACCCCCCGGCGGCGTGCGGGGCAATGAAGGCGGTGGGGGTGCGGCCTGGCCGAATTGGTCGCATGCGCTGACCAACAAATAACCGCCGGGGAGGGCGGCGACAGGGGGGGAGCATGTGGGCACGAGCGAAGCGGACCCGACGTCGTCCGGGACGGCGAAGGGAGCGACCATCAGGGCAAACTGGTAGAACGAGAGGGTGTGCGCTGGGGGAATGCTTCCTGCGCGCCGCAGGCGCCGCACGGGAAGGGGAATTAGCTGTGGGGTAATTGGCAGCGCATTGATTTCCTCAATTTTGGGTGAAGGAAGGAGGTCAAACGGGCACAATGGCGAGGCACAATACTCAAAACATCAAAAATGTTGCGATACCCACTCCCCATTCAAAAGTACGGGTCACAAACGGTGCAATTCCCCTGTTCCGTGATGATCATTGAAATTGCGCGCCGCAGGCGCCGCAGGATTAGCGTTCTCTGAGCCCCCCCCCCCCCCCCAAAAAGGGGAGCGTTGCATCACGCGTCCCTCCGATGCAGATGCTGGCAGAACTGGGGCAATTGCATTTGGAGCAGCGCAACGTCCGGGACGCCACCACCGCGTGGAACGATGCCGTGGACGTCATCTTCAGCACGGTCAGGGCCTGCAAGTGTTGGCGTGGGCTGGTGCTGAAGGACCCGCTGGCGATGCTCCAGAAGTACGGCGCGTGGCGGTTGCTGGTGGCCGTACTGGTGCTCAGCAAGTTGGGCCGGTTCTGCGCCGACGCAGCCCAGGTACGCCCCGCAGCAGCTCTTGTGCATGCCTCCGCCGCTGGCACTACTCCACAGCGCAGTACCCCGTTCCGTTTTCCGCGACCTTTGCTGTTGTCCGAACGCTGTCCCAACGGGGCGACGGCCCCTGGGTCTCCGTACGCGACCCCCCCTTGCGGGCCCCGTCATAACGGGGGCATGAAGTGAGCAGTCGGTTATGAAGGGGTTTCGCCCAATGGGACTTGTGGCGCCGAAGGCGCCGGGCAAATTTTTTTTGTTCACATTTCTTTGTTGAAGCATTGTGGTCTCTGGAGGTGACGGTACGAAACATGTCAATCATGCGGCTGCTGCTGCGTATCGACCCGAGGAGTCGCCACCCCTGCGGCTTGGCGAGACTCCCATTGAGGAAGTGTTTCTTGGTCCCCCTGAAGTTGGCCCATGGAGCCGCGACGGGGTCGATTGCAGGTTGCAGGCTGCACCTTCAAGATAGCCTGCACGCCGGTGGATTGCTACGTCCTTTTACTGCTGCATGGCCTCACATCCATTGCACGGAGCAGCGAAACAGGGACAGTGCGGGGGGTCCGTTGGCACAACCGCCCAAGGGAGATGGAAGGGTGGGCAGGGAGGCAAGGATAGGCCAGGCAGGGAGAGGGAGGGCACGAGGAGGTGGGAGGCCGATGGGCACCGCCGCCTACGGAGGCAAGGGTTTAAGGAAAGGGCAAGGGTAAGTGGCGACAGGCCAATAGGCGGCCGCCGGCTGCAAACCGCAATACAACCAGGCGTCATGCCGACCCTCCCCCCCCCAAAAAAAAGCACAAAAGGGTTGCTTGCGTCGGGTTGAGCGTTCCAGGCCTTTTTGGCTGTCGCTTCTCCTCGGGTGCTGCGTTGGTTTGTTGTCCCTCGCCGCCTGCAGTTTGCACAGCGCGGCCCGGCACCGCTGGGGGAGGGATCCCGTTGCAGAGGACTCCCGTTCAGGTTTGCATTTCAGTCGTCCATGCCTTTGTCATGGCCTGTGGGGCTGGGGCGGTGCGGTGTTGGACCGGAGGTGTGCATTCGATTGCCATGTGCAGGGGCGCACACGGAATCCGTGTTTGGTTGCGGTTTGGGGGTGCAAAGGATGACGGCTTCCGATGGGATTACTCAGCCCCCGGCAGATGCGGAGGGCAACGCGACAATCCCCCCCCCCTGAAAAAGCAACACCAGCACATCCCCCAATTAGCTTGTTCTTTCTGCAGAATCCAGCTGCTCAGCAGAGCAAGCCCCCCAGTGATTGCATTTCTTGACTGCAGAACGAAAGCAGCCTCTGGCAGGCCATTGATCAGACCCCCCACCCCCTTCGGCTTTCACAAGCTACGGTCTGGTCCAAGCTACAGTCGGCACAGAAACTTTGTTGCGGGGGCTGCTTTGATTTGGGTGTTGCTTCTTTGGATTTTCTCTTCCATTTTGGGGGCGGGGGCTTCGACACAATGCGCAGTGTCGCCCCCGGACGCTGCCCCATCCCTGCACGCGCCTCTGCTCAGGACACTGCGTTGGAGTACTGTCTCTTTGCAGCGTCGCTGGTCCAGGCGGTGTTCTGCCTCTCGGCGGTGCATCCGGTTCGCGCATGCGACTTCGGGGTTTACAGGCCCGAGTTCCTGATGGTCGACCGGGACTTGTTTGAGGACGGCAGTGGCCATGGGCTGGAGCTCGTGCACGGCCTGCAGGTATGGGGAACGTCAGCAAAAGGGGCGCCGAGTGAACTGTCAGTCACGAATACCTCCGGGTGCCACGCTCATGAAGCGCACATGCACGACACCCCTGTTCACCGCACGGACAAGCTCTATTTGGCGTTCGCTACACATCCCAACCCAAGCGCATACCCACCCTCCAAAACAAATGCCATACACAGCCAGGGCTGTCTTTAAGAAGCCAGATTTTTTTTTTGGCCAAGGACAACCCTTAAGGACAGCCCCCAGGGACCAACAACCGCCAACCGCCAACCGCTAACCGCTGCCAACCGCCAACCCCCACCAACCGCCAACCCCCCCCAACCACCAACCGCCAACCACCAACCGCCGCCAACCACCGCCAACCGCCAACCGCCAACCGCCCACCTTTGAATTGGAGAAGGTCCCATGACCAGGAAGCAGAGAGCGTCCCCGTGAACGTTCGTTTCTGTTGGCGTTACGAAGGTCTTTTTTCTTCCCCCTTAAGGACAGCCCATACACACAACCCATACACAGCCCACACAATACGCATGATGTTCCAGGATGATGCAGATTGTTGAGGCTTGCTGTCGAGGGCTGTAAAGGGGTGTGGAGGGTTGCTGAGGGAAGCCAGGGGTTGTGAATGATTGAGCACTCAAACTGCCCTTCACGCTTTTCATCATCTCTGGACGCCTGACCGCAACCTTGACAACCCTTGCCACCCCAGCCTCTCCCCGTCCCAGGCCTTCGCACCCTCTCACATACGCTGGCCCACAACCATTTGTGCTCTTCAAATCCGAAGGCCGACCTCGTCAACACACGTGCAACAATCTGCACCATCCCTCCCTGTCCCATGCCTTCCAGGCCCCTCACACGGCGTGAAAGGCAGAGGCAACGGCAACGGCAAAGTCGCGTGCGTCTGTGTCCGGGGAAGTCAGGTTTTTAACTGGGAGGAGGGGGGGGTCAACAGAGCCCTCCAAAACTTGGGGGTTGGGGGGTTCGGGAAAAGGGCTCAATTGACAGGACCATTAATCAGTTATTATGAAGTCTGGCATTGAAGGCGCCGAATTTTTTTTGAGCATTGAAAATGGTCAATTTCTGGCAAATGATGATTTTTCTGAACCCCCGCGACGGGCGGATCCCAAAAAACCCATTTTGATTTGTTGCCGAAGTTCGGATCTGGGTCACCTCCAGGGCCTGGGGGTCAGTCTCGGTGGAATTGTGGGGGTGCCGTCAATGAAGCCTTTCTTTTGGGGGGTGGTCTAGCCAGAGGGCTGTATCGACCCCCTTCCCCCCCACCCCCAGTTGAAAGCCCGGCCACCCCCGCAGCATTGCTCCCGGCCTGGGACCCTGGGGTCGATTCTCAGGGCCAGAGAACAGTGCGCTGCCCTCGGCAACAGGGGTTTTGGCCGCGGTTGGCTTGGGCTCTGTGCGCCGCCCTCATAGGCCCGAGCGCCTTGTTACAGGGGCCCAGGCGTCCAGCTGGGCAAATACTGAGGGGGAGGTTGCGTGGACTTTGTGCCCTCAGAATCGGAGTTTGAGCCACGTCGCCCAAGACACAGCCCCTGCCAGCGGAAGGGTTGAGGAACTAGTGGCCCCGGGGCCCAGCACGGGCCGTCTGCACCACCAGTTTGTGGCCTTCCAGCATGTCCTCACGAATTCGGGGTACCATCGTGCTCACTGGCTGCCAAAGCGGCATTCACCACGAACAAAGTGGCACATGATGATCATGACGAGCTGGAGGCTGGAGATCGCCCAGGCAGTCTACCTCTCCCCCAACCCTCAGGGAAGCATCAGAATGGCTGTACACCGCAGGAGGAGGGGGGGGGGGTGTAACCCCCTGGACCCCCTCTCCATTTTTGGTACGCGAACTTTTGGGTCCCAGAGATAAGCATTGGGGGGGGGGCTGAGAAGGGGGACCCAGGGGGAGTATTGGCGCGCCGGGCATCTTTTTCTGACCATTTCACATCCGTGCCTGTTTTTGCCCCCCCCCTCAACAAACAATCTGGAGTACCTTCTCGCCGTGTCTAAGAATCTGGTCCGTCCTTTGCACCCAGGTTATGATGATGGCAAAGGTGGTGGTTGGAAGTGGTGGGAGTGACATTTTGTGTTGTTGAATTGTCATATTTCGGCTTACGCAACGTGCTTTGCATGGAAGGTTTCCGGTCTAGTGCGGCCTACTTGGGGGACTTCCCTGGGTGAGGATAAACTTGGGGCTAGAGTAGGATACTTGATACAAAGGTAGCGCACCGGGCATGCGCTGGGCACGCGCCGGGCAAACACCCCCCCCCCCCCTTCTAATACTTCCCTGCGCCCCTTTCCCCCTCCCCCTCCTGCCCCGCATTCCTCACACTGCCTCCGTGGTGCCTCGCAGTTTGTGGCCTGGTCCCTGGTCTCGTCCGCGCACCCGCTGCTGGCGGTGCCCTGCGTGGCCCTGATGCACTACCTCGCGTGCTACGTCGTGCGGGACCAGCGCCACGCCACGCAGGCCCGTGTGCTGGCGGTCATGGCCCTGGCGCAGGTCGGGCAGTTCCAGGACGCGTACAAGTGCCTGCAGGACCTCGTTTTGGGGGCCCGCCTGCCCAACATCGCGTTGCTGGGCGTGCCGCTGTTCCCGCAGCAGGTCTGCCCCGGCACAGTGGCAGGACGAGGCAGGGGTGGGGGGGTTGAGGTCCGCAACTTCCCGCAATTTTCCGCAATATTGTTGTGGAGTATAGCACTGGAAGGGCAGGTGGCGACGAGGAGGCGCAGGTGCCAGCGATCCACCCGAAGGTCGGCGACGGACTGTCTGGGCACGGCATCGCGTGTCGCGTCGCGTGTTCGCGTCATCGGGTGCCCCCCACCCCCTCCCGCAACGGAGATCGCCCGTGCATTTTGGTGGGCATGCCCCATGAACGAGCTGCAGATCTGCAGTCAGGCACGGGGGGTGTCAGCCCCCGGCGGTGGACGGATCGCCGAGTCCCCAATCGGTACATCACGTCCTTCTGGACAGGGAGCCCCCCCCGCTGAGTCCCGTGGAGGCAGGTCATGGGGGCAGCACCTGGCGGCAGAGCCAGGGCTCCTTTTAACACCTCCGCACTACAGGGGGGTCCCCACACCACCCCCCAATCCCCCTGGAACCCCCCACCCCCCCCACCCCTGAAGTGATGGGGCCAAATTTTTCTCTGGGCTTTCGGCGAGTCAAAATTTTTCTCTTGCGCCGAAGGTGCCAATTAGTTTAGACCAAAAAGTTTCTTCGGGGCGTTCGGCGCCTCTGAAAACGCAGCACCACCGGCGCGGGGGGGGACGGGGGGGCTGCGGACAGCAAAAACAGTCAAACGACCCCGGCAACAACCAGCACATCCTCAATACGCCAACTATTGGGCGCCGCTGACACGCAAACGGCACACCATGCCTCATTCAGCACAGCCCCAACACGCCAACTACTGGGCTCCGCGAACGCGGAAACGGCACCAGCAAGAGCACCGGCCGCAGCGGCCGACAGAAAGCAGCGACCCGACGCAACATGCGAAGGGAAGAACGGGTGACTAACCAGGGCCCCGTAAAGGAGCAACAACCCGACGGAATGTCACACAGGGGGGCTCCCCCCCCCCCCCCCATGCCCTTCAAAGGAGCCCTGGCCAGCACCCGGCGGCAGTGCTCTTTGGAGCATGGGACCACAAGGGACAGGGGACGGGCCAAGTGCGTGGGTTTCAAGAGCCGCATTCGGTACATCCACCGAAGTACACTGAGACGCATGCGCACCGGCCTGTGCCCGAGTCCGTCAGCCTGTGCCCGTGCCCCATTCCCCTGCCCATACCCATGAGCCTTTGCGCGCGCATGGGCCCATGCTTCTGAGGCACATGCGCTGGATCAGGCCCCCGCAGCCCCCTCCTTCCCTCCAATGTTCCGACCCCCGGGGGCCATTGATGAGTCCCGAGCGTTGTGTCTCAGACCCCTTCCCCTCGTGTCTGGCATGGACTATGCAGGTGGTGGATCTGGATGGAGCCAAAGGGGCAGACAAAGGCGGGAAGGCAGACAAAGCGAAGGCTGACAAAGGGAAAAAGGTGTGATGCGTGCGCGTGTGGGCGGGAGTCCCGTGGCCGCATGTGCGGAGGATGTCCTTGGTGCGCAGGTGCACAGGTGCGCAGGTGCGTGCGCGCGCGCGCGCGCGTGTGTGAATTGGCTTTGATACCTCTTTCAGATTCCTGAAGGTGAGGGAGGAGGGCTGATCAGGGGTGAGGCTGACCCACCTCAGCACTAAGGACCAGGGCAGCCTCGCGTGCGTGTTGGTGCCCTGTGTGTCCCCTGTGCAGAAGTGTTGGGTATGGTGGCTTCGGGAGGCTTGGCTACAGCACCGCAATTTCCCGCCAACTTCCCGCAATTTTCGCGCAATTTTCCCATAATCTTCGGCAATTTTTTGCAATTGGGTTTGACGCACCCAGACCGGTGCCGTGCCTGCTTTGTATGCAAGCAAGAAGCGTACGTTGAGCCGCTGTATTGCTGATCATCCTGCCTCTCCTCACCACAGAAAGGCGCCTAGTGCCGTGTGTGAGCATGTCTTTGTTTTGGCACTGCACCTGACGAGATCTAGTGCACTCAGGCCGCGTTGACCAGTGCCCTGTTGGGCGCACCTACTGTGCGCGCGCGCGTGTGTGTGTGGAAGGGCTGCGGCAGTCGCACGTGCGCGACTCGTTGTGTTGCCAGTGTGTGTTCTGTGCAGGCGCATGTGTCTGTGGGATGACGGTGCGACGGAAGCTGGTCGGAGCAGGTGGGGGAGTGTGTCGGGGCTGTTTTGTATGGTGCTTGTGCGACGTGTTGTGTGTGCATGTGTGGAGGGAGTTGTGTCTGCAGGTGGCATTCAATGAGGGGTTCCGTGTGGCTGGAAGGGGCGAAAGTAGCGGAGTATGCGTAGCGTGCCTCACGAGCGCTTGGCACGCCGAGCGCTGCCGTCGTTTCTGTTTGCCCAGGCACCAAGAGGGCGCTCTTGCCGCGGCGCGCGCGCGGCGCAGCAACACCCTCCAAGGGGTCCTGGCCCCCGATGGGACCGTTGGGACACTGGAATTCTGCAGAACCCCCTGCCGCCTCCGGCGTAGATTTCCGGGCCCTGAAAAGCTGCAGGCTTCAAATACCGGGCAGGGGGAAATTAGGAACAGGCGCAGCGGAATTGTGCCAAATTATTACCGGTATTTGAACGTCCGAAGCCATTTTTCTAGGTGTGATTGTTGGCGCTCTTGGCGTGCACATTTCCGTTGTGGCCAACAGCCACCGGGAAATAAGAGCAACCATCCAGGCAACCATTCAGAACCCTCCAAGAAATAACAACTATCAACCAAAGGCCCGTAGGAAATAACAGCCACTATTCACGGTCTGTGCTTGTTCTTGTGCCACAATCTGGGAACTTGTACCAAATTTTGCAGTGGTATTTAAAAAATGGCGTCAAATTTTCTTTGCACCAATTTTTGCCATTCCAGATTTTGCACGTTCCTAATTTCCCCCTCCGCGGTCGGGGGTTTTGGGCGTTTTGCCCCCCGATTTTGATGAGCCCACAGGCACTGCCTCCCTCACGCCCACCGGCCGTTCTGTGTCAATGACAGGGCGGCCCGGCCGCACCCGCGGGCGATGACTCCGCGGCGCCTCCTCCCGGATTCCAGAACTGCCTCCCGATCGAGTCGGAGGAGAACAAGGCCGCGCTGGAACGCCTGGCGGCCCTCGGCATGTCCTCGGACCTGCAGGTGCGCCTTGATGTGAGGGTCGTTGGGGCACCGTCCGGGCGGTGTAAGGCCAAGGCACGGCAGATGACGGGGAGGGTGTGTGTGGGGTGGGGGGATGGATGTCTGGGATGGTGCTGCGGCGTTGAGCACCGGCTCTCACGAGCGCCTGTTCCGTCGCGCCGGCCGGGGGCGATTGGCCGAGTCCTCGGCATTGGGAGCTGGTGTCTCGGCGGGTGGCGGCCGTGGACCGTAGTCCTCCGCCCCCCCGCTTCCCCATTGCATTCCCGGCCGTTGTGGGGCGGCCTTTGTCTTGAGGGGAGGGGGGGTCAGGGGGGTCCTTAAGGGACTAGATTTTTTTTATATTAAGGACCGCCGTTAGGGACCGCCCCAAGGGACCATTAACCGCCAACCACCAACCGCCACCAACCGCCAACCGCCACCAACCGCCAACTGCCAACCGCCGCCAACCGCCAGCGGCGACCAACCGCCAACCGCCAACCACTGCCAACCGCCATCAACCACCAACCCCCAACCACCAACCGCCGCCAACCACCACCAACCGCCACCAACCGCCTCCAACCGCCAGTCGCCAACCGCCAACTGCCGACCGCCCACCGCCAACACTTGGTGTGCCCGCGGGCTTTTTTGGGAAAACTGTGTACAGGAACACTTTTTTTTTTCTCGTTAAGGACCGCCCTGGGGGGGGGGGGTGCGGGCAGTGGAGGGCTACGAGACTTCCGCCGCGAACAGAGCGATACACATCCTCTGACTCATCCATTCAAAAACCAGATGCTTTCGCCGGCGGCCGCTCGGGCGAAGACATTCATGGAATCCCTCTATCTTATGGGTCACGGTCACCCCCCTGCACCGACAGAAGTACATCTCAGCCCACCCCCCCAAAAGAAACGCACACACGGCGAGCGTTGGAAACAATGCACTGCCAAACATCGGCCCTCTGCAGCCTGGAGCCACCCCCGAGCGAAACACAACCACGTGCGTTCAACCGGGAATACCACCCTGAACCCCCCCCCAATACAATCGCGCAGGAAAAATGACATTACGCACCAGTTTTTCCGGGTCAAATGCTACCAACTGCAACCAATCCTCGAAGGCGAAGGCAAAGGAAACACAGAGGGGCACTGCAGCGTGTGTTCACCAATTCGTTCCCTCCGGCCAAAGAAACGTGCGGTGGACACTCGCTTGGGAATGGGCATTGGGGTGGCGTTGGGCTTGGGTTTGAGTGCTGGTGTTTCAGGCAGAAAAAAAAAATCACACGTGATCACACGTGATTGTAAAACGGGACCGGGGCCTACCCCACGGCGCGTGCCCCTCTGCAGACTGCAGCCCCGGTCCCTCGTCCGCAGGAGCAGTACGGCCCCGCGCTGGTCTACCAAGTGCAGCTCGCCCTCGTGACGTTCATGACGCACGTCGCGGCGGCGGACCCCTGCGGGGCCCTGGGCCTCCGGCTGCCGCTGCGGAGCGTCGGGACGCCGGGGGCCGACGCGGCCAAGGGCGCCAAGGCCAAGCCCGGCGGCAAAGAGGACGCGGCGGCGGCGGTGGGCAGCGTCGGCGCCGTGTGCACACTGGCCCTGGGGTACGCGGAGCAGCTGCTGGGCACGATGGCCCCCGACGGAGTGCCGGCGGAGGAGATGGTGTGCGTCCGCCGTCGTTTGTGCCGCCCCCCCCCCCCCCCCCTCTGAGGCCCATCGCCACCGCGGGACGCCCGTTTCAGGCCACCCAACGACCCGGTCGCCCCCCACCCCCTCCCCCCGGAGGGCACAGGGCAGTGGCTGAGACCTTTGGCCACGTCCTCCCCCGACGTGGGGGACCCCCCAGACGGCAGGGGTGATGCGGCAACTTTGATCTCTCCCCCCGGCCAGCGCCCACCGCCCCCCCCGGAGCGCCCTCCGGGCCCCAGAAGTGATGTAGCCAGTTCGAAACCCCTGCAAATGGTGCCGTAGGATGGCGGCTTATGTAACACCCACATGCTGACGCCGGCGGAGACACCCCCGCCTCGGGTCGCAAGGCCGAGGCAGCCACCGTCACTGCTTTGTGGATGGAGTGACCCCCCCCCCCTTTGCCGGGGTCAGCGCTCCCCCCCCCCCCCCCCAGGCGGACCCCCCAGCGGGCCCTCCGGCAGGGATGCATTGGAAGGGGGGTGGATCCCCCCCCCTCCAGGGCGCCCAGCCTACGCCCATCCACTGTCTCCCTGACGGCAAGTGCCAGCTTCAAGGGCATTTGTAACCGACAGTAACCGCCCCCAACCTCTTTGGCAACCTCCTCCAACCGCCTGTCCAACCGCTTCTGGGGCCGCCTGGAAGGTCCCTTCCCTTCCGGTGCATCCCTGCCCTCCAGACCAGCCGCGTTCCGTCCTGCCGAGCCGGGACTCCCGTGGAGGGTCCCCGGCCGGTCGGCCCTGCCCTCCGCCATCTCTCGCCCCCGCGATCCGCAGGAGTCGATGGATGTGGTCGCGTTGTGTGGCACGAAGTACCAGAAGGCCCTGATCTGCGCCATCAGAGCGCATTGGGATCTGGCGATGGGGGCCGTGGAGGGGGCCATTGCATCCTTCAAGCAGCTGCTGCCTGTGCAGGTGCCGCGAGAGAGGGAGGGGCGATAGGCAACTGAGTCAAACCGTGTGCACTGTGTGACGAACTGGGTCGTAAATCAGGTTAAGTCACCAGCACTGTCAACCAGGGCACGACCCATGTCAACCGTGTCGCCAACCGTCTGAACCGTGTCACCGACCGTCTGAACCGTGTCACCAACCGTCTGAACCGTGTCACCAACCGTCTGAACCGTGTCACCAACCGACTGAACCGTGGCGCCAACCGTCTGACCCGTGTCACCAACCGTCTGAACGGTGTCACCAACCGTCTGAACCGTGTCACCAACCGTCTGAACGGTGTCTCCAACCGTCAGAACCGTGTCACCAACCGACTGAACCGTGTCACCGACCGTCTGAACCGTGTCACCAACCGTCTAAACCGTGTCACCAACCGTCTGAACCGTGTCTCCAACCGTCTGAACCGTGTCACCAACCGACTGAACCGTGTCGCCAACCTTCTGACCCGTGTCACCAACCGTCTGAACGGTATCACCAACCGTCTGACCCGTGTCACCTACCGTCTGGACCGTGTCACCAACCGTCTGAACCGTGTCTCCAACCGTCTGAACGGTGTCACCAACCGACTGAACCGTGTCACCGACCGTCTGAACCGTGTCACCAACCGTCTGTACCGTGTCACCAACCGTCTGAACCGTGTCTCCAACCGTCTGACCCGTGTCTCCAACCGTCTGAACGGTGTCACCAACCGACTGAACCGTGTCACCGACCGTCTGAACCGTGTCACCAACCGTCTAAACCGTGTCACCAACCGTCTGAACCGTGTCACCAACCGTCTAAACCGTGTCGCCAACCGTCTGAACCGTGTCGCCAACCGTCTGAACCGTGTCACCAACCGACTGAACCGTGTCACCAACCGTCTGAACGGTGTCGCCAACCGTCTGGACCGTGTCACCAACCGTCTGAACCGTGTCACCAACCGTCTGAACGGTGTCACCAACCGTCTAAACCGTGTCACCAACCGTCTGAACCGTGTCACCAACCGTCTGAACCGTGTCGCCAACCGTCTGACCCGTGTCGCCAACCGTCTGACCCGTGTCACCAACCGTCTAAACCGTGTCACCAACCGTCTCAATGGTGTCACCAACCGTCTAAATCGTGTCACCGGCCGTCTGAACCGTGTCGCCAACCGTCTGAACCGTGTCGCCAACCGTCTGAACCGTGTCGCCAACCGTCTGACCCGTGTCACCTATCGTCTAAACCGTGTCACCAACCGTCTAAACCGTGTCACCAACCGTCTAAACCGTGTCACCAACCGTCTGAACCGTGTCACCAACCGTCTGAACCGTGTCACCAACCGTCTGAACCGTGTCTCCAACCGTCTGAACCGTGTCTCCAACCGTCTGAACGGTGTCACCAACCGACTGAACCGTGTCACCGACCGTCTGAACCGTGTCACCAACCGTCTAAACCGTGTCACCAACCGTCTGAACCGTGTCACCAACCGTCTAAACCGTGTCGCCAACCGTCTGAACCGTGTCGCCAACCGTCTGAACCGTGTCACCAACCGACTGAACCGTGTCACCAACCGTCTGAACGGTGTCGCCAACCGTCTGGACCGTGTCACCAACCGTCTGAACCGTGTCACCAACCGTCTGAACGGTGTCACCAACCGTCTGAACCGTGTCACCAACCGTCTGAACGGTGTCACCAACCGTCTAAACCGTGTCACCAACCGTCTGAACCGTGTCGCCAACCGTCTGAACCGTGTCGCCAACCGTCTGACCCGTGTCGCCAACCGTCTGAACCGTGTCACCAACCGTCTAAACCGTGTCACCAACCGTCTCAATGGTGTCACCAACCGTCTAAATCGTGTCACCGGCCGTCTGAACCGAGTCGCCAACCGTCTGAACCGTGTCACCAACCGTCTGAACCGTGTCGCCAACCGTCTGACCCGTGTCACCTACCGTCTAAAACCGTGTCGCCAACCGTCTGAACCGTGTCACCAACCGTCTAAACCGTGTCACCAACCGTCTGAACCGTGTCACCAACCGTCTGAACCGTGTCTCCAACCGTCTGAACCGTGTCTCCAACCGTCTGAACGGTGTCGCCAACCGTCTGAACCGTGTCACCAACCGTCTGAACCGTGTCACCAACCGTCTGAACCGTGTCGTGTCATGCCACAGCGCGCCCCATCCCCATCTCCATCCCCATCCCGTAGCAAATAAGACCAGAGGTAAGCCCAGGGTTGAGCGCGATGGCAACACCAGGGCAAGAAACAGGGGGAAAAGGCAATAAAGATACAACCGAAGGTAAGACTGATACGGTTCAGACGGTTGGTGAGAGCCCGCCCCCGGTCCGAGGCGCGCGCTTCCCAGACCGCATGAGTGCACTCTCTGAGCCTGCACACCACATTTGCCGCCCATGAACATGGGCCTACACCCGAAGGGGCCTCATCTCTTTTTCTGAAGATCGGCAACGGGCACACAGGCAAACAAGGCGGTGAGCAGCGCCCTGGTGGCCCCATCTGTTCCCCGCCCTGAGCCTCGTCCCCGCAAGCCCCAGTGGTTCAGTGGTCGGTGAGCTTGGGATGCCTTTGGGGGGTTTCGGCCCGACCACCCACCCAAAGTGCCCTGTGACCCCTCCCCCGAGGGTGGGACGACCATGAAACATATCTCTGGTCCAGGGAGACGGGGTTAGGTTTAGGTTGGGGTTGCAGGGAAAAAAGTTAAGCACGGGCCTGAGTCAGGGGGTACATATGACCAAAACTCTGGAAATTTATGAAAATGTGTGCTCTTTGGGGTGAGCGCAAACAGTGGGGCGTGGTGGCAGATTTCTAGAAATTTAGATCTGATAATGCCTGCTCAGATCTGCCCCCATACCTGCAGGTTCAATTCCCAGGTTGAGATGAAGGGGGAAACCACTGGAGTCCGGGACAGCCGCCCGGAAGTCGGGAGTCCAAACCCTGCGTGAGGGCGAAGTAGGCGAGCCGTCCCACTCTTTATGCCGAGCCCGCACCCCTGCCATTCCGCAGGTCCCCAGTGCGTACACCTTCGGGGCCCCGTCGTACCTGACGACCGTCGGGCTGTACGACTGCGTGAAGTGGTACGAGCTGCTGGCGCGCGTCTTATGGGAGAAGCGGCGGTACGTGGCGTGCGCCGACGCGTGCACGCGGGCCCTCGACCTGTGCCGTGCGCAGGCGTACACCTACGGCCAGCAGCCCTTCAACCGGATGTTGGCGGCCATTGCACTGGCCCAGGGCGAGACGGACGTGGCGCTGGAGCGACTGGACCAGGTCCCCCTCCGTCTGCCCGGGGGGCGCCGTAAGTGACACCATGTCGCTTTTCATGTTTTTCTCTTTTCACAAGTCGAAGATAGTGCCGGCACGCGGGTTGGCAGTTGGCGGTTAACCGCTGGGGAGTTGATGTGTGGCCGCCGGGGGTCAGCGGTCAACCAAAAATGAAATGAAAACGTATTTTTGTTCCCCATTCATGCTCTATAATTCAGTTTTTCAGCAATTCAGTAATTTCAGTAATTTAACGCCCTGTTTTTCAGGAGCATTTCGTTTTTCAGTACATTCTGGTTTGAGCAATCATTCGTTTAATCGGTCTTTTGTTCGGTTTTACTCAGTAGCCAAAACCATGCAAGCTCTTGCATGAGTTCAGGTCCAGCAGGATGTTCTGTTTGACTTTCTGATCTTCTTCTATGCCTCAGGGTCATGTAAATATTGGGGATGCCGGGCCTTTGATACCTTAAGGTAGTGGCAACACCTAGGCCCACTGGATGTACATGTAGAATAGCATAATTAGGACAGAACTTCGGACCGTTGGCGCTTTATGTCCAGTTGAGCTCCTTTTCCCTCCCCATCCATGGCGGATCCCATTGCACCAGGGCTGCTTTTCTGGTTCCAAGTTGTTGAGCTCCGTCCGGCGGCGGGGGAAGAAGGAGGGGGGGGGGTGAATACCAGTGCCTGCAGTAACCCGTGTATTTTTTTTCTTTTTACCTATAACCTGCATCTGGAAAAAGGTGTAACCCGCGTAAGTTTTTTTTTCCTTTTGATGTAACCCACGTAAAAGTGAAAAGTCAAAAAAGCGCAACCTGCTTATTTCACACACGGGTTACTCCGAAGATGCGATGCGTATGAATTCCCATGCAAGTCACCCTTCACGCCACGGATCCATTGCTTTACCCATGCCGGAGGTACCCAAAATGTCCGTCTATATGCTTCACCTCCCGTGGTAAGAATTGCCATTCTGGGGTTGTTCTTGTTGTCCTCATTCTTTCCTGGAAAAAAAAAGTGTGTACGCAGGATACATCGGAAAAACAAGTGTAACTGGGTTACACCAAAAAGAAAGTACCTGTCTTCCCCTTATTTCTTTCAATGTGCGGGTTACACAAAAAGAAGTACACCGGCTACGCTTTTTTCCATACACAGGTTGCATTTTCAACTGAACTTTTTGCATTTTCAACTGTTCTTGTTGTCCTCATTCTTTCCTGGAAAAAAAAAGTGTGTACGCAGGATACATCGGAAAAACAAGTGTAACTGGGTTACACCAAAAAGAAAGTACCTGTCTTCCCCTTATTTCTTTCAATGTGCGGGTTACACAAAAAGAAGTACACCGGCTACGCTTTTTTCCATACACAGGTTGCATTTTCAACTGAATACCACATGGATGCTAATGTGCAACGTTGACGTCGAAGGGCGGTTAAGCACGGGTTCTAACCACTGTCAGCCTGGGTACTTCACTATGAGTCGCCATCCACCCCGCTGTGGATTGTTGTGCATTGCATTTTCCAGGGTCTTGTCTGCAATGCCCCCCCCCCCCCCCCTTGCCGGGCAGGCTAGGCAAGGAGAACGAGGGCACAAGGTGATGAGAGGCCGATGGGTGCCGCCACCTACAGAGGGAAAGGGTTCAAGGAAAGGGGACTGTAAGTGGTGAGAGGCCAATAGGCGCCACCGGCTGCAGACAGCAACACAACCAGGCGTCATGCCACCCCCCCACCCACCCACCCACCGCCTGACACAAGGTCGATCAGGGTCGGCCCACTGGCATACAATTGCCAGGTGTACGCCCTTTGCCCCACGCTGCAGGCCATCCAGCAGAGCAGGAGTCAGCATTGGTACGACAGCTGGTGCCCGGATCTCCTCGCCACCACCGCCGCGGCCGTGCAAGAGACCGCATTGTACACGCAGACCCATGAGCCCGACACGATCGACACGCTCTGCAAGGGCCCCGTGGAGCCGGTGGAGGGCTACTTGAACGAGGCGGTCCTCTTGTACACGGACGTCATCAAAAACTATGGTTCTGATGCCCTTATCTCCGGCTTGGTCCATGAGGGACGAGTGCCTTGTTTGATTCCGGTGGTTTAGGGCAGCCTCGGGTTTCGGGGGCAGGACACACAACCAACGGCGGGTGCTGGTCATTGACGGGCGGCGCTCTTTTGAGGTGGGGGCTGGGGGTTGTCTTGAGGCGCTGTCTTGGGCGACGGGTCAGTGAAAGGGTGTGTGGTGCATTGGCTGCAGCCCAGGATCGCCCGCCCAGTGGTCACATTCTCTCCCGGGCACAGAGGGAGAGGGGAGGGTGCGCGTGCGTGGGCAGTGTGTCGGCTGCAACCCGCCGAGGCCCACACAAACAGACGTGCACTGGCACACATGCACATGTGCACACACGCACACCGAGTCTTTGGCCCAGCCGAGGGGTGCATGCCGGGGATGGCACCCTCTTTTCACCAGCCATTTTGTACGGAGGTCCAGGTGCGGGCGCCCCCCACAGACAGGCAGCCCGCAGACCCATGCAGGCCTTCCTCTATAGTATGGGTCCTTCCGTCGCGCCGCAACACCAGGGTGGGCCGGGGGGGGGGCGGCGCAGCCAGTCCCTGACCCACAACCCTCTCGCTTAACCCGTTGCACAGCGTCCAGGACTGTAAACGGCCTTCGTCCTCGATAAAATGGCGACACGCACACACACACACACACACACGCACACACGCACGCACACACACATGTACACAAGCACACGTAGAAATACACATGTGCAGACCTCCTAAAAGCCTGTGGTCTGCGAACCGCCGTATCTTCGAACTCTGCCACTTCTGAGCGGCACCACTGTCCTCCACCTGCACGAAACGGCCCCCGGGGGGTCACTCCGCAAATGGCCGATGGCTAGGCCACGGCATTGTCGTGCCTCGGCAAACACTGCCATGCGGGACAACCCGCAAAACCGGCTTCGTGCCGTTGTGCGGTCATGTCTCGGTCCTGCAAGGACGACAACGCCCCACGGCCAGGGATGCATTAGAATGGCTGACAACCGTTAGAGGAAGGGGTGTTTCACCCCCCCCCCCCCCTCCTCTCTGGACCCCCTCCCCCCCGAGCCCAGATTTCATCGTGGGAACCAGGGATGGATCTAATTTGTGCGCCACTCAGGGGGTGGGGGTGGGGGGGGAGGGGGGGGGGGTTGTGAATTGTGACATGTCACAAAAAATACAATAGGCCATAGTGGGAAAACAGCTTTTCTGAAAATATTGTGACACCCAAAAGGCTCTGTGGTAATTTCCGAGGGCAGTGGTACTTTCCGAGGGCATGCGCGATGGTTGCTGGATTGCTCATCTTTGTGTTCCTGAGCTTCCTGTGTTTTTGTGACAATTTTGTTTTTGTGACATTCTGCTGCTGCGACAGAGAGATGAGACGCGGTGTCAACTGACACTGTGTTCTCTGTAGGCTCTCAAGACTGACGACATTCGCAGCAGCTCATTTGTCTGCCACATCCTTCTGACAGCCTTTGTCATAGTACTGTCATGGGTCGAAAGAAGGTGGGTTTTCAGTGTGATCGGCCGTGTGTTTTAGCCGCGGCATGCCAAAAAAAAAAAAAACGAGCCATGCAGCCCGTGTGGGGGCAGCTGTGGGTACTGGGTACTGACAGTGACAGTGACAGTGAATAAGAACCCTGGTGCACCAGCAAAAAAGACAAAAACCTGTTTCCTGGAATATGCAATGGTTTGCATTGAATGCTTCAAGTGAAGGGGTGTGCTGCCTGCCTCCTGGCACCCTGCGTGGCTCAATCTGTGACCGGGTTTTTTTGTGACGCATATCGTGACGCCTCGTCACAACAGGGGGGGGGGAGGGGGGGGGTAGGGAGGGACACCCACCCCCCCCAGTTAGATCCATCCCTGGTGGGAACAAGTGAAATTCACTGAAGGAAAATTGATTGATTCGTGCCACTTTAGAACACAAACTTTTGGGTTCCAGACCCCCTCCCCCCTTCCCCCAGCCATTTCAACACCATTCCAGGCCGCATATCGAAGTACACTCATGCATGGAACTGGTACAAAAGTAGAGGTTGCATGCCGAGCATTGTGATGCGCGCCCTTTTCCAGAAACGTGGCAACATTCTCAAGCAGCTCGTTGAGGGGGCACACTTCCATGGAAGCCATTGGCTTCTCATACAGGGGGGGGGGGGGGATAATTTCAGGCGGGGATAATATCATGGGAAAATCTCGTCTTTAAAGCAGGTGGCGAAATTTTGCCCTGGCGAAATCTGGGGGCTTTGCTCGTGCAGGGTGTGCATAAGGCAGTGCCCGCTTTGGGATTTGCAAGGGTGCCGAAATGCCCCCCCCCCCCCCCCCGAACTTTTCCCCAGCGAAATAACCCCCTGCACGAAATTATCCCCCGCCTCCTCTGTGTTGTAGCCCATTGCTGCCTCCTAACCTGCATTGATCTACGCCATGCTCTTGTGATTGCTGACTGTCTAGCCCGGGCCTTGTCTGCATCTGCTCGTATCATTCGGACAGGGCATTGTTGAATGAGGAACGCCAGTGGTGGGGAATGCCGGGCCTTGCCCGGGTCCCAAACGGGCAGGCCCTAGGCTCCTGCGCCCCACTTTTGCACTGGGCGTGTGCAGTCATGCCCCGATGTGTGGCATCTGCATTGCCCTGAGCAAAACATGGAACACACCCCCCGGGACCGCGGGGGGAATCTGCAAACTGATTGGCAACGTGGTGTCCACTGGTCCTTGAGGAGCCACATCCCCCCCGGTGTTTTCTCAGGATGGCCAAAGGCTTTACCTGGCAGGATTTGGCGCTTGTGCTGATCAACGCCGGCGAGCCCCGAACTTGCGTATATTCTCACTGATATATCTCTTCTCACTGACCCATGCTGATCTCCCTCCGTCCACCCACCCCCAACACCGTCACTTTGCGCGCGCGCGCACACACACACAGTTGGCCAAGGCGAGAGCACATATGTCAATCGTCCACAAAGTGAGCCGGCGATGTCAGTCAGTGGGGCGTGATAAAACACCCCCCTGGCGGGGCAATTGGCGCGCGCCCGCACCCAGACCCAGACCCACTCACACTCACACTCCCACCCCTACTCACTCACTCACTCACACCTGGGGCAGTGAGCCAGGTTATGGCCTAAGTGCATATTGCACTGGTCGAGGGGCAATACAGGGACGCACCCCTGGCCTGCACCGTGGGCCTGCTATAATGGGGAGCGACCCGACCCGAGGACGCCAGTGTGGCCATACAGGCTCAACCAGGAGACCTGGTAAAAATGGTGAAACCCCTACTCACTCACCCACCCACCACACACACACACACACACACACACACACACACACACACACACACACACACACACACACACACACACACACACACACACACACACACACACACACACACACACACACACACACACCGCACGCACACACACAATTAGTTCTCGTCTGCGGCTGTTTTTTGAGAACATTGTTCGCGTATCTTGCAATGCAGGTCAGTCGTTTACACTAGTCCGGCTGCGGGTCCGGCACTTCAAGCGGCCCTTGTGGCTGGCGTTTGTGCCTGTCTCTGTCTGACTGCACACTGTCCTCGCTGCTGGAGTCCGTTACTTGCACTTCCACCTGTCTCTTGACCCCGCGCTCCCTCACGACTTTGTGCCTGCTGCCCCTTTGTTGTCCCTCACGCACATATCCCACACACTTGTCTGCACTCCCCCCCCACGCTCTCCTCTCCAGTTGCCCAAATGTTCTTATACACTTACACCCAGACCCTTGCCAGCAGTGGCCCTGCTCATGTGCCCCCCCGTGCCCACATGGCGCTGGGCACTGCCTCATCCCCTCCTCTGCCCTTCCCTCGGCGCCCCCGCCCCACACGTACCGCACATTCCCCCAGGGCTGCACTTAGACCTGCCGTCGTCGTGGACGGTCCTGTACCACCGTCATGTTCCGGTGATCCCGGAGTACATCGCGGCGCAGTGCCGCTTGGCGGAGGTGCTGGTGCTGCAGCGGCAGTACCCGCGAGCCCAGGAGCTGCTGGAGGAAGCACTGAAGGCGGATGTGCAGTGCGGCGAGACCCTGCCTCAGGGCGGCATCCGTGCGCACTTTTTATTGGGCTGCGTGCAGCGGCGCTCGGTGGCAGAGGGGGATTTCACGTGGCAGAACTCATGGGGCGACCCTGGGCACTGTGGCCCTGAGGAAGGTATCTGCATGTGCAATGGGAGGTGCTTAATGTATTTTAGGGTAATTGGCACCGCAGTAATTTTCCTCAATTTTGGGTGACAGAAGTCGGTCAAGCGGGCACAATGGCGAGGCACAATACTCAAAAATATTGCGATACCCACTCCCCATTCAAAGTACGGGTCACAAAGGGTGCAATTTCCCTTGTTCCACGATACTTACCCAATTTGTGTGCCGCAGAGCGCGGCGCAGGTGCCGCAGGATTAGCACTCCAAATGCCGTTGTGATGGTGCTGGTGCATTGGATGCAGGGGGTATTTGTGTGGTGAGAACGGCGCCCGGCCGCGCATTATCTTTGTTTGCGGCCTCGTGAGGTAACCCCCCCCCCTTGTGTCCAACGAAGGCCTCGTCTAACGAACACTTCCGTTCGGACCGTATGTTTTGGGACCCAAATAATTGGGTACCGGGTTTAGGCACCGAATTAATTAGGTACCGAACAGCGTGTCCAACGAACATTCCTGTTCGGACCGTACTTTTGAGGACTTTATTGTTCGGTGGACACGGCAGGGGGCGGGGGGGGTTGGCATTTCGACAACCGCGTTGTGGTTCTGTCTCTTCGCCCAGCGCGCGCGCTCGCGTGTTGTGCTTGCGTCTGGTGGGGGGTGTCCCTGTGTGTGTTCCTGTTGTATGTCCATATTGTATGTCTGTGTTTTGTGGGACGCCGCCGTGCGGCTTCGAGGGCAGGCCCTCGGGGCCACCCCACCGGCGACCGCTCTCCCAAACCGGGTGGGGGCCGTTGGGCACCACGGGGATGTCCCCGCGGCGCCGAGCACTGGCCGCACCTCCTCCTCCTCCCGTGTTTTGTGTGTGGGGTGTGTCCCGTCCGCGCGCGCACGCGTGCATTGTACCCGACTTCACGACGTGAACACAGAACCGCGGCGTTGGCGCTGTTCGCTCTTCGGATGTGTGTTGTGTCGTATCTATTCTGCGTGTCCGCATGCACCCCCTCCCCCCCCCCCCCGTGGCGTCTGGATGAAGTGGCAGCCGGCGCTCCCCCGCGCCTCCCCGATTTATTGCCCTTTTGAGTCTTGGCTTTTTCTCAAAAGGAACCCTCAAAGACAGTGCACTGGGGCACGTTGCGGTGCAGAACTTGGAGGAGGCTCTGAAGGCGAACGTGACCCAGGGCATCCACGACTACGAGCTCTGCCGCACCGCGCTACTGGAGCTGGCGTTCCTGTACGGCACGAAGCCCGTCCCCGAGCAGCCGCTGGCCCACTGCCTGATCGCCGCGAATTGCCTGCTGCTGGCGGCAAAAGTAAGCCAATTGCAGTGGGATCTGCAGGAGAACGTCGGAGCCCACAAAGTGTGTGCGCCTTGGGACTTGGTCGTGAAGGCCGTGGTGGGTCGTGCAGGGATGTGCGGCATTGTGACGGGGGGAGGCTCTGGAGGGATTGTGGAGGGCGTGTGGGGGGGTTGAGGAAGGGTGGTACCGAGGATCGCGGAAGGCTGCGGAGGGCTCGCGGAGGGTTTTGGAGGGCCGTGCACGGTTTGAGCGGGTTGTGGAGCGGTGCGTTGTGATGCACACCCCAGCACTGCCAGGCAGTCATGGTGGGCCATGGTGGCAGGGCGTGCCATGACCAAGTGGAGATATTGCGGTCCAGTTTTGTGGCCTTCAGAGCTTTGCAAAACATGGCTGTGCACAGCGCGGGCACAGCACATGCGACACCCATTTGTCAAGCCGGCCGACACCCGTGTGTCCCCAAGGGAGCAGGGAGGAGGCGACTCCGCGGGTCCTAGGACGCCAACCCCCCCCCCCCCCCCCCGCGCGGGCCCCTAGGCGGCCTTCGGCCAACAGGTGCGGTCCTCAGGAGTCCACCGGGGGGCGAAGGCGCCCGACGCTCCATGGGCACCAAAGCCGCCCGAAGGTCCACTTTGCACCCCAACACCATCCTTAAACCCAAGCAGGCCAGAAAATCCGCCCAAACTAGACCCTTCTGAGCCGATCCACCCAGGCAGACTCCCGGAGATTCAAATCAGGAGGTCACCAGGTTGACACTCAGCAAACACCACTGCCCAAGCGGTTGCCTCGTTGGGGCATGCCTCTCGCTGATGCTGCGCAGGAGGTGGTGTTGGAGGGGACCGATGACCTGCCCGAGTGCATGATCGCGGACTTGAGGGACTACAAGGCCCGCGAGAACTGCTGCCAGACGGCGTTCAAGACCAAGTACGATGAGCTGCCCCCCACCGGCGCTGTGGAGAAGGGGGCAGACAAGGTATGTGTGCGCGGGCGACAGCCGGGCCCTTGCCGGGGCGGGTCCTGGTTGTGCGCATGTCCTCTTCCCGCGGCCGCGGCATCCCCCGAGTTCGTTTGTCACCGGCGGTGCTTCTGCCTTCACTGGTACGGCGGCCTGAGGGTTCAGGGGCAGGATTTCCCGCTTGATTCGCCCCTCGTACCCCGCGATACACCGCAGCCGGTCAGCGCCGAGGTCAAATCTCCGATACGAACCCTCGAGCTCGACGGACGCTTTCCGGAGGATTTGAGGGCGAGAGCTTCGGCCTTACTCCTGGCGATGGCTCAGTAGATGTCCCGGACCTCGGGTCCGAACCCTGGTCCAAGGGCTTCACCGCGCAGTGCTCTTACCACCGGAGGTGGGGGGGGGGGGGGTCAGGAACAGGCGAAATTCGGAATGGCAGGACAGGGCACAACAAAAGTGTACACCAAATCTTGCCGCGGTATTTCAGAATTGGTGCCAAATTTTGCCATTCCGTTCCACATGATGGTTCGTCCATAATTTCCAAGAGGCAACAAGGAGCATCCAGAAGCCACCAGGGAATAGCAGCAAGCATCAACACGCCAACAGTCGCGGTGTTGCCTTTTCTTGTGCCACAGTCCGGGAATTCTGCTGCGGATATTTAAGAAATGATGCCAAATTTTCTCCGCACCACATTTTCGCCGTTCCAAATATTGCGCGTTCCCACAGTTCCCCTCCCCGGTACTCCACCGACCGGAGTGTCCACAGCGCTGTGCAGTTAACCGACGGCAGTTGATTGGCAACGCCGCCGGGTCGACCGTTGGCCAACGGCAGCTGTTGGTCAGCCGCCGTCTTATTGAAGTGGGGTCTCGGGGCTGTCGGCCGTCATTTGTGACCGTGTGCGCCGGAACGGCCGTCCCAGTCGTGCCAGGCAGGGCCCAGCGTGTCTTGACAGCGAGACACGCAACGGCAGAAGGAGGCGTTGTCCTGTTTCAACGCACCTCCCGCGTCTTTCCAGCGCATCGCGCGACCGACCCCCGCTCTCTTTTAGGCTGGAAAAGTGGAACCGCTGCCGGAGGGTGCCCTGTCTTCGCACACAGTCTTGCGCTATTATGCCAAACTTTTGGAGGTATGGTGTCCCGTGCACGAGCGCGACCGGTTTTGCCACTGCCCTGCCCTGCCCTGCCCGTGCTCCTACCCTGCACACATCAATGCTTACGTGCATATGTACGAACATGCATGTGTGCATGCATGCATACAGTCTTTGCCGCATAGCAGGAATGTTGGAATGTCGAACCTCGCAGTTTGAGCATGTTTCGAATTCATGCTTTGGCACACACAAACACACACACACACACACACAGACACGTGCATGCAATGCATACTTAGTTTGCCTGCACTTAAATGGTGTGCTACTTTGGATCGCCATGCATTGAGGATGAAAGATGCTTTGAGAAAAACGAAGACTCCTGCTGCTCCACTGCGGTGACAAGGTCTCGGAGGTCAAATTTTGTGCGCCTCCGCCAAAGTGGATGAGTCAAGCGTGTTCTCAGGCACGTTTGGCTCCCAAAGCGCACATCCTGTGAAGAAGCATGGCCCTGCCTGTGTGCCCCTTCATACACATGCCTTGCCTGCCCCTGCCTGGCCTTGCAGCCATGCCTCCAGTCCCGGTCCGTGTCTCTGCCATGCTCCTGCCTGTGCCCCCCGCCCCTCTTCATGCCGACGCCCATGTGGCGTGTGTCTGCCCCCTGCCTGCGCCCACCCCCCGACCTCATCCCTGCCCGAGGGTGTGCCCCCACGGTGGCGCTGCCCAGTGGGCACAAAGCTGCCACCAAGCCGCCTGTGCCAGTGCCCCAGCCTCTGCCCCACTTCGCCCCCCTGCCTCGCGGTGCCCTGTCGCCCCCCCTGCCGTGGCTTGCGACCCCATCACCCACCCCAACCCTCATCCCAATTGGGAAAAGGATCGCACGGTGCAACCGAAATGGTCTTGGGATCGAGCCGCGGCTTTTGCCGGGATGGACATGATGAATGTGTGTTTGATTTGGTGTGTGTGTGTGTGTGTGGCGGGGGGGGCGGGGGGGCACGACCAGAACGTGGAGGGGAGTGGGCAACAGAAACCATAAAACGCCCAGCACAACCCCCGGTGCGCCAACTACTGGGCCCCGCTGACGCGGGAACGACACCACAAGGAACACTGGGGTGCGGCCGTCAGAACGCAGTGACCCGACGCAGCACGCGAAGGGAAGAAGGGGTGACTGTCCAGGGCCCCGTACAGAAACTGCAACGCGACGGAACGTCACACAGGGGGTCTCTGGAAGGCAGAATGTACGATTTATGATTTACGAAATGGGCTGTCCGACAACGAACTCCAGCATCGAAGGCGCCGAATTTTTTTTGGGGGGGGGGTGAGCAAAGGTGGAAAAAACAACTTTTTTCGGGTCAAAAATGGTTGGAAAAATTTCCACTGAATACCAGGTATGCTGATTTTTCTGGGCCCCCTCGTTGTGCTGATTCCAAACTGCCATCTCCACTTGCTGACAAATTGCAGGTCCTAGTCCCCCCCCGGCGCTGTGTCGGTTCCGGTTTAGAGGTCCTGCAGATCGTAAATCATAAAGGGCAGGCGGGCTTTCAATTGGAGGGGGGGGGGTCGATAGAGCCCCCTGGCTAGCCCCCCCCCCCCCCCAAAGAGCCTCAATTGACGGGACCCCCAAAATCCTACCGAGACTGACCCCCGGACCTTGGAGGTGACCCAAACCCAAAAATCGGCAAAAAATGAAAATGGGATTTTTGGAATCAGCACGCCAAGTGGGGCGTGTCAAGGGGGGCTCGGGGGGGGGGGGGGGCAAAAGTTTGTGCTCAGAAGGATATGAACGAGGGTCGGATTGGGCAGAGCTGACTGGTCGGCCGGCCGGAAATCGAACCGCCGACCGGCGCGTCCGTGGTTGGCTGCATTACCATTCGACTATTGCTTGTTCTGGCAGTTGCTGCCCTCCCCGCTGCTTGTAGTCGAGTCTGCCACTGAAAAAACCCAAACTGTGTGTTTCTGTCTGCCTGCCTGCTTGCCCGACTGACTGTCTGACTGACTGCTTGCCTGACTAACTGACTGATTGGCTGACTGTCAGCCTCTCTTTGAGGTGCACTGCCGAAGGCAATAGGGTTTTCGCTGCCTTCGGCGCCAGAGTTCATAATAACTGATTGATGGTCCTGTCAATTGAGCCCTTTTCCCAGACCAGAAAGCTCTACTGCCCAAATCGTCAAACGGAGGGGGGGGGGCTGAGGGGGGGAGGGGGGGGGGCTCTGGGCGGGAGGGGACCCTGAGCCCTCTTGCATCCATCCCTGGCGGATTGTACGGCGTGTGGCTGCCTCTACCGCGACGCCCCCCCCCCCCCCCCGCCATCAGGAGCACAGCTACGGTCCCGGATATGAGGCGCTGCGAGAGGTCAAGCTCCTGAAGCTGCGGCAGTTCCTGCAGCACTGCAACTTCGACCACCCGGTGCTGCTGACGGAACCGCCGAACATCTACGCCATGCCGGCGGTGCAGAAGGGCCTGATCTGCACGCAGCTGTACCTCACGGACCCTGTGCCGCCCCCCCGGCCCCCCCCGAAGCGGGGGGGGCGCGCCAAGGCCCCGCCGCCCCCGCCTGCGGAGCCGCCGTGCGTGACCATGTTCTGGCTGTTGGCGACGGACGGGGATGGGGGCGAGAAGGCCGCGGATGTGAAGAAGGCGACGCCCGGCAGGAAGTATGCGGCCCTGTGTCCGGGCGGCGGGGGGGGTGTTGCGTCGGTTACGTGCCGTGCCGCGGTCCCACTCCCCCCCCCGTCCGCATTGAAAGGGGGGGGTGAGGGGATAGGCCGCCCAGCCTACGCTCAGCTACGTCTCCGTGACGGCAACCGCCAGCTTCACTGGCATTTATGACCGACAGTAACCGCCCCAACCGCTTTGGCAGCCTCCTCCAACCGCCTATCGAACCGCCTCCGGGGCGGCCTCTGAGGCCCCTTCCCTTCTGCTGCATCCCTCGGAGGGACAGTTCCACGGCGGCGGAGGGGGGGGGGGCATGCACACCGCAAAGCACCACACACCGACCCCCCGCCCCCACCCCTACCCCCCCACACCCCCATTTGCATCGATGGCCGGCCGATATGCAGAGTCGTCGGGGACGCCATCGAGCTCCACCCCAGGCGTCCTGTGAGCCTTAAGCTCGGCCCCAGGCGTCCTGTGAGCCTTAAGCTCAGCCCCAGGCGTCCTGTGAGCCTTAAGCTCGGCCTCCAAATCCAAATCCAAATCCATTTGCATCGTCCCCCTTTGCAATCATGTGCCTGTGGGCAGTCACAATCCAGTCGCTTTCGGGACGTGGCTGTGTCAAACAGGATAAGTCTACCAAAGGTTCCACCCACACCTTCGCTTGGCTCACCTTCCTTCGGGTCCCCCCCCCCTCCCCCGCGGGCCAATGTGCACGCGCAAGCGGCGTTCCCTCGTGAGGCCCACTCCATCTGCAAAACCACGCGCAAACCGCTTGGAACGGAGGCGCACCCCCGCCGTGCACTACCCGGTCATCCGGCACCCTCCGCCATCCCCCTGCGTCTTCTTGCACTTTTCAGGGCTCGGGGGGCATGACGGCCGGGAGAGGGGGCTGGGGGGCGTGGCGCAGCCGCGGGGCCTCGGCCGGGGGACGTGCAGGTGTCAGTACCGTGGCGACCAACACGTGACCCCAGACCATGAGGTACCGAGTTCGAGTCCCGGAGGGGGAAAAGTAATAACACTGAGTTGTCCGAGGCGCGAGGGCAGGGGTGGATTACAACGGCTGACAACCGCAGGAGGAGGGGGGGTAAGCCCCACCCCTTGGACCCAGATTTCATCCTTCGGAAAACATGAAATTTACACAATGAAAATTTAATTTGGCCCATTTTTGGTCCACAAATGTTGCTGTGTTCCAGACCCCCTCCCCCACCCCCTCCTCTCTTCTGATACATGTGCTTGTACTAGGCTGTCCCCAGGACGTCTTTAGAATAATTACAAACCAAAGGGGGGGGGACCCCTCCCCCAAAACCCCCTCCACCGCTCCCCAGACCAAAGTGACCATCGTGGGAAGAAACGAAATTTACAATCGGGAAGTTCTGGTGTGGGGACAGTTCCTCCGCCCCAGCGGCGGCCAGCTCGTCCCCCCGCCACCGCCGGGCACGTACGGCAACGCGGCGGTGGCGAGCCGCGGAGCCTGGGCGGAACGGCGCGCCACTACCTCTGCCTCCTCCTCCCGGGGCCATTTTTTGTACACAAGAATTTGCCCCCCCCCCCCCCCCCCACTGAAAAGACGCCCTGCCGGTGACCCCGCAGGCCGGACGGGCCTCATCAATGGTCCGCTGGTGCCTGGAGGTCGCCCGTGCCTTCTCCCACCCCATCCCTCTACACTGCCCGGCCGTCGCAGGGGGAAGGCGGACCCCGCCACCGACCACGAGGACACGGAGCACCACGGCCACGCGTCCCTCACCGCCGCCGCCCTGCCGCAGCTCGGCCTCGTGCTGCTGGACCAGGGCGACCTGGCGGAGCTGCAGCGGCGGATCCGGGCCCTGAAGCAGCACTATGCCGTGGAGGCCGCGAAGATGGAGGAGCAGGCGGTGCTCGCCGGCACCTCCGGGGCCAGCCCCTCGGCCGCGAAGGGCAAGCAGCCGCCCCCGAGCGCCGGCGCCGGCAGCAAAGGCATGCTCAGCGGCAAATCGGACATCTTCACCGGCGAAGCCGATGAGCAGCCAACGATCCACTTGCTGAAGCTGCAGGTCCCCCGCACAGCTCCGCTGCCACACTCTCCCGCTCCCGTACTCTCCCGCTCCTCTGCCCCCCCCCCCCCCCGTGTCAGGTGTGAGTCGCTTATTTTTGGAGCGAACAGCGTGAGAATGCGATGAGTATGCGACAGAACCCCCACCCCCCCAAAAGTACGCGATTTCCGCCTTTTTCTTGTTACGCAACCCACATGAAAAAAGGTGCGCGCAAATTACGCCCCGCACCAAAAAAAGGTACGCGATTTGCGCTGTCTTCCGCACTCGACCTACGCTTTCCGCTGCCCCCCGCCCCCCAACATGTCTCCTCTGGTTCCTTTGCGACTGCTGCCTGGGTGCTGAAGGCCCCCATGGCTCATTTTGGCAAAGGTGTCCATTTCTTGCGATGGGATTTTGCAAAAGAACGGGACGTTGCCCAGGTCTGTGAGCAGCACCGTGGGTGGATCGTGCAGCAGATGGTTCATTCCATGACCGCCTTCAGAGGGGGGTCCACGTTCTCCTTCAGAGTGCTGGCCCTTGTGGTTTCCGCTTCCCCATTGAAAGTGGTGTGGAGCAAATCCTTCCCTCCCGCACATCCCCCGCGTTGCGCGCAGGTCGTCACCGGCGTCATCGACCTCATCACGCAGAAGAAGTGGCGGACCGCCACCCCGGCACCCGCCGCCGCCGCCCAAACCGCGCCCGACTCCCCCGCGGCCGCCGACGTCTCCCCGATCTCCCGCGAGGTCTCGGAGGCCCCCCACGCGATGGCGGAGTACCAGGGGGTGCTGCCCGGCTTCAGCCTCACGCAGTCCCACGTGGACCTGCTGGAGCGCATGTTCACGACCGCCGGGGGCGTGCACGCGGCCGACCCGCCGCTGTGCGAGTGGCTGGGGACCGTGTTCGCGGAGGCGGCCGCGGCGCGGGGGCAGGTCCGCACCGCCTCGGCGCCCGCGTCGGACGGCCTGGGCACGGGATCGCTACCGAGCAAACAGCCGACGTCTGCGATCTGAGCGCGCGGGGCACCGCCGTGGCCTTGGCCCTGAGGGCCCGGCGGATGTGATCGCGCGGTGGAGCGTCGCATTCCGCGTCCACGATGGCCATGCTCAGACGTTCCACTAGCGTCCAGCAAGGAAAATGTTTCTCAGTGGCAATCGGCCCCGTATCAAAGGCCACTCAGTAATACCCGCCCCCCGCACCACCAGAACTCAGTAGGAACGTGCTGCGTCCAGCGTGTGGCTCAGTAGGACCCTGCTCCATCGGATCATGTCTGAGCTGGCAGATGCCAGCGGCAAGTCTGGCCATGATGTTGTTGACTTGGCGGCGGGCGACGGGATGTTGGCGTTAAGGGGCCAGACGCCGGGTTTCCCTGTTTACCTCCACGCAATTGTCGGGGCATGAGTGTGATCACCAGCGCAAGACCCCCTTTCACATGCGCTACCTCACACAGGGGGCAGCCGGGCCCGGTCCTTCTATGCAATCTCCCCCCGCCTGCCCCCCCCTCCCCCCGTTAAGAGTGAGGCTGCAGACCAACAAGTATTTACAGCGCCTAATCAACTCCCCCCCCCTCCCCGGAGCAGTCAAACAGGACAAGTCATCCAGGGGCTCCGTTGACACAACCAAAACACGTTCGGACCCACAGAGGGTCAGAATGAGCAGTGGCGAGAGGCCAATGGGCGCCGAAATCCAAAGGGGTGGGGGGGCGCACCCCCAATACCCCCTCCCCCACTCCCCAGACCAAAGTGACCATCGTGGGAAAAAACGAAAATTTTCAATCGGGAAAATCTGGTGGGGCCATTTTTTTGGTACACAAACGTTTGGGTCCCACACCCCCTCCCCCGCCCCCCCGCCTCAAAAGACGCCCTGGTGTGGACCTGCCTCTGAAAGGGAGTGCCGGACAGGGGTGGTGGCTGTAGCAGGTGGGCTTCCGTGGCACTAGTAGCCCCCGTGAGTCGGTGTGTGCGTGCGTGTGGTTGCATTTGTGCGTGTGCGTGATGGTGTCTCACTGTGTTTGTGCCTCTGGGCCCCGCCGTGTCTGTGCGTGTGCGTGCCGCTGCAATTGTATCCGGCCTCATTGTGTCTCAAGGCGCAAAGGGAGTGTCCGACAACAGGCATGTCCAGCACCACGGCCCCGCGCAGCTGATGACTGCGTGGAGACTGCGTGGAGGCTGATCCGCATTTTCTCGGTTTGCTGTTAGCCCTAGAAGTACTAAGTGACGCGCCCACAGCGATCGGTGCAGTTGCTCTATCCCTCACTGCTGACCCCCGTTCCTAACCGCCGCAGATATTTCCTTCAGGTGGACTGGGGGATTCAGGGCCGATGGGTGGGGGTGACGGTGGGGGGGTGGGTTCAGGGCCCCTGGGTGTGGGGATGGGTGGGCCAGAGATGTGACTCCCTGAGTCAATACTACGTTTCCCCTGCTTCAGCGTTTTTCTGATATGTCGGGGTGAGTGGGCCCCCCCGAAAGCCCCTCCCCCCCCCCCCCCGGCCCTCTCCTGTGGCTGTGCGATGGCACCGCCCGACCCCTTCCCAACTGAACGCTGAACATGCTGCCCCTTGTCAGTGTCCCTCTCCATCCTCCTTAACCCTCCAGTACGCAACGCAGGGGCCCCGCACGCCTCGGTATAGACCCACATGTGGTGCCTCCGGGCACGTTGGCCGTGAAGCTTCTGACTGTGGTTCCGTTGCCCGACCCTTGGGACTGGGCTCCGTTTGTATGTCAATCATGTCTGATGCCGTTTTGTGATGTGGAGCAAACGCCGGTCGCTTTTGCTGATGAACTGTGTGTGAATTGGTTTGTGAGTGCGCGTCCGTGCTACGCTTTGCGGATTGGGGACTGGCATAAAGCCAAGGGTGACGCGATCGCACTGTGCAAACGGTAACCGATTCATCCGACCCGCAAACAAGAAAGCCAGCAAAGCTGCTGTTGTCGCTGGTGCCGCGAGCTGTGTACCTGGCGCCGGTTGTGGCATTATTGCAACCGCTACTGTGACCGTTGCGACCGGTGCCGCGGCCGTTGCTGCAACAACCTGCGGTCCATTTGCGTGCCTCGCAAGCTCACGGGCCATGGGAGCTTGTGGTTCAAGAAAAAGGAAAGCGCCCCGGTGTTTACCCGAGGTCTCGCAGAAGCAGGGGACGACCTCGTCGAAGTTCGACAAAGCACAGCAGGGGCCGGATGTAGAGGGAGAAGGCACCGGTCACCGCAGGTGCTCAACCGTGGGACAACGGTGGCAACATCGGTCCCAACGCCTACAGCAATGCCTTATGTGGACCCGTGGCCCCCCCCTGTGGAATAATGGCACACAATCAGACTCGTCGTAGGTTCCCATGAACGCTGCACAAAAGTAGAATTTGTGGGAAATGAGATCTGGCGTCTGAGCTCCGCCAAAATAAAGGCCCCACCGGGCGCTCCACCAAAATTGAAAAGCTCCCAGCTGCCGGCTCCACCAAGACAAATTCCCGGCTGGCCACACCGCCACAACTACTCGCGCCACAGGGGTGGGCGATGTGGTTGGTGTGAGAGGCATAATGGAAGTACTTGCGTAAGGTAAAGGCAGGGATGTCGCTGAGATAGGGTGATTTTCTGACGGGGTGGATACGATTATTGTAAGAGTGGCATGGGTGGTGTCAGGGGAAGCAGTGTGATAGTGTAGGTGCAGATCTGCGACACCTCAATGCAGCACCACGCAAAGGCCGTCGAAAGTGGTACCAAAATATTTTAATCAACCCATGTTGCCCTGAAAAACAGCCTGAAAGTGGCCAACTCGTCGCAGTGGGGCCCGAGAGGGGGGCTGATTGGGGATAGCCAGTGATAAGCCCGGGACTCCCATAACCCAATGTCCATTGCAACTCCTGGGAGTCGGTCCAAATTAAGAGGGCGGGTGTGGAGGTCAAGAAAACAGGCTCGAATGGTGAGACCTTACTTTTTCGCATTCAAATTGGTTCACAGCAAATTTTTGACAAATGGGGGGGGGAAGAACGGGATTTGAGGGACATCTGCGGGTGCACAATGGAGGTAGAAGGGAACGAAGGAGGAAATGCGCTAGCAATGGAAGGTATGTGTACCATTCCTTTGTGGGCACACAAACCGGTGCCAGATGTGAGTGACTTTGCTCACAGCCACGGGACTCGGGCTTTGGAGACTCCCCCCCTAGTTACACCCTGCAAGAGGTGTGGGGTTCACTTCAACTCCTTGTGCCCATAGTGCATAGTGATCAATCAGTGAGTCTTTTCCGACTCAAGAGTCGTGTCTCTGGAGTGGCTCCGGGTGATCCTCACAAAAGGAGCTGTGTGTGGGGGACATGAGTTGCCTCTAACGGCGATAAACTAGTAGGAGGACGTGGTGGGAGGTGAGGAGGTGTTGTTGGGGGATGTGTTCAGCAAATGCGTCAGTGAGTGTAGGTCGTTGGGGCAAAGACGAAGGAGGAAAGATGAGTCTTGGCGCACCCTAAGTGCCTGTTGTGTGTTGCCATGAGGGCTTGCCTAGCATGCTCTGCCATGCAGGTCACAGAATGGTTTTGCCCATGTGGTGGCACGCAGCCAGCGAAAGGGCTTGAAGGTGTGGGCCTTGAAGGAGATGGGGGCGGTGGAGGTGGATTAGGCAAACACTAGGGTCATTACAGAGGACCTCAGGCAGTCGCTTAGAGGCCAAGGTTTGGTTGCAGAATGAGCCGATGAGTGGCTCATGATTTTAGCTTGCGATAGTTGACAGATTTGGTGTTCCACTGCTCATGAAGGTGCAAAACTGCACCCAACAGTTTGCAGGGGTGGCTTGGCCAGAATTCCGTCCGGAATCACCCCAGCACGCTCCACAGTACATCAGGTACTACAGGCAGCGTGGCCACAGCATGCATCAATATCTGGGGTGGCTTGAACAAGAAAGGGGGGCAGTATACGTGGGGCACCATGGGGCAGAGGGAGCACACGGGAGGGCACACAGACGGGGCTGCAAGGGCGCCACAGCAAATCGAGGACACCTGTTGCTTGCAGGAGCTGTATTTACTGGGTGTGCACATCATTTGGAGCGTTAAGATGGAGGCACCTGGTTCGGCGGACATGAAAGTCCAGTGGCTTCAACAAGGTGGCCATCATGATTTTGGATGGGAGGCAAAACTGTTAGAGCCCCCTACAAGTGGCAAAAGGACCATCTCAATTTCGGCGGGGAAAGGGAGTGTGACCCGTTCTTCCATCTCTGACTCAACCAAGCTGCAGGCGTGTGGCTTCAGGGTCGTTCTTGGGATAAACAGCGTAATAATTGGCGCTGTGCGAAAACGCCCCCTGAGTATCCATGCCAAGCAGTATTGGATAGTGTGTGGTATGAATTCAATGCAAAATTTGGTACTATTGCAGCAAGAGTTCGGTGAGACCTCCAATGGAGCATTTTGGATGAACTCAAGCAATTCAGTAAATGGTTAGTTTCCCCCAGCCCCCCCCCCCCCCCCCGCGTGCCCCCGCCCTGTTTCGGTTAGATTTTGGACTAGAGCTGCCACGACACTTCCCCTTTGCAGGAGTTAAATACGGTATGGTGCAATACAGTACACTGCAAAACAGTAGAGTGCAATACAGTAGAGTGCAGTACACTGCCGTGTGGTGCAATACAACAACAAAATCGGAGCTTGCCTTCTCGCATTACTAATCCACTGTCTGCCATCCCCCTGCGGTCGTGTCCACTGTTGCTGGCCCACTATGCATCAGCCCGCTGTCTTCTGGCACTCTTGTGCTCAGCATCTTTTGTGTAAGGCTATTATGCTCTTTGAATGCCGGCGAACACAATATCGTGATTGGTGGGCGCAGGCCATGCTGATTTTGCTGCAAAGCACCCTGATGGCCTGCGACGTGGTAGTGGCTGGGCCCAGTGAGAAGTGGCAAGTAAGCCAGGCCCAAGTAGCCAAGGCGTTCAAAGAGCTTGCAGCTGGAGCCACTGATGTGCCTCTCCCAGATTGCAAGTGGACTCTTCAGAATGCACCCAAGACTTTCTATGCGCCACAGAAGATTCTAAACGGAAGTGAGACCCTGAGGCTACACGCATCCATCCACCTGCCTGCAGCAGGCTACACGCGTGTCAAGCAGGCAACTGCTGCCCTGTGGATCGTGACAGGCATTCATTACTCTAAAGTTATCCGAACCCTCAAAGGTTGCAAACAGCAGTTTGTGGCGGGTGCACGGCATTGGGCAAACAAGAAGCGCGATTGGGTATTGCTCGGCCGACTTGGGTCCAAATACCCGTGGACGCAGGCAAATGATTTATACCCACTGACCTATGAGTTGGGATCGGCGCCTTCCTGCCAGGAGTGGGGGAAGCGTGTGGACGAGCAGCTCCGGAGGGGCCCTCCCGAACGGAATCCTGATGCACCTGCCTGGGTGCTGAAGGCCCCCAATACTCATTTTGGCAAAGGTGTCCGATTCTTGCGATGGGATTTTGCAAAAGAACAGGACGTTGCCCAGGTCTGTAAGCAGCACCGCGGGTGGATCGTGCAGCAGATGGTTCATTCCATGACCGCCTTCAAAGGGGGGTCCACGTTCTCCTTCAGGGTGCTGGCCCTTGTAGTTTCCGCTTCCCCATTGAAAGTGGTGTGGAGCAAAACGAGGGGCTCGTTTCAGTTCTTCGCAGACGCTCCCGCCAACAGCACCGGAGTGGACTCCCGGTTTTTGACCAATAATCATGCCCGGCCCACTGGGTACAAATTTGAGGACTACACGCAGCTGGCGGCCCCTGCATTCCACAGATGGAAAGCGGGTTCATGGGAGGAGTGCATAGCCCCACAGCTGAAGATTGCCATTGTAGCATACATGCTTTCTATGCTGTCCGTGCTGCGCATCCGGGAATCCAACAATTTCAACAATTGGGGCTGTGATTTCCTAGTTGATGAGGATTTGAGGGTCCATTGGCTGGAGTGCAACCCCTTTCCGGGGGCAGCCAACCCAATAGGATTTGGGGTGTGGCAAGAAGTATACCCCATGGTGTTGCATGAGGCGTTGCAACGCAGTGGGAACGGAGCAACACCTGCCTCCGATAGTCTGAAAGATTATGAGGTGCTACTGGACGAGGCGAAGGGATATGCGTTTACATCGCCGCGCATACCACCGCAATGCAACTCTATGGCGGCGTCCTCAAGGCAGGGCTCGATGGCTTAGCGAATTCTGGCGCATCATCAGGTGCTTTCGCTTTGAGCGCCAGTCTGTACACAGGCAGATAGTAGACGTCAGTGCTTCTGCAACATGAGATGCACTGTGAGTGAGGCTGAAGGTGGGTGACTTACCTCCACGATACCCACTGAAGTTGAACGTGTCGCCCAGATTATTCTCGAAGTAATCCAAAGGTCTCGACACAGACTCTCCAACCGCCTTCAGACAGGGAAAATGGATGAGGGCGTCGATTTTGCTGCACTGGGCAAACACATTTTCAAGAGCCTGCATATCACAAAGATCCACCGTGAAGAAGGTCACCTTGTCTGACTGGCCTGTGATTTCGCGGGTGGAGGCGTATCCACGTTTCCTCGGTTTTCTTTCAGCCCTGGAACTAAGTGACGCCCCCACAACGATCAGTTCGATTGTTGTACCCCTCACCGCTGCTTCAGGCGGATCCCACTGGAGTGGTGCTGGCCCTCCAGGGAAGTACCGACCGAATCCTAAAGATTTGAAAAAGTATGTAATTCTCGGCACAGGGTGTTGTTGTCCGCAAAACCAAAAAAGCGCAAAAAAATGAATTATTGGCTTCATGCCTGACACAAAAATGGGTACCGCAAAAAGAAATCGCAAAGATTAAATAATTTTTGCCCCTGCCCCCCCTTTTTGCAAGAATGCCACAATTGCGGGACAGTTTGCCCCGCTGCTTGTTGTCCCCCTTTTCCGTGTCTCATGCCCCATACTGCACCTTGCTTTGGTTTCAGAGAAAGATGAATCGGGGATCTGGGCATCCAGGATTGTCACAATTGTTAAAGTAGTGGATGCTTGAATGCGGCTGTTGATGTGCCCCCGGCCGCGCATCATCTTTGTTTGCGGCCTCGTGAGGTAACCCCCCCCCCCTTGTGTCCAACGAAGGCCTCGTCTAACGAACACTTCCGTTCGGACCGTATGTTTTGGGACCCAAATAATTGGGTACCAGATTTAGGCACCGAATTAATTAGGTACCGAACAGCGTGTCCAACGAACATTCCTGTTCGGACCGTACTTTTGAGGACTTTATTGTTCGGTGGACACGGCAGGGGGCGGGGGGGGTTGGCATTTCGACAACCGCGTTGTGGTTCTGTCTCTTCGCCCAGCGCGCGCGCTCGCGTGTTGTGCTTGCGTCTGGTGGGGGGTGTCCCTGTGTGTGTTCCTGTTGTATGTCCATATCGTATGTCTGTGTTTTGTGGGACGCCGCCGTGCGGCTTCGAGGGCAGGCCCTCGGGGCCACCCCACCGGCGACCGCTCTCCCAAACCGGGTGGGGGCCGTTGGGCACCACGGGGATGTCCCCGCGGCGCCGAGCACTGGCCGCACCTCCTCCTCCTCCCGTGTTTTGTGTGTGGGGTGTGTCCCGTCCGCGCGCGCACGCGTGCGTTGTACCCGACTTCACGACGTGAACACAGAACCGCGGCGTTGGCGCTGTTCGCTCTTCGGATGTGTGTTGTGTCGTATCTATTCTGCGTGTCCGCATGCACCCCCTCCCCCCCCCCCCGTGGCGTCCGGATGAAGTGGCAGCCGGCGCTCCCCCGCGCCTCCCCGATTTATTGCCCTTTTGAGTCTTGGCTTTTTCTCAAAAGGAACCCTCAAAGACAGTGCACTGGGGCACGTTGCGGTGCAGAACTTGGAGGAGGCTCTGAAGGCGAACGTGACCCAGGGCATCCACGACTACGAGCTCTGCCGCACCGCGCTGCTGGAGCTGGCGTTCCTGTACGGCACGAAGCCCGTCCCCGAGCAGCCGCTGGCCCACTGCCTGATCGCCGCGAATTGCCTGCTGCTGGCGGCAAAAGTAAGCCAATTGCAGTGGGATCTGCAGGAGAACGTCGGAGCCCACAAAGTGTGTGCGCCTTGGGACTTGGTCGTGAAGGCCGTGGTGGGTCGTGCAGGGATGTGCGGCATTGTGACGGTGGGAGGCTCTGGAGGGATTGTGGAGGGCGTGTGGGGGGGTTGAGGAAGGGTGGTACCGAGGATCGCGGAAGGCTGCGGAGGGCTCGCGGAGGGTTTTGGAGGGCCGTGCACGGTTTGAGCGGGTTGTGGAGCGGTGCGTTGTGATGCACACCCCAGCACTGCCAGGCAGTCATGGTGGGCCATGGTGGCAGGGCGTGCCATGACCAAGTGGAGATATTGCGGTCAAGTTTTGTGGCCTTCAGAGCTTTGCAAAACATGGCTGTGCACAGCGCGGGCACAGCACATGCGACACCCATTTGTCAAGCCGGCCGACACCCGTGTGTCCCCAAGGGAGCATGGAGGAGGCGACTCCGCGGGTCCTAGGACGCCAACCACTTTCTGAGTGTCTATTTTTTTTCGGTTGATAAGGCCCCTCGTTGGGGCGAAACGCGTCTCACGCAACATGTCAGCTTGACATCATTCACGCCAGACACAACAAGTCGCAGAACACGGAATTGACTTGCAGTTGATTTCAGTGACTACGTTTTCTCTGTGCCTGTACTGTGCCGGTCCTGGGAGGTTTGAGGAGTTTTTACACCACACCCCTGAGCGACCGAGTGACGAGTGACCCCACCCTATCAAAACATTTTCGAATGGAGGAGGCGACTCCGCGGGTCCTAGGACGCCAACCCCCCCCCCCCCCGCGCGGGCCCCTAGGCGGCCTTCGGCCAACAGGTGCGGTCCTCAGGAGTCCACGGGGGGCGAAGGCGCCCGACGCTCCATGGGCACCAAAGCCGCCCGAAGGTCCACTTTGCACCCCAACACCACATCCTTAACCCCAAGCAGGCCAGAAAATCCGCCCAAACTAGACCCTTCTGAGCCGATCCACCCAGGCAGACTCCCGGAGATTCAAATCAGGAGGTCACCAGGTTGACACTCAGCAAACACCACTGCCCAAGCGGTTGCCTCGTTGGGGCATGCCTCTCGCTGATGCTGCGCAGGAGGTGGTGTTGGAGGGGACCGATGACCTGCCCGAGTGCATGATCGCGGACTTGAGGGACTACAAGGCCCGCGAGAACTGCTGCCAGACGGCGTTCAAGACCAAGTACGATGAGCTGCCCCCCACCGGCGCTGTGGAGAAGGGGGCAGACAAGGTATGTGTGCGCGGGCGACAGCCGGGCCCTTGCCGGGGCGGGTCCTGGTTGTGCGCATGTCCTCTTCCCGCGGCCGCGGCATCCCCCGAGTTCGTTTGTCACCGCCGGTGCTTCTGCCTTCACTGGTACGGCGGCCTGAGGGTTCAGGGGCAGGATTTCCCGCTTGATTCGCCCCTCGTACCCCGCGATACACCGCAGCTGGTCAGCGCCGAGGTCAAATCTCCGATACGAACCCTCGAGCTCGACGGACGCTTTCCGGAGGATTTGAGGGCGAGGGCTTCGGCCTTACTCCTGGCGATGGCTCAGTAGATGTCCCGGACCTCAGGTCCGAACCCTGGTCCAAGGGCTTCACCGCGCAGTGCTCTTACCACCGGAGGGAGGGGGGGGGGTCAGGAACAGGCGAAATTCGGAATGGCAGGACAGGGCACAACGAAAGTGTACACCAAATCTTGCCGCGGTATTTCAGAATTGGTGCCAAATTTTGCCATTCCGTTCCACATGATGGTTCGTCCATAATTTCCAAGAGGCAACAAGGAGCATCCAGAAGCCACCAGGGAATAGCAGCAAGCATCAAAACGCCAACAGTCGCGGTGTTGCCTTTTCTTGTGCCACAGTCCGGGAATTCTGCTGCGGATATTTAAGAAATGATGCCAAATTTTCTCCGCACCACATTTCGCCGTTCCAAATATTGCGCGTTCCCACCGTTCCCCTCCCCGGTACTCCACCGACCGGAGTGTCCACAGCGCTGTGCAGTTAACCGACGGCAGTTGATTGGCAACGCCGCCGGGTCGACCGTTGGCCAACGGCAGCTGTTGGTCAGCCGCCGTCTTGTTGAAGTGGGGTCTCGGGGCTGTCGGCCGTCATTTGTGACCGTGTGCGCCGGAACGGCCGTCCCAGTCGTGCCAGGCAGGGCCCAGCGTGTCTTGACAGCGAGACACGCAACGGCAGAAGGAGGCGTTGTCCTGTTTCAACGCACCTCCCGCGTCTTTCCAGCGCATCGCGCGACCGACCCCCGCTCTCTTTTAGGCTGGAAAAGTGGAACCGCTGCCGGAGGGTGCCCTGTCTTCGCACACAGTCTTGCGCTATTATGCCAAACTTTTGGAGGTATGGTGTCCCGTGCACGAGCGCGACCGGTTTTGCCACTGCCCTGCCCTGCCCTGCCCGTGCTCCTACCCTGCACACATCAATGCGTACGTGCATATGTACGAACATGCATGTGTGCATGCATGCATACAGTCCTTGCCGCATAGCAGGAATGTTGGAATGTCGAACCTCGCAGTTTGAGCATGTTTCGAATTCATGCTTTGGCACACACAGACACACACACACACACACACACAGACACGTGCATGCAATGCATACTTAGTTTGCCTGCACTTAAATGGTGTGCTACTTTGGATCGCCATGCATTGAGGATGAAAGATGCTTTGAGAAAAACGAAGACTCCTGCTGCTCCACTGCGGTGACAAGGTCTCGGAGGTCAAATTTTGTGCGCCTCCGCCAAAGTGGATGAGTCAAGCGTGTTCTCAGGCACGTTTGGCTCCCAAAGCGCACATCCTGTGAAGAAGCATGGCCCTGCCTGTGTGCCCCTTCATACACATGCCTTGCCTGCCCCTGCCTGGCCTTGCAGCCATGCCTCCAGTCCCGGTCCGTGTCTCTGCCATGCTGCTGCCTGTGCCCCCCGCCCCTCTTTATGCCGACGCCCATGTGGCGTGTGTCTGCCCCCTGCCTGCGCCCACCCCCCCGACCTCATCCCTGCCCGAGGGTGTGCCCCCACGGTGGCGCTGCCCAGTGGGCACAAAGCTGCCACCAAGCCGCCTGTGCCAGTGCCCCAGCCTCTGCCCCACTTCGCCCCCCTGCCTCGCGGTGCCCTGTCGCCCCCCCTGCCGTGGCTTGCGACCCCATCACCCACCCCAACCCTCATCCCAATTGGGAAAAGGATCGCACGGTGCAACCGAAATGGTCTTGGGATCGAGCCGCGGCTTTTGCCGGGATGGACATGACGAATGTGTGTTTGATTTGGTGTGTGTGTGTGTGTGTGGCGGGGGGGGCGGGGGGGGCACGACCAGAACGTGGAGGGGAGTGGGCAACAGAAACCATAAAACGCCCAGCACAACCCCCGGTGCGCCAACTACTGGGCCCCGCTGACGCGGGAACGACACCACAAGGAACACTGGGGTGCGGCCGTCAGAACGCAGTGACCCGACGCAGCACGCGAAGGGAAGAAGGGGTGACTGTCCAGGGCCCCGTAAAGAAACTGCAACGCGACGGAACGTCACACAGGGGGTCTCTGGAAGGCAGAATGTACGATTTATGATTTACGAAATGGGCTGTCCGACAACGAACTCCAGCATCGAAGGCGCCGAATTTTTTTTGGGGGGGGGGGTGAGCAAAGGTGGAAAAAACAACTTTTTTCGGGTCAAAAATGGTTGGAAAAATTTTCCACTGAATACCAGGTATGCTGATTTTTCTGGGCCCCCTCGTTGTGCTGATTCCAAACTGCCATCTCCACTTGCTGACAAATTGCAGGTCCTAGTCCCCCTCCGGCGCTGTGTCGCCTAGTCCCCCTCCGGCGCTGTGTCGGTTCCGGTTTAGAGGTCCTGCAGATCGTAAATCATAAAGGGCAGGCGGGCTTTCAATTGGAGGGGGGGGGGGTCGATAGAGCCCCCTGGCTAGCCCCCCCCCCCCCCCCCAAAGGGCCTCAATTGACGGGACCCCCAAAATCCTACCGAGACTGACCCCCGGACCTTGGAGGTGACCCAAACCCAAAAATCGGCAAAAAATGAAAATGGGATTTTTGGAATCAGCACGCCAAGTGGGGCGTGTCAAGGGGGGCTCGGGGGGGGGGGGGGGGGCAAAAGTTTGTGCTCAGAAGGATATGAACGAGGGTCGGATTGGGCAGAGCTGACTGGTCGGCCGGCCGGAAATCGAACCGCCGACCGGCGCGTCCGTGGTTGGCTGCATTACCATTCGACTATTGCTTGTTCTGGCAGTTGCTGCCCTCCCCGCTGCTTGTAGTCGAGTCTGCCACTGAAAAAACCCAAACTGTGTGTTTCTGTCTGCCTGCCTGCTTGTCCGACTGACTGTCTGACTGACTGCTTGCCTGACTAACTGACTGATTGGCTGACTGTCAGCCTCTCTTTGAGGTGCACTGCCGAAGGCAATAGGGTTTTCGCTGCCTTCGGCGCCAGAGTTCATAATAACTGATTGATGGTCCTGTCAATTGAGCCCTTTTCCCAGACCAGAAAGCTCTACTGCCCAAATCGTCAAACGGAGGGGGGGGGCTGAGGGGGGGAGGGGGGGGGGCTCTGGGCGGGAGGGGACCCTGAGCCCTCTTGCATCCATCCCTGGCGGATTGTACGGCGTGTGGCTGCCTCTACCGCGACGCCCCCCCCCCCCGCCATCAGGAGCACAGCTACGGTCCCGGATATGAGGCGCTGCGAGAGGTCAAGCTCCTGAAGCTGCGGCAGTTCCTGCAGCACTGCAACTTCGACCACCCGGTGCTGCTGACGGAACCGCCGAACATCTACGCCATGCCGGCGGTGCAGAAGGGCCTGATCTGCACGCAGCTGTACCTCACGGACCCTGTGCCGCCCCCCCGCCCCCCCCCGAAGCGGGGGGGGCGCGCCAAGGCCCCGCCGCCCCCGCCTGCGGAGCCGCCGTGCGTGACTATGTTCTGGCTGTTGGCGACGGACGGGGATGGGGGCGAGAAGGCCGCGGATGTGAAGAAGGCGACGCCCGGCAGGAAGTATGCGGCCCTGTGTCCGGGCGGCGGGGGGGGGTGTTGCGTCGGTTACGTGCCGTGCCGCGGTCCCACTCCCCCCCCCGTCCGCATTGAAAGGGGGGGGTGAGGGGATAGGCCGCCCAGCCTACGCTCAGCTACGTCTCCGTGACGGCAACCGCCAGCTTCACTGGCATTTATGACCGACAGTAACCGCCCCAACCGCTTTGGCAGCCTCCTCCAACCGCCTATCGAACCGCCTCCGGGGCGGCCTCTGAGGCCCCTTCCCTTCTGCTGCATCCCTCGGAGGGACAGTTCCACGGCGGCGGAGGGGGGGGGGGGCATGCCCACCGCAAAGCACCACACACCGACCCCACCCCACCCCCACACACCCCCATTTGCATCGATGGCCGGCCGATATGTAGAGTCGTCGGGGACGCCATCGAGCTCCACCCCAGGCGTCCTGTGAGCCTTAAGCTCGGCCTCCAAATCCAAATCCAAATCCATTTGCATCGTCCCCCTTTGCAATCATGTGCCTGTGGGCAGTCACAATCCAGTCGCTTTCGGGACGTGGCTGTGTCAAACAGGATAAGTCTACCAAAGGTTCCACCCACACCTTCGCTTGGCTCACCTTCCTTAGCCCCCCCCCCCCCCCCTCCCCCGCGGGCCAATGTGCACGCGCAAGCGGCGTTCCCTCGCGAGGCCCACTCCATCTGCAAAACCACGCGCAAACCGCTTGGAACGGAGGCGCACCCCCGCCGTGCACTACCCGGTCATCCGGCACCCTCCGCCATCCCCCTGCGTCTTCTTGCACTTTTCAGGGCTCGGGGGGCATGACGGCCGGGAGAGGGGGCTGGGGGGCGTGGCGCAGCCGCGGGGCCTTGGCCGGGGGACGTGCAGGTGTCAGCACCGTGGCGACCAACACATGACCCCAGACCATGAGTTACCGAGTTCGAGTCCCGGAGGGGGAAAAGTAACAACACTGAGTTGTCCGAGGCGCGAGGGCAGGGGTGTATTAGAACGGCTGACAACCGCAGGAGGAGGGGGGGTAAGCCCCACCCCTTGGACCCAGATTTCATCCTCGGAAACCATGAAATTCACGCAATGAAAATTTGACTTGGCCCATTTTTGGTCCACAAATGTTGCTGTGTTCCAGCCCCCCTCCCCCCCCCCTCCTCTCTTCTGATACATGTACTAGGCTGTCCCCAGGACGTCTTTAGAATAATTACAAACCAAAGGGGGGGGGACCCCTCCCCCAAAACCCCCTCCACCGCTCCCCAGACCAAAGTGACCATCGTGGGAAAAAACGAAATTTACAATCGGGAAGTTCTGGTGTGGGGACAGTTCCTCCGCCCCAGCGGCGGCCAGCTCGTCCCCCCGCCACCGCCGGGCACGTACGGCAACGCGGCGGTGGCGAGCCGCGGAGCCTGGGCGGAACGGCGCGCCACTACCTCTGCCTCCTCCTCCCGGGGCCATTTTTTGTACACAAGAATTTGCCCCCCGCCCCCCCCCCCCCACTGAAAAGACGCCGTGCCGGTGACCCCGCAGGCCGGACGGGCCTCATCAATGGTCCGCTGGTGCCTGGAGGTCGCCCGTGCCTTCCCCCACCCCATCCCTCTACACTGCCCGGCCGTCGCAGGGGGAAGGCGGACCCCGCCACCGACCACGAGGACGCGGAGCACCACGGCCACGCGTCCCTCACCGCCGCCGCCCTGCCGCAGCTCGGCCTCGTGCTGCTGGACCAGGGCGACCTGTCGGAGCTGCAGCGGCGGATCCGGGCCCTGAAGCAGCACTACGCCGTGGAGGCCGCGAAGATGGAGGAGCAGGCGGTGCTCGCTGGCACCTCCGGGGCCAGCCCCTCGGCCGCGAAGGGCAAGCAGCCGCCCCCGAGCGCCGGCGCCGGCAGCAAAGGCATGCTCAGCGGCAAATCGGACATCTTCACCGGCGAAGCCGATGAGCAGCCGACGATCCACTTGCTGAAGCTGCAGGTCCCCCGCACAGCACAGCTCCGCTGCCACACTCTCCCGCTCCCGTACTCTCCCGCTCCTCTGCCCCCCCCCCCCCCGTGTCAGGCGTGAGTCGCTTATTTTTGGAGCGAACAGCGTGAGAATGCGATGAGTATGCGACCGAACCCCCACCCCCACCCCCCCCAAAAGTACGCGATTTCTGCGTTTTTCTTGTTACGCAGCCCACATGAAAAAAAGTGCGCGCAAATTACGCCCCGCACCAAAAAAAGGTACGCGATTTACGCTGTCTTCCGCACTCGACCTACGCTTTCCTCTGCCCCCCGCCCCCCAACATGTCTCCTCTGGTTCCTTTGCGACTGCTGCCGGGGTGCTGAAGGCCCCCTTGGCTCATTTTGGCAAAGGTGTCCAATTCTTGCGATGGGATTTTGCAAGAGAACGGGACGTTGCCCAGGTCTGTAAGCAGCACCGTGGGTGGATCGTGCAGCAGATGGTTCATTCCATGACCGCCTTCAGAGGGGGGTCCACGTTCTCCTTCAGGGTGCTGGCCCTTGTGGTTTCCGCTTCCCCATTGAAAGTGGTGTGGAGCAAATCCTCCCTCCCGCACATCCCCCGCGTTGCGCGCAGGTCGTCACCGGCGTCATCGACCTCATCACACAGAAGAAGTGGCGGACCGCCACCCCGGCACCCGCCGCCGCCCAAACCGCGCCCGACTCTCCCGCGGCCGCCGACGTCTCCCCGATCTCCCGCGAGGTCTCGGAGGCCCCCCACGCGATGGCGGAGTACCAGGGGGTGCTGCCCGGCTTCAGCCTCACGCAGTCCCACGTGGACCTGCTGGAGCGCATGTTCACGACCGCCGGGGGCGTGCACGCGGCCGACCCGCCGCTGTGCGAGTGGCTGGGGACCGTGTTCGCGGAGGCGGCCGCGGCGCGGGGGCAGGTCCGCACGGCCTCGGCGCCCGCGTCGGACGGCCTGGGCACGGGATCGCTGCCGAGCAAACAGCCGACGTCTGCGATCTGAGCCCGCGGGGCACCGCCGTGGCCTTGGCCCTGAGGGCCCGGCGGATGTGATCGCGCGGTGGAGCGTCGCATTCCGCGTCCACGATGGCCATGCTCAGACGTTCCACTAGCGTCCAGCAAGGAAAATGTTTCTCAGTGGCAATCGGCCCCGTATCAAAGGCCACTCAGTAATACCCGCCCCCCGCACCACCAGAACTCAGTAGGAACGTGCTGCGTCCAGCGTGTGGCTCAGTAGGACCCTGCTCCATCGGATCATGTCTGAGCTGGCAGATGCCAGCGGCAAGTCTGGCCATGATGTTGTTGACTTGGCGGCGGGCGACGGGATGTTGGCGTTAAGGGGCCAGACGCCGGGTTTCCCTGTTTACCTCCACGCAATTGTCGGGGCATGAGTGTGATCACCAGCGCAAGACCCCCTTTCACATGCGCTACCTCACACAGGGGGCAGCCGGGCCCGGTCCTTCTATGCGATCTCCCCCCGCCTGCCCCCCCCTCCCCCCGTTAAGAGTGAGGCTGCAGACCAACAAGTATTTACAGCGCCTAATCAACTCCCCCCCCCTCCCCGGAGCAGTCAAACAGGACAAGTCATCCAGGGGCTCCGTTGACACAACCAAAACACGTTCGGACCCACAGAGGGTCAGAATGAGCAGTGGCGAGAGGCCAATGGGCGCCGAAATCCAAAGGGGTGGGGGGGCGCACCCCCAATACCCCCTCCCCCACTCCCCAGACCAAAGTGACCATCGTGGGAAAAAACGAAAATTTTCAATCGGGAAAATCTGGTGGGGCCATTTTTTTGGTACACAAACGTTTGGGTCCCACACCCCCTCCCCCGCCCCCCCGCCTCAAAAGACGCCCTGGTGTGGACCTGCCTCTGAAAGGGAGTGCCGGACAGGGGTGGTGGCTGTAGCAGGTGGGCTTCCGTGGCACTAGTAGCCCCCGTGAGTCGGTGTGTGCGTGCGTGTGGTTGCATTTGTGCGTGTGCGTGATGGTGTCTCACTGTGTTTGTGCCTCTGGGCCCCGCCGTGTCTGTGCGTGTGCGTGCCGCTGCAATTGTATCCGGCCTCATTGTGTCTCAAGGCGCAAAGGGAGTGTCCGACAACAGGCATGTCCAGCACCACGGCCCCGCGCAGCTGATGACTGCGTGGAGACTGCGTGGAGGCTGATCCGCATTTTCTCGGTTTGCTGTTAGCCCTAGAAGTACTAAGTGACGCGCCCACAGCGATCGGTGCAGTTGCTCTATCCCTCACTGCTGACCCCCGTTCCTAACCGCCGCAGATATTTCCTTCAGGTGGACTGGGGGATTCAGGGCCGATGGGTGGGGGTGACGGTGGGGGGGTGGGTTCAGGGCCCCTGGGTGTGGGGATGGGTGGGCCAGAGATGTGACTCCCTGAGTCAATACTACGTTTCCCCTGCTTCAGCGTTTTTCTGATATGTCGGGGTGAGTGGGCCCCCCCGAAAGCCCCTCCCCCCCCCCCCCCCGGCCCTCTCCTGTGGCTGTGCGATGGCACCGCCCGACCCCTTCCCAACTGAACGCTGAACATGCTGCCCCTTGTCAGTGTCCCTCTCCATCCTCCTTAACCCTCCAGTACGCAACGCAGGGGCCCCGCACGCCTCGGTATAGACCCACATGTGGTGCCTCCGGGCACGTTGGCCGTGAAGCTTCTGACTGTGGTTCCGTTGCCCGACCCTTGGGACTGGGCTCCGTTTGTATGTCAATCATGTCTGATGCCGTTTTGTGATGTCGAGCAAACGCCGGTCGCTTTTGCTGATGAACTGTGTGTGAATTGGTTTGTGAGTGCGCGTCCGTGCTACGCTTTGCGGATTGGGGACTGGCATAAAGCCAAGGGTGACGCGATCGCACTGTGCAAACGGTAACCGATTCATCCGACCCGCAAACAAGAAAGCCAGCAAAGCTGCTGTTGTCGCTGGTGCCGCGAGCTGTGTACCTGGCGCCGGTTGTGGCATTATTGCAACCGCTACTGTGACCGTTGCGACCGGTGCCGCGGCCGTTGCTGCAAAAACCTGCGGTCCATTTGCGTGCCTCGCAAGCTCACGGGCCATGGGAGCTTGTGGTTCAAGAAAAAGGAAAGCGCCCCGGTGTTTACCCGAGGTCTCGCAGAAGCAGGGGACGACCTCGTCGAAGTTCGACAAAGCACAGCAGGGGCCGGATGTAGAGGGAGAAGGCACCGGTCACCGCAGGTGCTCAACCGTGGGACAACGGTGGCAACATCGGTCCCAACGCCTACAGCAATGCCTTATGTGGACCCGTGGCCCCCCCCTGTGGAATAATGGCACACAATCAGACTCGTCGTAGGTTCCCATGAATGCTGCACAAAAGTAGAAGTTGTGGGAAATGAGATCTGGCGTCTGAGCTCCGCCAAAATAAAGGCCCCGCCGGGCGCTCCACCAAAATTGAAAAGCTCCCAGCTGCCCGCTCCACCAAGACAAATTCCCGGCTGGCCACACCGCCACAACTACTCGCGCCACAGGGGTGGGCGATGTGGTTGGTGTGAGAGGCATAATGGAAGTACTTGCGTAAGGTAAAGGCAGGCATGTCGCTGAGATAGGGTGATTTTCTGACGGGGTGGATACGATTATTGTAAGAGTGGCATGGGTGGTGTCAGGGGAAGCAGTGTGATAGTGTAGGTGCAAATCTGCGACACCTCAATGCAGCACCACACATAGGCCGTCGAAAGTGATACCAAAATATTTTAATCAACCCATGTTGCCCTGAAAAACAGCCTGAAAGTGGCCAACTCGTCGCAGTGGGGCCCGAGAGGGGGGCTGATTGGGGATAGCCAGTGATAAGCCCGGGACTCCCATAACCCAATGTCCATTGCAACTCCTGGGAGCCGGTCCAAATTAAGAGGGCGGGTGTGGAGGTCAAGAAAACAGGCTCGAATGGTGAGACCTTACTTTTTCGCATTCAAATTGGTTCACAGCAAATTTTTGACAAATGGGGGGGGGAAGAACGGGATTTGAGGGACATCTGCGGGTGCACAATGGAGGTAGAAGGGAACGAAGGAGGAAATGCGCTAGCAATGGAAGGTATGTGTACCATTCCTTTGTGGGCACACAAACCGGTGCCAGATGTGAGTGACTTTGCTCACAGCCACGGGACTCGGGCTTTGGAGACTCCCCCCCTAGTTACACCCTGCAAGAGGTGTGGGGTTCACTTCAACTCCTTGTGCCCATAGTGCATAGTGATCAATCAGTGAGTCTTTTCCGACTCAAGAGTCGTGTCTCTGGAGTGGCTCCGGGTGATCCTCACAAAAGGAGCTGTGTGTGGGGGACATGAGTTGCCTCTAACGGCGATAAACTAGTAGGAGGACGTGGTGGGAGGTGAGGAGGTGTTGTTGGGGGATGTGTTCAGCAAATGCGTCAGTGAGTGTAGGTCGTTGGGGCAAAGACGAAGGAGGAAAGATGAGTCTTGGCGCACCCTAAGTGCCTGTTGTGTGTTGCCATGAGGGCTTGCCTAGCATGCTCTGCCATGCAGGTCACAGAATGGTTTTGCCCATGTGGTGGCACGCAGCCAGCGAAAGGGCTTGAAGGTGTGGGCCTTGAAGGAGATGGGGGCGGTGGAGGTGGATTAGGCAAACACTAGGGTCATTACAGAGGACCTCAGGCAGTCGCTTAGAGGCCAAGGTTTGGTTGCAGAATGAGCCGATGAGTGGCTCATGATTTTAGCTTGCGATAGTTGACAGATTTGGTGTTCCACTGCTCATGAAGGTGCAAAACTGCACCCAACAGTTTGCAGGGGTGGCTTGGCCAGAATTCCGTCCGGAATCACCCCAGCACGCTCCACAGTACATCAGGTACTACAGGCAGCGTGGCCACAGCATGCATCAATATCTGGGGTGGCTTGAACAAGAAAGGGGGGCAGTATACGTGGGGCACCATGGGGCAGAGGGAGCACACGGGAGGGCACACAGACGGGGCTGCAAGGGCGCCACAGCAAATCGAGGACACCTGTTGCTTGCAGGAGCTGTATTTACTGGGTGTGCACATCATTTGGAGCGTTAAGATGGAGGCACCTGGTTCGGCGGACATGAAAGTCCAGTGGCTTCAACAAGGTGGCCATCATGATTTTGGATGGGAGGCAAAACTGTTAGAGCCCCCTACAAGTGGCAAAAGGACCATCTCAATTTCGGCGGGGAAAGGGAGTGTGACCCGTTCTTCCATCTCTGACTCAACCAAGCTGCAGGCGTGTGGCTTCAGGGTCGTTCTTGGGATAAACAGCGTAATAATTGGCGCTGTGCGAAAACGCCCCCTGAGTATCCATGCCAAGCAGTATTGGATAGTGTGTGGTATGAATTCAATGCAAAATTTGGTACTATTGCAGCAAGAGTTCGGTGAGACCTCCAATGGAGCATTTTGGATGAACTCAAGCAATTCAGTAAATGGTTAGTTTCCCCCAGCCCCCCCCCCCCCCCCGCGTGCCCCCGCCCTGTTTCGGTTAGATTTTGGACTAGAGCTGCCACGACACTTCCCCTTTGCAGGAGTTAAATACGGTATGGTGCAATACAGTACACTGCAAAACAGTAGAGTGCAATACAGTAGAGTGCAGTACACTGCCGTGTGGTGCAATACAACAACAAAATCGGAGCTTGCCTTCTCGCATTACTAATCCACTGTCTGCCATCCCCCTGCGGTCGTGTCCACTGTTGCTGGCCCACTATGCATCAGCCCGCTGTCTTCTGGCACTCTTGTGCTCAGCATCTTTTGTGTAAGGCTATTATGCTCTTTGAATGCCGGCGAACACAATGGCGTGATTGGTGGGCGCAGGCCATGCTGATTTTGCTGCAAAGCACCCTGATGGCCTGCGACGTGGTAGTGGCTGGGCCCAGTGAGAAGTGGCAAGTAAGCCAGGCCCAAGTAGCCAAGGCGTTCAAAGAGCTTGCAGCTGGAGCCACTGATGTGCCTCTCCCAGATTGCAAGTGGACTCTTCAGAATGCACCCAAGACTTTCTATGCGCCACAGAAGATTCTAAACGGAAGTGAGACCCTGAGGCTACACGCATCCATCCACCTGCCTGCAGCAGGCTACACGCGTGTCAAGCAGGCAACTGCTGCCCTGTGGATCGTGACAGGCATTCATTACTCTAAAGTTATCCGAACCCTCAAAGGTTGCAAACAGCAGTTTGTGGCGGGTGCACGGCATTGGCCAAACAAGAAGCGCGATTGGGTATTGCTCCGCCGACTTGGGTCCAAATACCCGTGGACGCAGGCAAATGATTTATACCCACTGACCTATGAGTTGGGATCGGCGCCTTCCTGCCAGGAGTGGGGGAAGCGTGTGGACGAGCAGCTCCGGAGGGGCCCTCCCGAACGGAATCCTGATGCACCTGCCTGGGTGCTGAAGGCCCCCAATACTCATTTTGGCAAAGGTGTCCGATTCTTGCGATGGGATTTTGCAAAAGAACAGGACGTTGCCCAGGTCTGTAAGCAGCACCGCGGGTGGATCGTGCAGCAGATGGTTCATTCCATGACCGCCTTCAAAGGGGGGTCCACGTTCTCCTTCAGGGTGCTGGCCCTTGTGGTTTCCGCTTCCCCATTGAAAGTGGTGTGGAGCAAAACGAGGGGCTCGTTTCAGTTCTTCGCAGACGCTCCCGCCAACAGCACCGGAGTGGACTCCCGGTTTTTGACCAATAATCATGCCCGGCCCACTGGGTACAAATTTGAGGACTGCACGCAGCTGGCGGCCCCTGCATTCCACAGATGGAAAGCGGGTTCATGGGAGGAGTGCATAGCCCCACAGCTGAAGATTGCCATTGTAGCATACATGCTTTCTATGCTGTCCGTGCTGCGCATCCGGGAATCCAACAATTTCAACAATTGGGGCTGTGATTTCCTAGTTGATGAGGATTTGAGGGTCCATTGGCTGGAGTGCAACCCCTTTCCGGGGGCAGCCAACCCAATAGGATTTGGGGTGTGGCAAGAAGTATACCCCATGGTGTTGCATGAGGCGTTGCAACGCAGTGGGAACGGAGCAACACCTGCCTCCGATAGTCTGAAAGATTATGAGGTGCTACTGGACGAGGCGAAGGGATATGCGTTTACATCGCCGCGCATACCACCGCAATGCAACTCTATGGCGGCGTCCTCAAGGCAGGGCTCGATGGCTTAGCGAATTCTGGCGCATCATCAGGTGCTTTCGCTTTGAGCGCCAGTCTGTACACAGGCAGATAGTAGACGTCAGTGCTTCTGCAACATGAGATGCACTGTGAGTGAGGCTGAAGGTGGGTGACTTACCTCCACGATACCCACTGAAGTTGAACGTGTCGCCCAGATTATTCTCGAAGTAATCCAAAGGTCTCGACACAGACTCTCCAACCGCCTTCAGACAGGGAAAATGGATGAGGGCGTCGATTTTGCTGCACTGGGCAAACACATTTTCAAGAGCCTGCATATCACAAAGATCCACCGTGAAGAAGGTCACCTTGTCTGACTGGCCTGTGATTTCGCGGGTGGAGGCGTATCCACGTTTCCTCGGTTTTCTTTCAGCCCTGGAACTAAGTGACGCCCCCACAACGATCAGTTCGATTGTTGTACCCCTCACCGCTGCTTCAGGCGGATCCCACTGGAGTGGTGCTGGCCCTCCAGGGAAGTACCGACCGAATCCTAAAGATTTGAAAAAGTATGTAATTCTCGGCACAGGGTGTTGTTGTCCGCAAAACCAAAAAAGCGCAAAAAAATGAATTATTGGCTTCATGCCTGACACAAAAATGGGTACCGCAAAAAGAAATCGCAAAGATTAAATAATTTTTGCCCCTGCCCCCCCTTTTTGCAAGAATGCCACAATTGCGGGACAGTTTGCCCCGCTGCTTGTTGTCCCCCTTTTCCGTGTCTCATGCCCCATACTGCACCTTGCTTTGGTTTCAGAGAAAGATGAATCGGGGATCTGGGCATCCAGGATTGTCACAATTGTTAAAGTAGTGGATGCTTGAATGCGGCTGTTGATGTGCCCCCGGCCGCGCATCATCTTTGTTTGCGGCCTCGTGAGGTAACCCCCCCCCCCTTGTGTCCAACGAAGGCCTCGTCTAACGAACACTTCCGTTCGGACCGTATGTTTTGGGACCCAAATAATTGGGTACCAGATTTAGGCACCGAATTAATTAGGTACCGAACAGCGTGTCCAACGAACATTCCTGTTCGGACCGTACTTTTGAGGACTTTATTGTTCGGTGGACACGGCAGGGGGCGGGGGGGGTTGGCATTTCGACAACCGCGTTGTGGTTCTGTCTCTTCGCCCAGCGCGCGCGCTCGCGTGTTGTGCTTGCGTCTGGTGGGGGGTGTCCCTGTGTGTGTTCCTGTTGTATGTCCATATCGTATGTCTGTGTTTTGTGGGACGCCGCCGTGCGGCTTCGAGGGCAGGCCCTCGGGGCCACCCCACCGGCGACCGCTCTCCCAAACCGGGTGGGGGCCGTTGGGCACCACGGGGATGTCCCCGCGGCGCCGAGCACTGGCCGCACCTCCTCCTCCTCCCGTGTTTTGTGTGTGGGGTGTGTCCCGTCCGCGCGCGCACGCGTGCGTTGTACCCGACTTCACGACGTGAACACAGAACCGCGGCGTTGGCGCTGTTCGCTCTTCGGATGTGTGTTGTGTCGTATCTATTCTGCGTGTCCGCATGCACCCCCTCCCCCCCCCCCCGTGGCGTCCGGATGAAGTGGCAGCCGGCGCTCCCCCGCGCCTCCCCGATTTATTGCCCTTTTGAGTCTTGGCTTTTTCTCAAAAGGAACCCTCAAAGACAGTGCACTGGGGCACGTTGCGGTGCAGAACTTGGAGGAGGCTCTGAAGGCGAACGTGACCCAGGGCATCCACGACTACGAGCTCTGCCGCACCGCGCTGCTGGAGCTGGCGTTCCTGTACGGCACGAAGCCCGTCCCCGAGCAGCCGCTGGCCCACTGCCTGATCGCCGCGAATTGCCTGCTGCTGGCGGCAAAAGTAAGCCAATTGCAGTGGGATCTGCAGGAGAACGTCGGAGCCCACAAAGTGTGTGCGCCTTGGGACTTGGTCGTGAAGGCCGTGGTGGGTCGTGCAGGGATGTGCGGCATTGTGACGGTGGGAGGCTCTGGAGGGATTGTGGAGGGCGTGTGGGGGGGTTGAGGAAGGGTGGTACCGAGGATCGCGGAAGGCTGCGGAGGGCTCGCGGAGGGTTTTGGAGGGCCGTGCACGGTTTGAGCGGGTTGTGGAGCGGTGCGTTGTGATGCACACCCCAGCACTGCCAGGCAGTCATGGTGGGCCATGGTGGCAGGGCGTGCCATGACCAAGTGGAGATATTGCGGTCAAGTTTTGTGGCCTTCAGAGCTTTGCAAAACATGGCTGTGCACAGCGCGGGCACAGCACATGCGACACCCATTTGTCAAGCCGGCCGACACCCGTGTGTCCCCAAGGGAGCATGGAGGAGGCGACTCCGCGGGTCCTAGGACGCCAACCACTTTCTGAGTGTCTATTTTTTTTCGGTTGATAAGGCCCCTCGTTGGGGCGAAACGCGTCTCACGCAACATGTCAGCTTGACATCATTCACGCCAGACACAACAAGTCGCAGAACACGGAATTGACTTGCAGTTGATTTCAGTGACTACGTTTTCTCTGTGCCTGTACTGTGCCGGTCCTGGGAGGTTTGAGGAGTTTTTACACCACACCCCTGAGCGACCGAGTGACGAGTGACCCCACCCTATCAAAACATTTTCGAATGGAGGAGGCGACTCCGCGGGTCCTAGGACGCCAACCCCCCCCCCCCCCGCGCGGGCCCCTAGGCGGCCTTCGGCCAACAGGTGCGGTCCTCAGGAGTCCACGGGGGGCGAAGGCGCCCGACGCTCCATGGGCACCAAAGCCGCCCGAAGGTCCACTTTGCACCCCAACACCACATCCTTAACCCCAAGCAGGCCAGAAAATCCGCCCAAACTAGACCCTTCTGAGCCGATCCACCCAGGCAGACTCCCGGAGATTCAAATCAGGAGGTCACCAGGTTGACACTCAGCAAACACCACTGCCCAAGCGGTTGCCTCGTTGGGGCATGCCTCTCGCTGATGCTGCGCAGGAGGTGGTGTTGGAGGGGACCGATGACCTGCCCGAGTGCATGATCGCGGACTTGAGGGACTACAAGGCCCGCGAGAACTGCTGCCAGACGGCGTTCAAGACCAAGTACGATGAGCTGCCCCCCACCGGCGCTGTGGAGAAGGGGGCAGACAAGGTATGTGTGCGCGGGCGACAGCCGGGCCCTTGCCGGGGCGGGTCCTGGTTGTGCGCATGTCCTCTTCCCGCGGCCGCGGCATCCCCCGAGTTCGTTTGTCACCGCCGGTGCTTCTGCCTTCACTGGTACGGCGGCCTGAGGGTTCAGGGGCAGGATTTCCCGCTTGATTCGCCCCTCGTACCCCGCGATACACCGCAGCTGGTCAGCGCCGAGGTCAAATCTCCGATACGAACCCTCGAGCTCGACGGACGCTTTCCGGAGGATTTGAGGGCGAGGGCTTCGGCCTTACTCCTGGCGATGGCTCAGTAGATGTCCCGGACCTCAGGTCCGAACCCTGGTCCAAGGGCTTCACCGCGCAGTGCTCTTACCACCGGAGGGAGGGGGGGGGGTCAGGAACAGGCGAAATTCGGAATGGCAGGACAGGGCACAACGAAAGTGTACACCAAATCTTGCCGCGGTATTTCAGAATTGGTGCCAAATTTTGCCATTCCGTTCCACATGATGGTTCGTCCATAATTTCCAAGAGGCAACAAGGAGCATCCAGAAGCCACCAGGGAATAGCAGCAAGCATCAAAACGCCAACAGTCGCGGTGTTGCCTTTTCTTGTGCCACAGTCCGGGAATTCTGCTGCGGATATTTAAGAAATGATGCCAAATTTTCTCCGCACCACATTTCGCCGTTCCAAATATTGCGCGTTCCCACCGTTCCCCTCCCCGGTACTCCACCGACCGGAGTGTCCACAGCGCTGTGCAGTTAACCGACGGCAGTTGATTGGCAACGCCGCCGGGTCGACCGTTGGCCAACGGCAGCTGTTGGTCAGCCGCCGTCTTGTTGAAGTGGGGTCTCGGGGCTGTCGGCCGTCATTTGTGACCGTGTGCGCCGGAACGGCCGTCCCAGTCGTGCCAGGCAGGGCCCAGCGTGTCTTGACAGCGAGACACGCAACGGCAGAAGGAGGCGTTGTCCTGTTTCAACGCACCTCCCGCGTCTTTCCAGCGCATCGCGCGACCGACCCCCGCTCTCTTTTAGGCTGGAAAAGTGGAACCGCTGCCGGAGGGTGCCCTGTCTTCGCACACAGTCTTGCGCTATTATGCCAAACTTTTGGAGGTATGGTGTCCCGTGCACGAGCGCGACCGGTTTTGCCACTGCCCTGCCCTGCCCTGCCCGTGCTCCTACCCTGCACACATCAATGCGTACGTGCATATGTACGAACATGCATGTGTGCATGCATGCATACAGTCCTTGCCGCATAGCAGGAATGTTGGAATGTCGAACCTCGCAGTTTGAGCATGTTTCGAATTCATGCTTTGGCACACACAGACACACACACACACACACACACAGACACGTGCATGCAATGCATACTTAGTTTGCCTGCACTTAAATGGTGTGCTACTTTGGATCGCCATGCATTGAGGATGAAAGATGCTTTGAGAAAAACGAAGACTCCTGCTGCTCCACTGCGGTGACAAGGTCTCGGAGGTCAAATTTTGTGCGCCTCCGCCAAAGTGGATGAGTCAAGCGTGTTCTCAGGCACGTTTGGCTCCCAAAGCGCACATCCTGTGAAGAAGCATGGCCCTGCCTGTGTGCCCCTTCATACACATGCCTTGCCTGCCCCTGCCTGGCCTTGCAGCCATGCCTCCAGTCCCGGTCCGTGTCTCTGCCATGCTGCTGCCTGTGCCCCCCGCCCCTCTTTATGCCGACGCCCATGTGGCGTGTGTCTGCCCCCTGCCTGCGCCCACCCCCCCGACCTCATCCCTGCCCGAGGGTGTGCCCCCACGGTGGCGCTGCCCAGTGGGCACAAAGCTGCCACCAAGCCGCCTGTGCCAGTGCCCCAGCCTCTGCCCCACTTCGCCCCCCTGCCTCGCGGTGCCCTGTCGCCCCCCCTGCCGTGGCTTGCGACCCCATCACCCACCCCAACCCTCATCCCAATTGGGAAAAGGATCGCACGGTGCAACCGAAATGGTCTTGGGATCGAGCCGCGGCTTTTGCCGGGATGGACATGACGAATGTGTGTTTGATTTGGTGTGTGTGTGTGTGTGTGGCGGGGGGGGGCGGGGGGGCACGACCAGAACGTGGAGGGGAGTGGGCAACAGAAACCATAAAACGCCCAGCACAACCCCCGGTGCGCCAACTACTGGGCCCCGCTGACGCGGGAACGACACCACAAGGAACACTGGGGTGCGGCCGTCAGAACGCAGCGACCCGACGCAGCACGCGAAGGGAAGAAGGGGTGACTGTCCAGGGCCCCGTAAAGAAACTGCAACGCGACGGAATGTCACACAGGGGGTCTCTGGAAGGCAGAATGTACGATTTATGATTTATGAAATGGGCTGTCTGACAACGAAGTCCAGCATCGAAGGCGCCGAATTTTTTTTGGGGGGGGGTGAGCAAAGGTGGAAAAAACAACTTTTTTCGGGTCAAAAATGGTTGGAAACATTTCCACTGAATACCAGGTATGCTGATTTTTCTGGGCCCCCTCGTTGTGCTGATTCCAAACTGCCATCTCCACTTGCTGACAAATTGCAGGTCCTAGTCCCCCCCCGGCGCTGTGTCGGTTCCGGTTTAGAGGTCCTGCAGATCGTAAATCATAAAGGGCAGGCGGGCTTTCAATTGGAGGTGGGGGGCTCGATAGAGCCCCCTGGCTAGCCCCCCCCCCCCCCAAAGGGCCTCAATTGACGGGACCCCCAAAATCCTACCGAGACTGACCCCCGGACCTTGGAGGTGACCCAAACCCAAAAATCGGCAAAAAATGAAAATGGGATTTTTGGAATCAGCACGCCAAGTGGGGCGTGTCAAGGGGGGCTCGGGGGGGGGGGGGGGGGGGAAGTTTGTGCTCAGAAGGATATGAACGAGGGTCGGATTGGGCAGAGCTGACTGGTCGGCCGGCCGGAAATCGAACCGCCGACCGGCGCGTCCGTGGTTGGCTGCATTACCATTCGACTATTGCTTGTTCTGGCAGTTGCTGCCCTCCCCGCTGCTTGTAGTCGAGTCTGCCACTGAAAAAACCCAAACTGTGTGTTTCTGTCTGCCTGCCTGCTTGTCCGACTGACTGTCTGACTGACTGCTTGCCTGACTAACTGACTGATTGGCTGACTGTCAGCCTCTCTTGGAGGTGCACTGCCGAAGGCAATAGAATTTTCGCTGCCTTCGGCGCCAGAGTTCAAAATAACTGATTGATGGTCCTGTCAATTGAGCCCTTTTCCCAGACCAGAAAGCTCTACTGCCCAAATCGTCAAACGGAGGGGGGCGGGGGGCTGAGGGGGGGGGGGGGGGGGCTCTGGGCGGGGGGGGACCCTGCGCCCTCTTGCATCCATCCCTGGCGGATTGTACGACGTGTGGCTGCCTCTACCGCGACGCTCCCCCCCCCCCGCCACCAGGAGCACAGCTACGGTCCCGGATATGAGGCGCTGCGAGAGGTCAAGCTCCTGAAGCTGCGGCAGTTTCTGCAGCACTGCAACTTCGACCACCCGGTGCTGCTGACGGAACCGCCGAACATCTACGCCATGCCGGCGGTGCAGAAGGGCCTGATCTGCACGCAGCTGTACCTCACGGACCCTGTGCCGCCCCCCCGGCCCCCCCCGAAGCGGGGGGGGCGCGCCAAGGCCCCGCCGCCCCCGCCCGTGGAGCCGCCGTGCGTGACCATGTTCTGGCTGTTGGCGACGGACGGGGATGGGGGCGAGAAGGCCGCGGACGTGAAGAAGGCGACGCCCGGCAGGAAGTATGCGGCCCTGTGTCCGGGCGGCGGGGGGGGGGTGTTGCGTCGGTTACGTGCCGTGCCGCGGTCCCACTCCCCCCCCGTCCGCATTGAAAGGGGGGGGTGAGGGGATAGGCCGCCCAGCCTACGCTCAGCTACGTCTCCGTGACGGCAACCGCCAGCTTCACTGGCATTTATGACCGACAGTAACCGCCCCAACCGCTTTGGCAGCCTCCTCCAACCGCCTATCGAACCGCCTCCGGGGCGGCCTCTGAGGCCCCTTCCCTTCTGCTGCATCCCTCGGAGGGACAGTTCCACGGCGGCGGAGGGGGGGGGGGGCATGCACACCGCAAAGCACCACACACCGACCCCCCGCCCCCACCCCTACCCCCACACACCCCCATTTGCATCGATGGCCGGCCGATATGTAGAGTCGTCGGGGACGCCATCGAGCTCCACCCAAGGCGTCCTGTGAGCCTTAAGCTCGGCCCCAGGCGTCCTGTGAGCCTTAAGCTCGGCCCCAGGCGTCCTGTGAGCCTTAAGCTCGGCCTCCAAATCCAAATCCAAATCCATTTGCATCGTCCCCCTTTGCAATCATGTGCCTGTGGGCAGTCACAATCCAGTCGCTTTCGGGACGTGGCTGTGTCAAACAGGAGAAGTCTACCAAAGGTTCCACCCACACCTTCGCTTGGCTCACCTTCCTTCGGGTTCTCCCCCCCCTCCCCCGCGGGCCAATGTGCACGCGCAAGCGGCGTTCCCTCGCGAGGCCCACTCCATCTGCAAAACCACGCGCAAACCGCTTGGAACGGAGGCGCACCCCCGCCGTGCACCACCCGGTCATCCGGCACCCTCCGCCATCCCCCTGCGTCTTCTTGCACTTTTCAGGGCTCGGGGGGCATGACGGCCGGGAGAGGGGGCTGGGGGGCGTGGCGCAGCCGCGGGGCCTCGGCCGGGGGACGTGCAGGTGTCAGTACCGTGGCGACAAACACGTGACCCCAGACCATGAGTTACCGAGTTCGAGTCCCGGAGGGGGAAAAGTAACAACACTGAGTTGTCCGAGGCGCGAGGGCAGGGGTGGATTAGAACGGCTGACAGCCGCAGGAGGAGGGGGGGTAAGCCCCACCCCTTGGACCCAGATTTCATCCTTCGGAAAACATGAAATTCACGCAATGAAAATTTGATTTGGCCCATTTTTGGTCCACAAATGTTGCTGTGTTCCAGACCCCCTCCCCCCCCCCCTCCTCTCTTCTGATACATGTACTAGGCTGTCCCCAGCACGTCTTTAGAATAATTAAAAACCAAAGGGGGGGGGGACCCCTCCCCCAAAACCCCCTCCACCGCTCCCCAGACCAAAGTGACCATCGTGGGAAGAAACGAAATTTACAATCGGGAAGTTCTGGTGTGGGGACAGTTCCTCCGCCCCAGCGGCGGCCAGCTCGTCCCCCCGCCACCGCCGGGCACGTACGGCAACGCGGCGGTGGCGAGCCGCGGAGCCTGGGCGGAACGGCGCGCCACTACCTCTGCCTCCTCCTCCCGGGGCCATTTTTTGTACACAAGAATTTGCCCCCCCCCCCCCCCACTGAAAAGACGCCCTGCCGGTGACCCCGCAGGCCGGACGGGCCTCATCAATGGTCCGCTGGTGCCTGGAGGTCGCCCGTGCCTTCTCCCACCCCATCCCTCTACACTGCCCGGCCGTCGCAGGGGGAAGGCGGACCCCGCCACCGACCACGAGGACACGGAGCACCACGGCCACGCGTCCCTCACCGCCGCCGCCCTGCCGCAGCTCGGCCTCGTGCTGCTGGACCAGGGCGACCTGGCGGAGCTGCAGCGGCGGATCCGGGCCCTGAAGCAGCACTATGCCGTGGAGGCCGCGAAGATGGAGGAGCAGGCGGTGCTCGCCGGCACCTCCGGGGCCAGCCCCTCGGCCGCGAAGGGCAAGCAGCCGCCCCCGAGCGCCGGCGCCGGCAGCAAAGGCATGCTCAGCGGCAAATCGGACATCTTCACCGGCGAAGCCGATGAGCAGCCGACGATCCACTTGCTGAAGCTGCAGGTCCCCCGCACAGCTCCGCTGCCACACTCTCCCGCTCCCGTACTCTCCCGCTCCTCTGCCCCCCCCCCCCCCGTGTCAGGTGTGAGTCGCTTATTTTTGGAGCGAACAGCGTGAGAATGCGATGAGTATGCGACAGAACCCCCACCCCCCCAAAAGTACGCGATTTCCGCCTTTTTCTTGTTACGCAACCCACATGAAAAAAGGTGCGCGCAAATTACGCCCCGCACCAAAAAAAGGTACGCGATTTGCGCTGTCTTCCGCACTCGACCTACGCTTTCCGCTGCCCCCCGCCCCCCAACATGTCTCCTCTGGTTCCTTTGCGACTGCTGCCTGGGTGCTGAAGGCCCCCATGGCTCATTTTGGCAAAGGTGTCCAATTCTTGCGATGGGATTTTGCAAAAGAACGGGACGTTGCCCAGGTCTGTGAGCAGCACCGTGGGTGGATCGTGCAGCAGATGGTTCATTCCATGACCGCCTTCAGAGGGGGGTCCACGTTCTCCTTCAGAGTGCTGGCCCTTGTGGTTTCCGCTTCCCCATTGAAAGTGGTGTGGAGCAAATCCTTCCCTCCCGCACATCCCCCGCGTTGCGCGCAGGTCGTCACCGGCGTCATCGACCTCATCACGCAGAAGAAGTGGCGGACCGCCACCCCGGCACCCGCCGCCGCCGCCCAAACCGCGCCCGACTCCCCCGCGGCCGCCGACGTCTCCCCGATCTCCCGCGAGGTCTCGGAGGCCCCCCACGCGATGGCGGAGTACCAGGGGGTGCTGCCCGGCTTCAGCCTCACGCAGTCCCACGTGGACCTGCTGGAGCGCATGTTCACGACCGCCGGGGGCGTGCACGCGGCCGACCCGCCGCTGTGCGAGTGGCTGGGGACCGTGTTCGCGGAGGCGGCCGCGGCGCGGGGGCAGGTCCGCACGGCCTCGGCGCCCGCGTCGGACGGCCTGGGCACGGGATCGCTACCGAGCAAACAGCCGACGTCTGCGATCTGAGCGCGCGGGGCACCGCCGTGGCCTTGGCCCTGAGGGCCCGGCGGATGTGATCGCGCGGTGGAGCGTCGCATTCCGCGTCCACGATGGCCATGCTCAGACGTTCCACTAGCGTCCAGCAAGGAAAATGTTTCTCAGTGGCAATCGGCCCCGTATCAAAGGCCACTCAGTAATACCCGCCCCCCGCACCACCAGAACTCAGTAGGAACGTGCTGCGTCCAGCGTGTGGCTCAGTAGGACCCTGCTCCATCGGATCATGTCTGAGCTGGCAGATGCCAGCGGCAAGTCTGGCCATGATGTTGTTGACTTGGCGGCGGGCGACGGGATGTTGGCGTTAAGGGGCCAGACGCCGGGTTTCCCTGTTTACCTCCACGCAATTGTCGGGGCATGAGTGTGATCACCAGCGCAAGACCCCCTTTCACATGCGCTACCTCACACAGGGGGCAGCCGGGCCCGGTCCTTCTATGCGATCTCCCCCCGCCTGCCCCCCCCTCCCCCCGTTAAGAGTGAGGCTGCAGACCAACAAGTATTTACAGCGCCTAATCAACTCCCCCCCCCTCCCCGGAGCAGTCAAACAGGACAAGTCATCCAGGGGCTCCGTTGACACAACCAAAACACGTTCGGACCCACAGAGGGTCAGAATGAGCAGTGGCGAGAGGCCAATGGGCGCCGAAATCCAAAGGGGTGGGGGGGCGCACCCCCAATACCCCCTCCCCCACTCCCCAGACCAAAGTGACCATCGTGGGAAAAAACGAAAATTTTCAATCGGGAAAATCTGGTGGGGCCATTTTTTTGGTACACAAACGTTTGGGTCCCACACCCCCTCCCCCGCCCCCCCGCCTCAAAAGACGCCCTGGTGTGGACCTGCCTCTGAAAGGGAGTGCCGGACAGGGGTGGTGGCTGTAGCAGGTGGGCTTCCGTGGCACTAGTAGCCCCCGTGAGTCGGTGTGTGCGTGCGTGTGGTTGCATTTGTGCGTGTGCGTGATGGTGTCTCACTGTGTTTGTGCCTCTGGGCCCCGCCGTGTCTGTGCGTGTGCGTGCCGCTGCAATTGTATCCGGCCTCATTGTGTCTCAAGGCGCAAAGGGAGTGTCCGACAACAGGCATGTCCAGCACCACGGCCCCGCGCAGCTGATGACTGCGTGGAGACTGCGTGGAGGCTGATCCGCATTTTCTCGGTTTGCTGTTAGCCCTAGAAGTACTAAGTGACGCGCCCACAGCGATCGGTGCAGTTGCTCTATCCCTCACTGCTGACCCCCGTTCCTAACCGCCGCAGATATTTCCTTCAGGTGGACTGGGGGATTCAGGGCCGATGGGTGGGGGTGACGGTGGGGGGGTGGGTTCAGGGCCCCTGGGTGTGGGGATGGGTGGGCCAGAGATGTGACTCCCTGAGTCAATACTACGTTTCCCCTGCTTCAGCGTTTTTCTGATATGTCGGGGTGAGTGGGCCCCCCCGAAAGCCCCTCCCCCCCCCCCCGGCCCTCTCCTGTGGCTGTGCGATGGCACCGCCCGACCCCTTCCCAACTGAACGCTGAACATGCTGCCCCTTGTCAGTGTCCCTCTCCATCCTCCTTAACCCTCCAGTACGCAACGCAGGGGCCCCGCACGCCTCGGTATAGACCCACATGTGGTGCCTCCGGGCACGTTGGCCGTGAAGCTTCTGACTGTGGTTCCGTTGCCCGACCCTTGGGACTGGGCTCCGTTTGTATGTCAATCATGTCTGATGCCGTTTTGTGATGTCGAGCAAACGCCGGTCGCTTTTGCTGATGAACTGTGTGTGAATTGGTTTGTGAGTGCGCGTCCGTGCTACGCTTTGCGGATTGGGGACTGGCATAAAGCCAAGGGTGACGCGATCGCACTGTGCAAACGGTAACCGATTCATCCGACCCGCAAACAAGAAAGCCAGCAAAGCTGCTGTTGTCGCTGGTGCCGCGAGCTGTGTACCTGGCGCCGGTTGTGGCATTATTGCAACCGCTACTGTGACCGTTGCGACCGGTGCCGCGGCCGTTGCTGCAACAACCTGCGGTCCATTTGCGTGCCTCGCAAGCTCACGGGCCATGGGAGCTTGTGGTTCAAGAAAAAGGAAAGCGCCCCGGTGTTTACCCGAGGTCTCGCAGAAGCAGGGGACGACCTCGTCGAAGTTCGACAAAGCACAGCAGGGGCCGGATGTAGAGGGAGAAGGCACCGGTCACCGCAGGTGCTCAACCGTGGGACAACGGTGGCAACATCGGTCCCAACGCCTACAGCAATGCCTTATGTGGACCCGTGGCCCCCCCCTGTGGAATAATGGCACACAATCAGACTCGTCGTAGGTTCCCATGAATGCTGCACAAAAGTAGAAGTTGTGGGAAATGAGATCTGGCGTCTGAGCTCCGCCAAAATAAAGGCCCCGCCGGGCGCTCCACCAAAATTGAAAAGCTCCCAGCTGCCCGCTCCACCAAGACAAATTCCCGGCTGGCCACACCGCCACAACTACTCGCGCCACAGGGGTGGGCGATGTGGTTGGTGTGAGAGGCATAATGGAAGTACTTGCGTAAGGTAAAGGCAGGGATGTCGCTGAGATAGGGTGATTTTCTGACGGGGTGGATACGATTATTGTAAGAGTGGCATGGGTGGTGTCAGGGGAAGCAGTGTGATAGTGTAGGTGCAGATCTGCGACACCTCAATGCAGCACCACACATAGGCCGTCGAAAGTGGTACCAAAAGATTTTAATCAACCCATGTTGCCCTGAAAAACAGCCTGAAAGTGGCCAACTCGTCGCAGTGGGGCCCGAGAGGGGGGCTGATTGGGGATAGCCAGTGATAAGCCCGGGACTCCCATAACCCAATGTCCATTGCAACTCCTGGGAGCCGGTCCAAATTAAGAGGGCGGGTGTGGAGGTCAAGAAAACAGGCTCGAATGGTGAGACCTTATTGACAACTTATTGACAAATGGGGGGGGGGGAGAACCGGATTTGAGGGACATCTGCGGGTGCACAATGGAGGTAGAAGGGAACGAAGGAGGAAATGCGCTAGCAATGGAAGGTATGTGTACCATTCCTTTGTGGGCACACAAACCGGTGCCAGATGTGAGTGACTTTGCTCACAGCCACGGGACTCGGGCTTTGGAGACTCCCCCCCCTAGTTACACCCTGCAAGAGGTGTGGGGTTCACTTCAACTCCTTGTGCCCATAGTGCATAGTGATCAATCAGTGAGTCTTTTCCGACTCAAGAGTCGTGTCTCTGGAGTGGCTCCGGGTGATCCTCACAAAAGGAGCTGTGTGTGGGGGACATGAGTTGCCTCTAACGGCGATAAACTAGTAGGAGGACGTGGTGGGAGGTGAGGAGGTGTTGTTGGGGGATGTGTTCAGCAAATGCGTCAGTGAGTGTAGGTCGTTGGGGCAAAGACGAAGGAGGAAAGATGAGTCTTGGCGCACCCTAAGTGCCTGTTGTGTGTTGCCATGAGGGCTTGCCTAGCATGCTCTGCCATGCAGGTCACAGAATGGTTTTGCCCATGTGGTGGCACGCAGCCAGCGAAAGGGCTTGAAGGTGTGGGCCTTGAAGGAGATGGGGGCGGTGGAGGTGGATTAGGCAAACACTAGGGTCATTACAGAGGACCTCAGGCAGTCGCTTAGAGGCCAAGGTTTGGTTGCAGAATGAGCCGATGAGTGGCTCATGATTTTAGCTTGCGATAGTTGACAGATTTGGTGTTCCACTGCTCATGAAGGTGCAAAACTGCACCCAACAGTTTGCAGGGGTGGCTTGGCCAGAATTCCGTCCGGAATCACCCCAGCACGCTCCACAGTACATCAGGTACTACAGGCAGCGTGGCCACAGCATGCATCAATATCTGGGGTGGCTTGAACAAGAAAGGGGGGCAGTATACGTGGGGCACCATGGGGCAGAGGGAGCACACGGGAGGGCACACAGACGGGGCTGCAAGGGCGCCACAGCAAATCGAGGACACCTGTTGCTTGCAGGAGCTGTATTTACTGGGTGTGCACATCATTTGGAGCGTTAAGATGGAGGCACCTGGTTCGGCGGACATGAAAGTCCAGTGGCTTCAACAAGGTGGCCATCATGATTTTGGATGGGAGGCAAAACTGTTAGAGCCCCCTACAAGTGGCAAAAGGACCATCTCAATTTCGGCGGGGAAAGGGAGTGTGACCCGTTCTTCCATCTCTGACTCAACCAAGCTGCAGGCGTGTGGCTTCAGGGTCGTTCTTGGGATAAACAGCGTAATAATTGGCGCTGTGCGAAAACGCCCCCTGAGTATCCATGCCAAGCAGTATTGGATAGTGTGTGGTATGAATTCAATGCAAAATTTGGTACTATTGCAGCAAGAGTTCGGTGAGACCTCCAATGGAGCATTTTGGATGAACTCAAGCAATTCAGTAAATGGTTAGTTTCCCCCAGCCCCCCCCCCCCCCCCCGCGTGCCCCCGCCCTGTTTCGGTTAGATTTTGGACTAGAGCTGCCACGACACTTCCCCTTTGCAGGAGTTAAATACGGTATGGTGCAATACAGTACACTGCAAAACAGTAGAGTGCAATACAGTAGAGTGCAGTACACTGCCGTGTGGTGCAATACAACAACAAAATCGGAGCTTGCCTTCTCGCATTACTAATCCACTGTCTGCCATCCCCCTGCGGTCGTGTCCACTGTTGCTGGCCCACTATGCATCAGCCCGCTGTCTTCTGGCACTCTTGTGCTCAGCATCTTTTGTGTAAGGCTATTATGCTCTTTGAATGCCGGCGAACACAATATCGTGATTGGTGGGCGCAGGCCATGCTGATTTTGCTGCAAAGCACCCTGATGGCCTGCGACGTGGTAGTGGCTGGGCCCAGTGAGAAGTGGCAAGTAAGCCAGGCCCAAGTAGCCAAGGCGTTCAAAGAGCTTGCAGCTGGAGCCACTGATGTGCCTCTCCCAGATTGCAAGTGGACTCTTCAGAATGCACCCAAGACTTTCTATGCGCCACAGAAGATTCTAAACGGAAGTGAGACCCTGAGGCTACACGCATCCATCCACCTGCCTGCAGCAGGCTACACGCGTGTCAAGCAGGCAACTGCTGCCCTGTGGATCGTGACAGGCATTCATTACTCTAAAGTTATCCGAACCCTCAAAGGTTGCAAACAGCAGTTTGTGGCGGGTGCACGGCATTGGGCAAACAAGAAGCGCGATTGGGTATTGCTCGGCCGACTTGGGTCCAAATACCCGTGGACGCAGGCAAATGATTTATACCCACTGACCTATGAGTTGGGATCGGCGCCTTCCTGCCAGGAGTGGGGGAAGCGTGTGGACGAGCAGCTCCGGAGGGGCCCTCCCGAACGGAATCCTGATGCACCTGCCTGGGTGCTGAAGGCCCCCAATACTCATTTTGGCAAAGGTGTCCGATTCTTGCGATGGGATTTTGCAAAAGAACAGGACGTTGCCCAGGTCTGTAAGCAGCACCGCGGGTGGATCGTGCAGCAGATGGTTCATTCCATGACCGCCTTCAAAGGGGGGTCCACGTTCTCCTTCAGGGTGCTGGCCCTTGTAGTTTCCGCTTCCCCATTGAAAGTGGTGTGGAGCAAAACGAGGGGCTCGTTTCAGTTCTTCGCAGACGCTCCCGCCAACAGCACCGGAGTGGACTCCCGGTTTTTGACCAATAATCATGCCCGACCCACTGGGTACAAATTTGAGGACTACACGCAGCTGGCGGCCCCTGCATTCCACAGATGGAAAGCGGGTTCATGGGAGGAGTGCATAGCCCCACAGCTGAAGATTGCCATTGTAGCATACATGCTTTCTATGCTGTCCGTGCTGCGCATCCGGGAATCCAACAATTTCAACAATTGGGGCTGTGATTTCCTAGTTGATGAGGATTTGAGGGTCCATTGGCTGGAGTGCAACCCCTTTCCGGGGGCAGCCAACCCAATAGGATTTGGGGTGTGGCAAGAAGTATACCCCATGGTGTTGCATGAGGCGTTGCAACGCAGTGGGAACGGAGCAACACCTGCCTCCGATAGTCTGAAAGATTATGAGGTGCTACTGGACGAGGCGAAGGGATATGCGTTTACATCGCCGCGCATACCACCGCAATGCAACTCTATGGCGGCGTCCTCAAGGCAGGGCTCGATGGCTTAGCGAATTCTGGCGCATCATCAGGTGCTTTCGCTTTGAGCGCCAGTCTGTACACAGGCAGATAGTAGACGTCAGTGCTTCTGCAACATGAGATGCACTGTGAGTGAGGCTGAAGGTGGGTGACTTACCTCCACGATACCCACTGAAGTTGAACGTGTCGCCCAGATTATTCTCGAAGTAATCCAAAGGTCTCGACACAGACTCTCCAACCGCCTTCAGACAGGGAAAATGGATGAGGGCGTCGATTTTGCTGCACTGGGCAAACACATTTTCAAGAGCCTGCATATCACAAAGATCCACCGTGAAGAAGGTCACCTTGTCTGACTGGCCTGTGATTTCGCGGGTGGAGGCGGATCCACGTTTCCTCGGTTTTCTTTCAGCCCTGGAACTAAGTGACGCCCCCACAACGATCAGTTCGATTGTTGTACCCCTCACCGCTGCTTCAGGCGGATCCCACTGGAGTGGTGCTGGCCCTCCAGGGAAGTACCGACCGAATCCTAAAGATTTGAAAAAGTATGTAATTCTCGGCACAGGGTGTTGTTGTCCGCAAAACCAAAAAAGCGCAAAAAAATGAATTATTGGCTTCATGCCTGACACAAAAATGGGTACCGCAAAAAGAAATCGCAAAGATTAAATAATTTTTGCCCCTGCCCCCCCTTTTTGCAAGAATGCCACAATTGCGGGACAGTTTGCCCCGCTGCTTGTTGTCCCCCTTTTCCGTGTCTCATGCCCCATACTGCACCTTGCTTTGGTTTCAGAGAAAGATGAATCGGGGATCTGGGCATCCAGGATTGTCACAATTGTTAAAGTAGTGGATGCTTGAATGCGGCTGTTGATGTGCCCCCGGCCGCGCATCATCTTTGTTTGCGGCCTCGTGAGGTAACCCCCCCCCCCTTGTGTCCAACGAAGGCCTCGTCTAACGAACACTTCCGTTCGGACCGTATGTTTTGGGACCCAAATAATTGGGTACCAGATTTAGGCACCGAATTAATTAGGTACCGAACAGCGTGTCCAACGAACATTCCTGTTCGGACCGTACTTTTGAGGACTTTATTGTTCGGTGGACACGGCAGGGGGCGGGGGGGGTTGGCATTTCGACAACCGCGTTGTGGTTCTGTCTCTTCGCCCAGCGCGCGCGCTCGCGTGTTGTGCTTGCGTCTGGTGGGGGGTGTCCCTGTGTGTGTTCCTGTTGTATGTCCATATCGTATGTCTGTGTTTTGTGGGACGCCGCCGTGCGGCTTCGAGGGCAGGCCCTCGGGGCCACCCCACCGGCGACCGCTCTCCCAAACCGGGTGGGGGCCGTTGGGCACCACGGGGATGTCCCCGCGGCGCCGAGCACTGGCCGCACCTCCTCCTCCTCCCGTGTTTTGTGTGTGGGGTGTGTCCCGTCCGCGCGCGCACGCGTGCGTTGTACCCGACTTCACGACGTGAACACAGAACCGCGGCGTTGGCGCTGTTCGCTCTTCGGATGTGTGTTGTGTCGTATCTATTCTGCGTGTCCGCATGCACCCCCTCCCCCCCCCCCCGTGGCGTCCGGATGAAGTGGCAGCCGGCGCTCCCCCGCGCCTCCCCGATTTATTGCCCTTTTGAGTCTTGGCTTTTTCTCAAAAGGAACCCTCAAAGACAGTGCACTGGGGCACGTTGCGGTGCAGAACTTGGAGGAGGCTCTGAAGGCGAACGTGACCCAGGGCATCCACGACTACGAGCTCTGCCGCACCGCGCTGCTGGAGCTGGCGTTCCTGTACGGCACGAAGCCCGTCCCCGAGCAGCCGCTGGCCCACTGCCTGATCGCCGCGAATTGCCTGCTGCTGGCGGCAAAAGTAAGCCAATTGCAGTGGGATCTGCAGGAGAACGTCGGAGCCCACAAAGTGTGTGCGCCTTGGGACTTGGTCGTGAAGGCCGTGGTGGGTCGTGCAGGGATGTGCGGCATTGTGACGGTGGGAGGCTCTGGAGGGATTGTGGAGGGCGTGTGGGGGGGTTGAGGAAGGGTGGTACCGAGGATCGCGGAAGGCTGCGGAGGGCTCACGGAGGGTTTTGGAGGGCCGTGCACGGTTTGAGCGGGTTGTGGAGCGGTGCGTTGTGATGCACACCCCAGCACTGCCAGGCAGTCATGGTGGGCCATGGTGGCAGGGCGTGCCATGACCAAGTGGAGATATTGCGGTCAAGTTTTGTGGCCTTCAGAGCTTTGCAAAACATGGCTGTGCACAGCGCGGGCACAGCACATGCGACACCCATTTGTCAAGCCGGCCGACACCCGTGTGTCCCCAAGGGAGCATGGAGGAGGCGACTCCGCGGGTCCTAGGACGCCAACCCCCCCCCCCCCCCCGCGCGGGCCCCTAGGCGGCCTTCGGCCAACAGGTGCGGGCCTCAGGAGTCCACGGGGGGCGAAGGCGCCCGACGCTCCATGGGCACCAAAGCCGCCCGAAGGTCCACTTTGCACCCCAACACCATCCTTAACCCCAAGCAGGCCAGAAAATCCGCCCAAACTAGACCCTTCTGAGCCGATCCACCCAGGCAGACTCCCGGAGATTCAAATCAGGAGGTCACCAGGTTGACACTCAGCAAACACCACTGCCCAAGCGGTTGCCTCGTTGGGGCATGCCTCTCGCTGATGCTGCGCAGGAGGTGGTGTTGGAGGGGACCGATGACCTGCCCGAGTGCATGATCGCGGACTTGAGGGACTACAAGGCCCGCGAGAACTGCTGCCAGACGGCGTTCAAGACCAAGTACGATGAGCTGCCCCCCACCGGCGCTGTGGAGAAGGGGGCAGACAAGGTATGTGTGCGCGGGCGACAGCCGGGCCCTTGCCGGGGCGGGTCCTGGTTGTGCGCATGTCCTCTTCCCGCGGCCGCGGCATCCCCCGAGTTCGTTTGTCACCGCCGGTGCTTCTGCCTTCACTGGTACGGCGGCCTGAGGGTTCAGGGGCAGGATTTCCCGCTTGATTCGCCCCTCGTACCCCGCGATACACCGCAGCTGGTCAGCGCCGAGGTCAAATCTCCGATACGAACCCTCGAGCTCGACGGACGCTTTCCGGAGGATTTGAGGGCGAGGGCTTCGGCCTTACTCCTGGCGATGGCTCAGTAGATGTCCCGGACCTCAGGTCCGAACCCTGGTCCAAGGGCTTCACCGCGCAGTGCTCTTACCACCGGAGGGAGGGGGGGGGGTCAGGAACAGGCGAAATTCGGAATGGCAGGACAGGGCACAACGAAAGTGTACACCAAATCTTGCCGCGGTATTTCAGAATTGGTGCCAAATTTTGCCATTCCGTTCCACATGATGGTTCGTCCATAATTTCCAAGAGGCAACAAGGAGCATCCAGAAGCCACCAGGGAATAGCAGCAAGCATCAAAACGCCAACAGTCGCGGTGTTGCCTTTTCTTGTGCCACAGTCCGGGAATTCTGCTGCGGATATTTAAGAAATGATGCCAAATTTTCTCCGCACCACATTTCGCCGTTCCAAATATTGCGCGTTCCCACCGTTCCCCTCCCCGGTACTCCACCGACCGGAGTGTCCACAGCGCTGTGCAGTTAACCGACGGCAGTTGATTGGCAACGCCGCCGGGTCGACCGTTGGCCAACGGCAGCTGTTGGTCAGCCGCCGTCTTGTTGAAGTGGGGTCTCGGGGCTGTCGGCCGTCATTTGTGACCGTGTGCGCCGGAACGGCCGTCCCAGTCGTGCCAGGCAGGGCCCAGCGTGTCTTGACAGCGAGACACGCAACGGCAGAAGGAGGCGTTGTCCTGTTTCAACGCACCTCCCGCGTCTTTCCAGCGCATCGCGCGACCGACCCCCGCTCTCTTTTAGGCTGGAAAAGTGGAACCGCTGCCGGAGGGTGCCCTGTCTTCGCACACAGTCTTGCGCTATTATGCCAAACTTTTGGAGGTATGGTGTCCCGTGCACGAGCGCGACCGGTTTTGCCACTGCCCTGCCCTGCCCTGCCCGTGCTCCTACCCTGCACACATCAATGCGTACGTGCATATGTACGAACATGCATGTGTGCATGCATGCATACAGTCCTTGCCGCATAGCAGGAATGTTGGAATGTCGAACCTCGCAGTTTGAGCATGTTTCGAATTCATGCTTTGGCACACACAGACACACACACACACACACACACAGACACGTGCATGCAATGCATACTTAGTTTGCCTGCACTTAAATGGTGTGCTACTTTGGATCGCCATGCATTGAGGATGAAAGATGCTTTGAGAAAAACGAAGACTCCTGCTGCTCCACTGCGGTGACAAGGTCTCGGAGGTCAAATTTTGTGCGCCTCCGCCAAAGTGGATGAGTCAAGCGTGTTCTCAGGCACGTTTGGCTCCCAAAGCGCACATCCTGCGAAGAAGCATGGCCCTGCCTGTGTGCCCCTTCATACACATGCCTTGCCTGCCCCTGCCTGGCCTTGCAGCCATGCCTCCAGTCCCGGTCCGTGTCTCTGCCATGCTGCTGCCTGTGCCCCCCGCCCCTCTTTATGCCGACGCCCATGTGGCGTGTGTCTGCCCCCTGCCTGCGCCCACCCCCCCGACCTCATCCCTGCCCGAGGGTGTGCCCCCACGGTGGCGCTGCCCAGTGGGCACAAAGCTGCCACCAAGCCGCCTGTGCCAGTGCCCCAGCCTCTGCCCCACTTCGCCCCCCTGCCTCGCGGTGCCCTGTCGCCCCCCCTGCCGTGGCTTGCGACCCCATCACCCACCCCAACCCTCATCCCAATTGGGAAAAGGATCGCACGGTGCAACCGAAATGGTCTTGGGATCGAGCCGCGGCTTTTGCCGGGATGGACATGATGAATGTGTGTTTGATTTGGTGTGTGTGTGTGTGTGTGTGGCGGGGGGGGCGGGGGGGGGCACGACCAGAATGTGGAGGGGAGTGGGCAACAGAAACCATAAAACGCCCAGCACAACCCCCGGTGCGCCAACTACTGGGCCCCGCTGACGCGGGAACGACACCACAAGGAACACTGGGGTGCGGCCGTCAGAACGCAGTGACCCGACGCAGCACGCGAAGGGAAGAAGGGGTGACTGTCCAGGGCCCCGTACAGAAACTGCAACGCGACGGAACGTCACACAGGGGGTCTCTGGAAGGCAGAATGTACGATTTATGATTTACGAAATGGGCTGTCCGACAACGAACTCCAGCATCGAAGGCGCCGAATTTTTTTTGGGGGGGGGTGAGCAAAGGTGGAAAAAACAACTTTTTTCGGGTCAAAAATGGTTGGAAACATTTCCACTGAATACCAGGTATGCTGATTTTTCTGGGCCCCCTCGTTGTGCTGATTCCAAACTGCCATCTCCACTTGCTGACAAATTGCAGGTCCTAGTCCCCCCCCGGCGCTGTGTCGGTTCCGGTTTAGAGGTCCTGCAGATCGTAAATCATAAAGGGCAGGCGGGCTTTCAATTGGAGGGGGGGGGGTCGATAGAGCCCCCTGGCTAGCTCCCCCCCCCCCCCCCCCAAAGGGCCTCAATTGACGGGACCCCCAAAATCCTACCGAGACTGACCCCCGGACCTTGGAGGTGACCCAAACCCGAAAATCGGCAAAAAATGAAAATGGGATTTTTGGAATCAGCACGCCAAGTGGGGCGTGTCAAGGGGGGCTCGGGGGGGGGGGGGGTCAAAAGTTTATGCTCAGAAGGATATGAATGAGGGTCGGATTGGGCAGAGCTGACTGGTCGGCCGGCCGGAAATCGAACTGCCGACCGGCGCGTCCGTGGTTGGCTGCATTACCATTCGACTATTGCTTGTTCTGGCAGTTGCTGCCCTCCCCGCTGCTTGTAGTCGAGTCTGCCACTGAAAAAACCCAAACTGTGTGTTTCTGTCTGCCTGCCTGCTTGTCCGACTGACTGTCTGACTGACTGCTTGCCTGACTAACTGACTGATTGGCTGACTGTCAGCCTCTCTTGGAGGTGCACTGCCGAAGGCAATAGAATTTTCGCTGCCTTCGGCGCCAGAGTTCAAAATAACTGATTGATGGTCCTGTCAATTGAGCCCTTTTCCCAGACCAGAAAGCTCTACTGCCCAAATCGTCAAACGGAGGGGGGCGGGGGGCTGAGGGGGCGGGGGGGGGGGCTCTGGGCGGGGGGGGACCCTGCGCCCTCTTGCATCCATCCCTGGCGGATTGTACGACGTGTGGCTGCCTCTACCGCGACGCCCCCCCCCCCCCGCCACCAGGAGCACAGCTACGGTCCCGGATATGAGGCGCTGCGAGAGGTCAAGCTCCTGAAGCTGCGGCAGTTCCTGCAGCACTGCAACTTCGACCACCCGGTGCTGCTGACGGAACCGCCGAACATCTACGCCATGCCGGCGGTGCAGAAGGGCCTGATCTGCACGCAGCTGTACCTCACGGACCCTGTGCCGCCCCCCCGGCCCCCCCCGAAGCGGGGGGGGCGCGCCAAGGCCCCGCCGCCCCCGCCCGTGGAGCCGCCGTGCGTGACCATGTTCTGGCTGTTGGCGACGGACGGGGATGGGGGCGAGAAGGCCGCGGACGTGAAGAAGGCGACGCCCGGCAGGAAGTATGCGGCCCTGTGTCCGGGCGGCGGGGGGGGGGTGTTGCGTCGGTTACGTGCCGTGCCGCGGTCCCACTCCCCCCCCGTCCGCATTGAAAGGGGGGGGTGAGGGGATAGGCCGCCCAGCCTACGCTCAGCTACGTCTCCGTGACGGCAACCGCCAGCTTCACTGGCATTTATGACCGACAGTAACCGCCCCAACCGCTTTGGCAGCCTCCTCCAACCGCCTATCGAACCGCCTCCGGGGCGGCCTCTGAGGCCCCTTCCCTTCTGCTGCATCCCTCGGAGGGACAGTTCCACGGCGGCGGAGGGGGGGGGGCATGCACACCGCAAAGCACCACACACCGACCCCCCGCCCCCACCCCTACCCCCACACACCCCCATTTGCATCGATGGCCGGCCGATATGTAGAGTCGTCGGGGACGCCATCGAGCTCCACCCAAGGCGTCCTGTGAGCCTTAAGCTCCACCCCAGGCGTCCTGTGAGCCTTAAGCTCGGCCTCCAAATCCAAATCCAAATCCATTTGCATCGTCCCCCTTTGCAATCATGTGCCTGTGGGCAGTCACAATCCAGTCGCTTTCGGGACGTGGCTGTGTCAAACAGGAGAAGTCTACCAAAGGTTCCACCCACACCTTCGCTTGGCTCACCTTCCTTCGGGTTCTCCCCCCCTCCCCCGCGGGCCAATGTGCACGCGCAAGCGGCGTTCCCTCGCGAGGCCCACTCCATCTGCAAAACCACGCGCAAACCGCTTGGAACGGAGGCGCACCCCCGCCGTGCACCACCCGGTCATCCGGCACCCTCCGCCATCCCCCTGCGTCTTCTTGCACTTTTCAGGGCTCGGGGGGCATGACGGCCGGGAGAGGGGGCTGGGGGGCGTGGCGCAGCCGCGGGGCCTCGGCCGGGGGACGTGCAGGTGTCAGTACCGTGGCGACAAACACGTGACCCCAGACCATGAGTTACCGAGTTCGAGTCCCGGAGGGGGAAAAGTAACAACACTGAGTTGTCCGAGGCGCGAGGGCAGGGGTGGATTAGAACGGCTGACAGCCGCAGGAGGAGGGGGGGTAAGCCCCACCCCTTGGACCCAGATTTCATCCTTCGGAAAACATGAAATTCACGCAATGAAAATTTGATTTGGCCCATTTTTGGTCCACAAATGTTGCTGTGTTCCAGCCCCTTCCCCCCCCCCCCCTCCTCTCTTCTGATACATGTACTAGGCTGTCCCCAGCACGTCTTTAGAATAATTAAAAACCAAAGGGGGGGGGGACCCCTCCCCCAAAACCCCCTCCACCGCTCCCCAGACCAAAGTGACCATCGTGGGAAGAAACGAAATTTACAATCGGGAAGTTCTGGTGTGGGGACAGTTCCTCCGCCCCAGCGGCGGCCAGCTCGTCCCCCCGCCACCGCCGGGCACGTACGGCAACGCGGCGGTGGCGAGCCGCGGAGCCTGGGCGGAACGGCGCGCCACTACCTCTGCCTCCTCCTCCCGGGGCCATTTTTTGTACACAAGAATTTGCCCCCCCCCCCCCCCCACTGAAAAGACGCCCTGCCGGTGACCCCGCAGGCCGGACGGGCCTCATCAATGGTCCGCTGGTGCCTGGAGGTCGCCCGTGCCTTCTCCCACCCCATCCCTCTACACTGCCCGGCCGTCGCAGGGGGAAGGCGGACCCCGCCACCGACCACGAGGACACGGAGCACCACGGCCACGCGTCCCTCACCGCCGCCGCCCTGCCGCAGCTCGGCCTCGTGCTGCTGGACCAGGGCGACCTGGCGGAGCTGCAGCGGCGGATCCGGGCCCTGAAGCAGCACTATGCCGTGGAGGCCGCGAAGATGGAGGAGCAGGCGGTGCTCGCCGGCACCTCCGGGGCCAGCCCCTCGGCCGCGAAGGGCAAGCAGCCGCCCCCGAGCGCCGGCGCCGGCAGCAAAGGCATGCTCAGCGGCAAATCGGACATCTTCACCGGCGAAGCCGATGAGCAGCCGACGATCCACTTGCTGAAGCTGCAGGTCCCCCGCACAGCTCCGCTGCCACACTCTCCCGCTCCCGTACTCTCCCGCTCCTCTGCCCCCCCCCCCCCCCGTGTCAGGTGTGAGTCGCTTATTTTTGGAGCGAACAGCGTGAGAATGCGATGAGTATGCGACAGAACCCCCACCCCCCCAAAAGTACGCGATTTCCGCCTTTTTCTTGTTACGCAACCCACATGAAAAAAGGTGCGCGCAAATTACGCCCCGCACCAAAAAAAGGTACGCGATTTGCGCTGTCTTCCGCACTCGACCTACGCTTTCCGCTGCCCCCCGCCCCCCAACATGTCTCCTCTGGTTCCTTTGCGACTGCTGCCTGGGTGCTGAAGGCCCCCATGGCTCATTTTGGCAAAGGTGTCCAATTCTTGCGATGGGATTTTGCAAAAGAACGGGACGTTGCCCAGGTCTGTGAGCAGCACCGTGGGTGGATCGTGCAGCAGATGGTTCATTCCATGACCGCCTTCAGAGGGGGGTCCACGTTCTCCTTCAGAGTGCTGGCCCTTGTGGTTTCCGCTTCCCCATTGAAAGTGGTGTGGAGCAAATCCTTCCCTCCCGCACATCCCCCGCGTTGCGCGCAGGTCGTCACCGGCGTCATCGACCTCATCACGCAGAAGAAGTGGCGGACCGCCACCCCGGCACCCGCCGCCGCCGCCCAAACCGCGCCCGACTCCCCCGCGGCCGCCGACGTCTCCCCGATCTCCCGCGAGGTCTCGGAGGCCCCCCACGCGATGGCGGAGTACCAGGGGCTGCTGCCCGGCTTCAGCCTCACGCAGTCCCACGTGGACCTGCTGGAGCGCATGTTCACGACCGCCGGGGGCGTGCACGCGGCCGACCCGCCGCTGTGCGAGTGGCTGGGGACCGTGTTCGCGGAGGCGGCCGCGGCGCGGGGGCAGGTCCGCACGGCCTCGGCGCCCGCGTCGGACGGCCTGGGCACGGGATCGCTACCGAGCAAACAGCCGACGTCTGCGATCTGAGCGCGCGGGGCACCGCCGTGGCCTTGGCCCTGAGGGCCCGGCGGATGTGATCGCGCGGTGGAGCGTCGCATTCCGCGTCCACGATGGCCATGCTCAGACGTTCCACTAGCGTCCAGCAAGGAAAATGTTTCTCAGTGGCAATCGGCCCCGTATCAAAGGCCACTCAGTAATACCCGCCCCCCGCACCACCAGAACTCAGTAGGAACGTGCTGCGTCCAGCGTGTGGCTCAGTAGGACCCTGCTCCATCGGATCATGTCTGAGCTGGCAGATGCCAGCGGCAAGTCTGGCCATGATGTTGTTGACTTGGCGGCGGGCGACGGGATGTTGGCGTTAAGGGGCCAGACGCCGGGTTTCCCTGTTTACCTCCACGCAATTGTCGGGGCATGAGTGTGATCACCAGCGCAAGACCCCCTTTCACATGCGCTACCTCACACAGGGGGCAGCCGGGCCCGGTCCTTCTATGCGATCTCCCCCCGCCTGCCCCCCCCTCCCCCCGTTAAGAGTGAGGCTGCAGACCAACAAGTATTTACAGCGCCTAATCAACTCCCCCCCCCTCCCCGGAGCAGTCAAACAGGACAAGTCATCCAGGGGCTCCGTTGACACAACCAAAACACGTTCGGACCCACAGAGGGTCAGAATGAGCAGTGGCGAGAGGCCAATGGGCGCCGAAATCCAAAGGGGTGGGGGGGCGCACCCCCAATACCCCCTCCCCCACTCCCCAGACCAAAGTGACCATCGTGGGAAAAAACGAAAATTTTCAATCGGGAAAATCTGGTGGGGCCATTTTTTTGGTACACAAACGTTTGGGTCCCACACCCCCTCCCCCGCCCCCCCGCCTCAAAAGACGCCCTGGTGTGGACCTGCCTCTGAAAGGGAGTGCCGGACAGGGGTGGTGGCTGTAGCAGGTGGGCTTCCGTGGCACTAGTAGCCCCCGTGAGTCGGTGTGTGCGTGCGTGTGGTTGCATTTGTGCGTGTGCGTGATGGTGTCTCACTGTGTTTGTGCCTCTGGGCCCCGCCGTGTCTGTGCGTGTGCGTGCCGCTGCAATTGTATCCGGCCTCATTGTGTCTCAAGGCGCAAAGGGAGTGTCCGACAACAGGCATGTCCAGCACCACGGCCCCGCGCAGCTGATGACTGCGTGGAGACTGCGTGGAGGCTGATCCGCATTTTCTCGGTTTGCTGTTAGCCCTAGAAGTACTAAGTGACGCGCCCACAGCGATCGGTGCAGTTGCTCTATCCCTCACTGCTGACCCCCGTTCCTAACCGCCGCAGATATTTCCTTCAGGTGGACTGGGGGATTCAGGGCCGATGGGTGGGGGTGACGGTGGGGGGGTGGGTTCAGGGCCCCTGGGTGTGGGGATGGGTGGGCCAGAGATGTGACTCCCTGAGTCAATACTACGTTTCCCCTGCTTCAGCGTTTTTCTGATATGTCGGGGTGAGTGGGCCCCCCCGAAAGCCCCTCCCCCCCCCCCCCCCCCCCCCGGCCCTCTCCTGTGGCTGTGCGATGGCACCGCCCGACCCCTTCCCAACTGAACGCTGAACATGCTGCCCCTTGTCAGTGTCCCTCTCCATCCTCCTTAACCCTCCAGTACGCAACGCAGGGGCCCCGCACGCCTCGGTATAGACCCACATGTGGTGCCTCCGGGCACGTTGGCCGTGAAGCTTCTGACTGTGGTTCCGTTGCCCGACCCTTGGGACTGGGCTCCGTTTGTATGTCAATCATGTCTGATGCCGTTTTGTGATGTGGAGCAAACGCCGGTCGCTTTTGCTGATGAACTGTGTGTGAATTGGTTTGTGAGTGCGCGTCCGTGCTACGCTTTGCGGATTGGGGACTGGCATAAAGCCAAGGGTGACGCGATCGCACTGTGCAAACGGTAACCGATTCATCCGACCCGCAAACAAGAAAGCCAGCAAAGCTGCTGTTGTCGCTGGTGCCGCGAGCTGTGTACCTGGCGCCGGTTGTGGCATTATTGCAACCGCTACTGTGACCGTTGCGACCGGTGCCGCGGCCGTTGCTGCAACAACCTGCGGTCCATTTGCGTGCCTCGCAAGCTCACGGGCCATGGGAGCTTGTGGTTCAAGAAAAAGGAAAGCGCCCCGGTGTTTACCCGAGGTCTCGCAGAAGCAGGGGACGACCTCGTCGAAGTTCGACAAAGCACAGCAGGGGCCGGATGTAGAGGGAGAAGGCACCGGTCACCGCAGGTGCTCAACCGTGGGACAACGGTGGCAACATCGGTCCCAACGCCTACAGCAATGCCTTATGTGGACCCGTGGCCCCCCCCTGTGGAATAATGGCACACAATCAGACTCGTCGTAGGTTCCCATGAACGCTGCACAAAAGTAGAATTTGTGGGAAATGAGATCTGGCGTCTGAGCTCCGCCAAAATAAAGGCCCCACCGGGCGCTCCACCAAAATTGAAAAGCTCCCAGCTGCCGGCTCCACCAAGACAAATTCCCGGCTGGCCACACCGCCACAACTACTCGCGCCACAGGGGTGGGCGATGTGGTTGGTGTGAGAGGCATAATGGAAGTACTTGCGTAAGGTAAAGGCAGGGATGTCGCTGAGATAGGCTGATTTCTGACGGGGTGGATACGATTATTGTAAGAGTGGCGTGGGTGGTGTCAGGGGAAGCAGTGTGATAGTGGAGGTGCAGATCTGCGACACGTCAGTGCAGCACCACGCAAAGGCCGTCGAAAGTGGTACCAAAATATTTTAATCAACCCATGTTGCCCTGAAAAACAGCCTGAAAGTGGCCAACTCGTCGCAGTGGGGCCCGAGAGGGGGGCTGATTGGGGATAGCCAGTGATAAGCCCGGGACTCCCATAACCCAATGTCCATTGCAACTCCTGGGAGCCGGTCCAAATTAAGAGGGCGGGTGTGGAGGTCAAGAAAACAGGCTCGAATGGTGAGACCTTACTTTCTCGCATTCAAATTGGTTCACAGCAAATTTTTGACAAATGGGGGGGGGAAGAACGGGATTTGAGGGACATCTGCGGGTGCACAATGGAGGTAGAAGGGAACGAAGGAGGAAATGCGCTAGCAATGGAAGGTATGTGTACCATTCCTTTGTGGGCACACAAACCGGTGCCAGATGTGAGTGACTTTGCTCACAGCCACGGGACTCGGGCTTTGGAGACTCCCCCCCTAGTTACACCCTGCAAGAGGTGTGGGGTTCACTTCAACTCCTTGTGCCCATAGTGCATAGTGATCAATCAGTGAGTCTTTTCCGACTCAAGAGTCGTGTCTCTGGAGTGGCTCCGGGTGATCCTCACAAAAGGAGCTGTGTGTGGGGGACATGAGTTGCCTCTAACGGCGATAAACTAGTAGGAGGACGTGGTGGGAGGTGAGGAGGTGTTGTTGGGGGATGTGTTCAGCAAATGCGTCAGTGAGTGTAGGTCGTTGGGGCAAAGACGAAGGAGGAAAGATGAGTCTTGGCGCACCCTAAGTGCCTGTTGTGTGTTGCCATGAGGGCTTGCCTAGCATGCTCTGCCATGCAGGTCACAGAATGGTTTTGCCCATGTGGTGGCACGCAGCCAGCGAAAGGGCTTGAAGGTGTGGGCCTTGAAGGAGATGGGGGCGGTGGAGGTGGATTAGGCAAACACTAGGGTCATTACAGAGGACCTCAGGCAGTCGCTTAGAGGCCAAGGTTTGGTTGCAGAATGAGCCGATGAGTGGCTCATGATTTTAGCTTGCGATAGTTGACAGATTTGGTGTTCCACTGCTCATGAAGGTGCAAAACTGCACCCAACAGTTTGCAGGGGTGGCTTGGCCAGAATTCCGTCCGGAATCACCCCAGCACGCTCCACAGTACATCAGGTACTACAGGCAGCGTGGCCACAGCATGCATCAATATCTGGGGTGGCTTGAACAAGAAAGGGGGGCAGTATACGTGGGGCACCATGGGGCAGAGGGAGCACACGGGAGGGCACACAGACGGGGCTGCAAGGGCGCCACAGCAAATCGAGGACACCTGTTGCTTGCAGGAGCTGTATTTACTGGGTGTGCACATCATTTGGAGCGTTAAGATGGAGGCACCTGGTTCGGCGGACATGAAAGTCCAGTGGCTTCAACAAGGTGGCCATCATGATTTTGGATGGGAGGCAAAACTGTTAGAGCCCCCTACAAGTGGCAAAAGGACCATCTCAATTTCGGCGGGGAAAGGGAGTGTGACCCGTTCTTCCATCTCTGACTCAACCAAGCTGCAGGCGTGTGGCTTCAGGGTCGTTCTTGGGATAAACAGCGTAATAATTGGCGCTGTGCGAAAACGCCCCCTGAGTATCCATGCCAAGCAGTATTGGATAGTGTGTGGTATGAATTCAATGCAAAATTTGGTACTATTGCAGCAAGAGTTCGGTGAGACCTCCAATGGAGCATTTTGGATGAACTCAAGCAATTCAGTAAATGGTTAGTTTCCCCCAGCCCCCCCCCCCCCCCGCGTGCCCCCGCCCTGTTTCGGTTAGATTTTGGACTAGAGCTGCCACGACACTTCCCCTTTGCAGGAGTTAAATACGGTATGGTGCAATACAGTACACTGCAAAACAGTAGAGTGCAATACAGTAGAGTGCAGTACACTGCCGTGTGGTGCAATACAACAACAAAATCGGAGCTTGCCTTCTCGCATTACTAATCCACTGTCTGCCATCCCCCTGCGGTCGTGTCCACTGTTGCTGGCCCACTATGCATCAGCCCGCTGTCTTCTGGCACTCTTGTGCTCAGCATCTTTTGTGTAAGGCTATTATGCTCTTTGAATGCCGGCGAACACAATGGCGTGATTGGTGGGCGCAGGCCATGCTGATTTTGCTGCAAAGCACCCTGATGGCCTGCGACGTGGTAGTGGCTGGGCCCAGTGAGAAGTGGCAAGTAAGCCAGGCCCAAGTAGCCAAGGCGTTCAAAGAGCTTGCAGCTGGAGCCACTGATGTGCCTCTCCCAGATTGCAAGTGGACTCTTCAGAATGCACCCAAGACTTTCTATGCGCCACAGAAGATTCTAAACGGAAGTGAGACCCTGAGGCTACACGCATCCATCCACCTGCCTGCAGCAGGCTACACGCGTGTCAAGCAGGCAACTGCTGCCCTGTGGATCGTGACAGGCATTCATTACTCTAAAGTTATCCGAACCCTCAAAGGTTGCAAACAGCAGTTTGTGGCGGGTGCACGGCATTGGCCAAACAAGAAGCGCGATTGGGTATTGCTCCGCCGACTTGGGTCCAAATACCCGTGGACGCAGGCAAATGATTTATACCCACTGACCTATGAGTTGGGATCGGCGCCTTCCTGCCAGGAGTGGGGGAAGCGTGTGGACGAGCAGCTCCGGAGGGGCCCTCCCGAACGGAATCCTGATGCACCTGCCTGGGTGCTGAAGGCCCCCAATACTCATTTTGGCAAAGGTGTCCGATTCTTGCGATGGGATTTTGCAAAAGAACAGGACGTTGCCCAGGTCTGTAAGCAGCACCGCGGGTGGATCGTGCAGCAGATGGTTCATTCCATGACCGCCTTCAAAGGGGGGTCCACGTTCTCCTTCAGGGTGCTGGCCCTTGTGGTTTCCGCTTCCCCATTGAAAGTGGTGTGGAGCAAAACGAGGGGGTCGTTTCAGTTCTTCGCAGACGCTCCCGCCAACAGCACCGGAGTGGACTCCCGGTTTTTGACCAATAATCATGCCCGGCCCACTGGGTACAAATTTGAGGACTGCACGCAGCTGGCGGCCCCTGCATTCCACAGATGGAAAGCGGGTTCATGGGAGGAGTGCATAGCCCCACAGCTGAAGATTGCCATTGTAGCATACATGCTTTCTATGCTGTCTGTGCTGCGCATCCGGGAATCCAACAATTTCAACAATTGGGGCTGTGATTTCCTAGTTGATGAGGATTTGAGGGTCCATTTGCTGGAGTGCAACGTTTTTCCGACGGCAGCCAACCCACTAGGATTTGGGGTGTGGCAAGAAGTATACCCCATGGTGTTGCATGAGGCGTTGCAACGCAGTGGGAACGGAGCAACACCTGCCTCCGATAGTCTGAAAGATTATGAGGTGCTACTGGACGAGGCGAAGGGATATGCGTTTACATCCCCGCGCATACCACCGCAATGCAACTCTATGGCGGCGTCCTCAAGGCAGGGCTCGATGGCTTAGCGAATTCTGGCGCATCATCAGGTGCTTTCGCTTTGAGCGCCAGTCTGTACACAGGCAGATAGTAGACGTCAGTGCTTCTGCAACATGAGATGCACTGTGAGTGAGGCTGAAGGTGGGTGACTTACCTCCACGATACCCACTGAAGTTGAACGTGTCGCCCAGATTATTCTCGAAGTAATCCAAAGGTCTCGACACAGACTCTCCAACCACCTTCAGACAGGGAAAATGGATGAGGGCGTCGATTTTGCTGCACTGGGCAAACACATTTTCAAGAGCCTGCATATCACAAAGATCCACCCTGAAGAAGGTCACCTTGTCTGACTGGCCTGTGATTTCGCGGGTGGAGGCGGATCCACGTTTTCCTCGGTTTTCTTTCAGCCCTGGAACTAAGTGACGCCCCCACAGCGATCAGTCCGATTGCTGTACCCCTCACCGCTGCTTCAGGCGGATCCCACTGGAGTGGTGCTGGCCCTCCAGGGAAGTACCGACCGAATCCTAAAGATTTGAAAAAGTATGTAATTCTCGGCACAGGGTGTTGTTGTCCGCAAAACCAAAAAAGCGCAAAAAAATGAATTATTGGTTTCATGCCTGACACAAAAATGGGTTCCGCAAAAAGAAATCGCAAAAATTAAATAATTTTTGCCCCTGCCCCCCCTTTTTGCAAGAATGCCACAATTGCGGGACAGTTTGCCCCGCTGCTTGTTGTCCCCCTTTTCCGTGTCTCATGCCCCATACTGCACCTTGCTTTGGTTTCAGAGAAAGATGAATCGGGGATCTGGGCATCCAGGATTGTCACGATTGTTAAAGTAGTGGATGCTTGAATGCGGCTGTTGATGTGCCCCAAAGCAGATAAAGGGGCTAGTTCGGGACATGGATATTTGAATGCGGCTGTTGATGTGCCCCTAAGCAGGTGGAGGCGGATCCACGTTTCCTCGGTTTTCTTTCAGCCCTGGAACTAAGTGACGCCCCCACAGCAATCAGTCCGATTGCTGTATCCCTCACCGCTGACCTCCGTTCACAACTGCAGCCGACTTCTGCTTCAGGCAGATCCCACTGGAGTGGTGCTGGCCCTCCAGGGAAGTATTAGAATGGCTGTACCCCCCCTGGACCCCTCCCCCCACCTGCCTCCGATAGTCTGAAAGATTATGAGGTGCTACTGGACGAGGCGAAGGGATATGCGTTCACATCCCCGCGCATACCACTGCAATGCAACTCTATGGCGGCGTCCTCAAGGCAGGGCTCGATGGCTTAGCGAATTCTGGCGCATCATCAGGTGCTTTCGCCTTGAGCGCCAGTCTGTACACAGGCAGATAGTAGACGTCAGTGCTTCTGCAACATGAGATGCACTGTGAGTGAGGCTGAAGGTGGGTGACTTACCTCCACGATACCCACTGAAGTTGAACGTGTCGCCCAGATTATTCTCGAAGTAATCCAAAGGTCTCGACACAGACTCTCCAACCACCTTCAGACAGGGAAAATGGATGAGGGCGTCGATTTTGCTGCACTGGGCAAACACATTTTCAAGAGCCTGCATATCACAAAGATCCACCCTGAAGAAGTTCACCTTGTCTGACTGGCCTGTGATTTCGCGGGTGGAGGCGGATCCACGTTTTCCTCGGTTTTCTTTCAGCCCTGGAACTAAGTGACGCCCCCACAGCGATCAGTCCGATTGCTGTACCCCTCACCGCTGCTTCAGGCGGATCCCACTGGAGTGGTGCTGGCCCTCCAGGGAAGTACCGACCGAATCCTAAAGATTTGAAAAAGTATGTAATTCTCGGCACAGGGTGTTGTTGTCCGCAAAACCAAAAAAGCGCAAAAAAATGAATTATTGGTTTCATGCCTGACACAAAAATGGGTTCCGCAAAAAGAAATCGCAAAAATTAAATAATTTTTGCCCCTGCCCCCCCTTTTTGCAAGAATGCCACAATTGCGGGACAGTTTGCCCCGCTGCTTGTTGTCCCCCTCTTCCGTGTCTCATGCCCCATACTGCACCTTGCTTTGGTTTCAGAGACAGATGAATCGGGGATCTGGACATCCAGGATTGTCACAATTGTTAAAGTAGTGGATGCTTGAATGCGGCTGTTGATGTGCCCCAAAGCAGATAAAGGGGCTAGTTCGGGACATGGATATTTGAATGCGGCTGTTGATGTGCCCCTAAGCAGGTGGAGGCGGATCCACGTTTCCTCGGTTTTCTTTCAGCCCTGGAACTAAGTGACGCCCCCACAGCAATCAGTCCGATTGCTGTATCCCTCACCGCTGACCTCCGTTCACAACTGCAGCCGACTTCTGCTTCAGGCAGATCCCACTGGAGTGGTGCTGGCCCTCCAGGGAAGTATTAGAATGGCTGTACCCCCCCTGGACCCCTCCCCCCACCTGCCTCCGATAGTCTGAAAGATTATGAGGTGCTACTGGACGAGGCGAAGGGATATGCGTTCACATCCCCGCGCATACCACTGCAATGCAACTCTATGGCGGCGTCCTCAAGGCAGGGCTCGATGGCTTAGCGAATTCTGGCGCATCATCAGGTGCTTTCGCCTTGAGCGCCAGTCTGTACACAGGCAGATAGTAGACGTCAGTGCTTCTGCAACATGAGATGCACTGTGACCACTATTTCTGGTTTCCATGACTCATATTCCCCCTATGAGACACCTAGACCCCCGCACTAGTGGTCACTTGGTGGAGCCGGAGGGCAGCCCGGCCCATGCACGGTGGTGGCCAACGGTGGGTCCACCATGGTCCCCAGGGCAAAAAAAATCATTTTTTTACAAAGTTGTTCCTAGACGACTTGGGATGCTCAAACAACTTTTTTTAGCCCGTTTTGAGCCCGTGGTGACGCGTTTGGGCCCACGGAAAATCCCAAAATGCCTTGAACATGGGCCGTTTTGGGAGCAAAAATGGGTCAAAAATGGGTCAAAGCAGCACTAGGAGGCGAACCAGTATATGGACACATTGTCACTTAACAGCACCCATCTCACCCATAATTTCTCCCACACATCCACTTGCGCCAGCACCCCCCACCTGTGTTCCTCCCACTTGGCGCATTTCGTGATCGGCCGACAACATTTCAAAATCTATGACAACATGCAACAGTATAGGTGGAGAGAAGCTGAAGAGTATGTGGCATGTGAGACATCTTACGTGCGACGTTGATGTCCGATGTCTGATATGATTGTGTGATATTGTGTCAGTACACAATGTTCAGGTACAAGGAATTCCAGCACACACAAGTTTCAGTAGAGTAAAACCCATCAAATTTGGATGCAACAATTTTCAGTGAAAAAACGGGGAAAAAGTTTCCATGTCAGAGTGCAATTTTTTAACCCGTTGGCTACTATGCACCCCGAGGGTAGGGTAAACCCCCCAAAAAAATTTATACCCCCCCCAATATTTATACCCCCCCAATATTTATACCCCCCTAGGCTTATTGGGCGTTTTGCCAAAATCTGTACCCCCTTCAGCCCTGCACAAGGAAACACAACACGAACAAATCCAGGGTACAATCTCAACACCACTGCAATGGTCACTCACTTGAAGAAGGCAGTGATTGTGGTTTGCTTCTTGACTTTGGAAACACTGCTGGAGGCATGGGCCACAGCAACAGCTCGTGTAGTTCAAAATCGGATTCTGAATCTGAATATTCCATGCCGCCAACACAAAACAGAACTGAATGACAAGCGACAAAGACCACGCCGCACCTCCCCCCCAAAATTTATACCCCCTTGGCCTTATTGGGCGTTCTGCCGAAATCTGTACCCCGGGGTATACATTTGGGGGGGGGGAGTTTAGTTGGGGTCGCCTAATTTTAAGGGCATTTGGAAGGGGCGTGCCTAGGGGCTCTTCGCGGGAATCTAGTCTAAAAGTAGCGCGCAGTGCGCGTGCAGTGCGCACGCAGTGCAAGGAGTCCCCCACTGTGCACTGAGATGACCTCACTAGAACCAACCACTCGAACACACCCAACTGCTCAAACCCAACCAACCACTGAGCTTAGGGGTCTATCCATCTGACACCCCAGAAAAGCGCGGTTCCGCCTGTTACTGCGGATTTCTTTTTCATGGCTTTTTCTTAAAATTCTTTTTTGCCACCTCAGACAGCCACTTGTCAAAAAAAAACTTAGTTCATTTTTGACCCATTTTCCAAAATTAGATTTACTACGGCATCGAAGTAAAATGTTGATGAACGTTACAAGTCTCCGATTGACCTCTTTGTTTTAAAAACTTTCTTGAGGAACCTCGGGAAATCTTGCTTTGTTCAAATCTTGCTTTGTGTGCTTCCAAAATGAACATTGTCCAAAGTGAATTTACCATAGCACCGTGGTAAACTTCAATGTTACAAGCCTCAAAATTACTTCTTTGTTGAATAAAAGTTGACTGAGGGACCTCTACAGTACTTGTTTCTGTTAAATGTGTGCTTCCACAACAAAGGTTTTGTATGTGTGTTGGAATTTGGAACCACATTTTCGCAACTTTTCCAAAGGGACCTTTGCAAAGTTACTCCAGAGTAGTAGACTTCAATCAGCATTTATGTCAAACCGAATTTTCAAAGTGTGTACATTCTTCCATTCGAGGTGCACAATGATTGTGTCACACCCATGGTCATTCATCGTAGGAGTAGAGTGATTACCGTGGTTGCGCAGTAGTGCAACTATACCCAATTTCGACCCCCTGTTCCAAAAAAATTACGTTCGTCATCCGTGTTCAATCTGATTGCTGGCAGACGGTTGCTGCATGCCCCTCTGCTATGGCGGACGCTCAAGATGGCTCTGTTTTGGACGAGTCGCTCTACAGCCGCCAGCTCTACGTCTTGGGGGCTGAGGCCATGCAGCGCATGTCCCGCTCGGATGTGCTGGTGGTGGGGCTGTCGGGGTTGGGCTGCGAGATCGCCAAGAACATCATCCTCAGCGGTGTGAAGTCCATTACAGTGAGTGACTCGGAGGATGTCACATGGGCGGACTTGGGAACTCACTTTTTTGTGGGTGCTGAGGTATGCAAGCCGGGTCTTGGAACGAACTCTTGAATGGGGACATGTTGGGGGGGGGGGGCACAGGTTGTGCCCCCCCCCCCCTTTGAACAGTTTCGCCCCCCCCTTGCACAGCCCTGGGGGGGGGGGGTTGCTTGCCCTAAAAGTTCATGGCATCGAAGAAAATTACCTTAAAGATGTTTGTTAGATCAAGCACAGGAGCGAGCGCCATATCCTCCCCCTTTTGGGGATTATTCGCGCAGCATACCGCACTGTATTAAGTTATATGTTCAACCGCTAGTATAATCAGTATTTTGGGAGACAAAATGATCCCCCAATTTTACGAGTTTGAACACCCCCCCCCCCCCTAGCTGGGTACTGCTTTGGGGGGGGTGATTCGTATCCCCCCCCCCCCCCCGCCGCCCTTTTGACCCCAAAGTCAAGTTTTTTTTTGAGGTTTTCGATTTTTAGCCGAAAAATTTTTCAGACCCCCACGGCAATTTTGCAGGGCTGGCTAGACCCTGGCTACATGGGCCTAGAAGCCGCTACAGGGGTCCTCATGGGTGTTAGAGTACCCTTTGGGCACCAAATGATGAGCCGAACGCATCCCAAAGCCGTCGGAAAGTTGTTGGAAAAGTCAAATTTTTGAATTTTTTCAGGTGCCATTGAACAGCCTCAAACAGCAGTTTCAGGGCTTTTGGGGGCCCATGGCCCTGGCTACATGGCCTAGCAGCCGTGATGTTGGTCCTTATGTAGGTTGTTACCTGTATTGTCACCAAATGGTGGTCCAAACCCGGAGCAAACCTGCCGGAATGTTTGTACAAAAGTCAACTTTCGACAATTTTCAAGTGCCACTGAACAGCCCACAAATTGCATCAGCGCTCAACGCTCCCATCACCAACCCCCCGGAAGCCTTTTTTGTCCCTGGACATTTCCCTTTTGTCCCCGATCGTCTCTTGCGTATTCCCGGACATTTCCGCTGGTCCCCCGGGCATTTCCGCTTGTTTCTGGACATTTGACTTTTGTCTCCGGCCATTTCCTTTTGTACCCGGCCATTTCCGCTTGTCCCCGGACGTTTCTTGCTTATCCCCGGACATTTGTTGGTTGTCCCCGGCCATTTCTGCCTGTCCCTGGACGTTTCTTGCTCGTCCCCGGCCATTTCGCTTGTCCCCGGACATTTCCGCATGTCCCCGGACATTTCCCTTTTGTCTCTGGACGTTTCTTGCTTGTCACCAGACATTTCTTGTTTGTTTCCGGACATTTCGCTTGTCCCCAACCATTTCTCTTTTGTCCCCGGCCGTTTCCTTTTGTCCCCGGACATTTCTGCTGGTCCGCGAACGTTTTCACTGGTCCCTGGACATTTTCACTAGTCCCCGGACATTTACCTTTTGTCCCCGGACGTTTCTTGCTTGTCACCGGACACTTCCGCCGGTCCCCGGCCATTTCTGCTTGTCCTCGGACGTTTCTTGTGTGTCTCCGGTCATGTCCGCATGTCCCCGGACATTTCCTTTTTGCCCCTGGACGTTTTTTGCTTGTCCCTGGACATTTCGCTTGTCCCCAACCATTTCTCTTTTGTCCCCGGCCATTTCCTTTTGTCCCCGGGTATGTCAGCTTGTTCCCGAGCGTTTCTTGCTTGTCCCCGGACATTTCCGCTGGTCCCCGAACATTTTCACTAGTCCCCGGATATTTCCCCTTGTCCCTGATCATTTCTGGGGACACTTTGCTTTTGTCCCCAGATATTTCCTGCTTATCCCCGAACAATTCCCTTTTGGTCTCCGGGAGTTTCTTGCTTGTCCCCAGACATTTGTTGCTTGTCCCCGAACAGTTCCTCTTGTCCCCGGCCATTTCCGCTTGTCCCCGGACGTTTCTTGCTGGTCCCCACCCTCTCCGCTGGTTGCCGGACATTTCCGCTTGTTTCCGGACATTTCGGTTTTGTCCCCGTTTTGGACGTTTCCTGCTTGTCCCCGGACATTTCCACTTATTTCTGGACATTTCCCGTTCGTCCCCGGACGTTTCTTGCTTGTCCCCAGACATTTGTTGTTTGTCCCAGCACAGTTCCGCTTGTCCCCAGACATTTCCGCCTGTCCCCGGACATTTTCCTCTTGTCCCCGGATGTTTCTTGCTTGTCCCCAGACATTTTCATCTTGTCCCCAGACATTTTCATCTTGTCCCCGGATGTTTCTTGCTTGCCCCCACACATTTCCTTTGTGTGTCCAGACATTTATTTCTTCTCCCCGGACAATTTTCTGCCTGTCCCCGGATATTCCCAGCTTGTCCCCGCGGGGGACAAGCGGGAAATGTGCGGGGACAAGCGGGACATGTCCCGCTTGTCCCCAGATACTTCCCTTTTGTCTCCGAACATTTCCCGCTTCAACCTGCCTTTGCGGATTTCAGCCTCAACAGCTCAGACATCGAAATCTCCGCAACTGATTTTTTTTTTATATTTCGACCGCCCACAATTATGAAATACCCCACCACATAAAGCATGTTTTCGACCCTCTCTGTGTGTTTTTCACCCCGTTTGGCCATTGGGTGTGTGTGGATCCCTTCCCAAGGGACCGGTGCACAACTTGCTTATGCAGTTTTCAGCCTCAACACCTCCAAAATTGAAATCACCTCAAAGAACATTATTAGATCAAGCGCCGCTGCCGGCGCCATATGCCCCCCCTTGGCATGTTGGGCTTGCAAGTGAGGGTGGGGGGGGGGTCAATAGAGCCTCCAAAATCTGGGTGGGGGGGTGGTTAGGAAAAGGGCTCAATTGACAAGCACCATTATTCAGTTATTGTGAACTCTGGCGCCGAAGGAGTCTGCTTACACTGTCTACTCAGGCCCTGCTTGCACGATGTTCCTTGATTGAGGGGGGGAGGGGGTCGATAGAGCCCCCTGCTTGGAGGTGACCCAGACCCAAAAATCGGCAAACAATGAAAATGGAATTTTTGGAATCAGCGCGTCTGGGGGGTTCAGAAAAGTCACGGTTTGCCATATATTTGGTGAAAAAAAAAAAGGACCAATTTTTAATGCTCAAAAAATTTTTCGGTGCCTGCATGCCTCGCCAGGGACAGTCAAGGGGCCTGACGCAGAAGGGGGAGTGTGAACAATGCCTCCGACCGGCAGCCCCTACGCCCAGGCATACCAACCAACCAACCAACCAACCCTCAAGCAAAGGTCGCGCTGGAATATCACTCCGATAACCGCCCATAGGCTACGGATGAACAGTGTTACACAGTTACACTTTGTATCCACATGTTCCGGAGTACAGGTATCCAATTCGGCGTTACCATTTTTGAGGGAAAAGGGTACGCACCAGGAGGTTCAGCACACGTGTACGTGTTGTTGGTGGCGCTCTATGATAAATGCAATACCGAGCGCCTAAGATCTAGGATTTTAGGGGAGCTACGGCCCTTGCTCACAAGAGAACATGAGAATGAGAGGGATAGGAGGAACCACATTTATAAGTTGATGTGCGAGCTTCAGACACGCAAGAGGCTCCAATGTCTGAAACTGCCCAAGGTCTGTGTTAACGCAGCCGGCAGCAATCACCAGGCAGCTGGCCCAACAATGGGATGCCATATCCAAGCCACCTAGAAAAACGGTTCCCGAATGCATGGAGTACTTGCGTACAATAGGTGCACATCAGGTACTTAGGAAATATGGAAAGGCATTGTTTCGCCCATTGTCACTGCCCATAGTGGAGGAGGCTCGTAAGCGGCTTCACTTTGGGGGGCACCGGGCCTAGACGGCTTTCCGGCCTCAATTGTGAAAGCTTTCTCTTCAGTCTTCGCTCCCAAAATGTACTCTTTGTTGCGTGAGGGTTTGGGGGGGGGGGGGGCACCTTCCGGAGGCGTGGTTTACAGCTGTGGTAACCATGGTCCCTAAAGCTGTGGGGCTGCCCCAGGCTGACATGCTACGGCCAATTGCCCTTTGCAAACGTGGATTACAAACGTCATACTGATCCAGCTGGAGGACATCCTCCAGCAGGTAGTCCCACGGCAACAAAAAATGGTTTCTGAAACACAGATGCATTTTGGACCACATTTTTAATTCGAGAGCATCGTGGGATCATGTGGAATCGGGTGCGGGGCTCAGCATGAATTTTTCAAATGCATACCCTACACTGACCCATGAGCTCACGGAGGCGGTGTTGATTTCATTATGTATTCCGGCCCCATCGACGAAGTTTTTACTCTGGACAATGAAATCCCCATACTTGTGTAGTGCGGCGGGTGGGTTTGTGGCGGGTGTGTAGCATGTTCTAGGGGCAGGGACACGGCAGGGAGACCCTCTGTCACCAGCCATATTCGCTTTGGTGTTGTGGGTGGTTATCTACCCACTGCTGGAACGAGTGCCAGATGTGGAGATTATGATGTATGCTAATGATCTCAACATTTTTTCCCCGTTTGCCTACAAGCCGGGGATCCTGCAGACAGTGACACAAGTCTTGCATGAGTTTTGGGATTTTTCACGCCTACGGCTGAACATTAAAAAAACAGCGGCAATTGCCCGCAATTTGGGCTCGGGGCCCTGGGTTGAGGCCTTCCAAAAGGAAGGAAGTACGGTACGTGATTGGGTTCGATATTTGGGTATTAGACTAGGAAGAATCTTACCGGCTTCGGATAAGACACACACGGATTGGGGCCTCACATTGGACCAGGCCTTTGCCCCGGTTCTCCATGAATGCCTCCGGAGGGCTCGCATTGTTTCCTCCTCGTCTCTGCAATTGCCAGGGCGCATTTTTGTGTTGAAAATCCGGATCCTACCAGTGCTGGGCTGGTCTGCTAAGGCCTATTGCCCATCTGAATCGGTTATAAGGCAGGTGAAAATGATTTATCGAGTCGCCCTCCGCCTACACAGCTAGGGGCTGTATTTTCCAGCACTGTCGCAAAGCGTGGGTTGTGATGGCTTTGCATTGCTGCCCCCGGAGGTATTCCTCTGGCATCAGGCAGATTACCCATATGTTCGTGCGGTGTCGCGTCCAGATTCCTTTGCGCCGGAGGTTATGACACTAGTACCGTAGGTGGGCGTGCAAGATTGGCTATTCCTTAGAGCCGCGGTCGTTTCCATACTTGCAGCTGGGCATGGTGCGAACGCAAACCTCAATTTTTTGGCGTGGTCAACAAAGGCCTTTTCTCTGGTAAGGCGTCGGGTGAACCCGGTTTGCCCCCCCCCAAGTGATCTGTCGGACGTGCCTCTGTGGCATTGGGTGTTTTGTAGGAATGTGCATCAACACACATATTACAGCACCACGTTGATTGCACAACGGGTGGTAACGTGGGGGGTTCTAATGGTGGAGAAAAATGCGCGCATGATGCGATCAACACCAGCAACGTGGCGGCCGGTCTACTGACGGGGAAGGTCGTTCATGAATTCTATCTAGCCAGGTGTCTTTGACCAGCCCACGCAGTGGTACTTGCTGTGGGGTAGGGGCTTTTTCTCACAATTCTTAGCGCCGTACCTTACCTACCCGTGCAAACAGGTCTGGGCTGATTTTTTGGGATTGCGGCTGGGCCCTGTAACCAAAGAGTTTGTACGAGTGTGCCTCTGGCACAAACTATCCGTTCATTCTCGAGTGTTTGTACTGTCGGGTCCCAAAGTGTGCCCGTTGTGTGGTTCGGAGGAGGCTGTGAGTCATGCCCTTGGTGGTTGTAGGTTCTACACGGCCGTTAAACATGTGCTGAATGTGTATTGGCCGGCCGGCACTCAAGGAGTGTCGACAGCGGACGTGCTTCTGCAAAGGAATGCGAGTTCCGCCATGAATTCATTGCTTGGCGTCATAGTGTGGCTCGCCAGGGAGGCATTCTGGAAGTACAGATGGGTGCTAAAGGAGGGTGCCAAGGTGTCACTGGATTTGCTAATTTTTGACAGCGTGGGTGGAGGGGCTGAAGGGATGGTTGCCAATGTCGGGGGGGGGGGGGATGTCTGAAACAAAGGTGTTTTTGGCAGCAGTGAACCAATTCTTGGAGACTGGGGTGTTACCGCCAAAGGCCCCCGCCTCTGCGCCCATGCCACAAAACCCCACGGCACCCTATAATCGTGAGTCGGCAGCGGTTCAAGTGAGTCCTAAGAAGCGCAAGGTACAGCCCGAGGTGTTGCGATCCGTAGAGGACAGCATAGCAGATGCGGTGTCGAAGGGGTTTTGTCTGGCTTACACAGATGGTTCATGAAAAAGGACAAGTTCAACGCGCGTGCCAAGGGTGCGGGGATATGGTGTATATGTCCCCCCCACGGAGGCAGGTCCAGAGTTGAGAATATCGGAATCCCTAAGTGAGGAGGAGAGACAAACCAACAACGCGGCAGAATTAGTGGCCGTGATTTCTGCATTGCGTCATTTTGAGACTAAGGACCGTAAAGTATGTATGATAACAGATTCGGAGTATGTGGTGTTAGGGGAAGGGGGGAAAGCATGCAAATGGCAACAAAATGGGTGGGTAGGCTCCACAGGTGAGATTGTGGGTGGAGCTCCTGGACATCCTATCTTATAAGGGGGACAGAGTACAATTGGTGAGGGCCCCGGCACACGTGGGGCTTGAGGGCAATGAAATTGCCAATGATTTGGCAAGTGCGGGCATGTGCCCGAAACCTTTGTGGGGGGTGGTGCACGGGAGACCGGCCCCGCCCCCAGCTGTGGGAGCAGGCACGGAGCCGGAAGTTCGGTCCCCCTCGGTGTCGTCGTTTAATGACAGTGACACCGCGTCTCTGTGTGAGTTTGCGGTAGATTTTGTGGAACGGAGTTCAGACAGTTCAGGGCAGAGTTCAGGGTCCAGGGGATCCAGCGGAGCATCTGACTTCACTCCAGCACAGGATCATGGCCTGTATGCAGGATTAGGATCATGGCCTGTATGCAGGATTTGTGGGTGGCTATTCTGAGGATACGGAGTCGGCTCCCAGTACGCAGGTTAGTGACCTTGAGGGTCGAGTGAGGAGGCAGTGTGCCAGACTCTTGGGGAAATGAGCTTAGGCAGCGGCAAGTGACAGGGTCCCGAAGTAATTTTCCTCCTGCACAGCATGATTGACAGTGCGCAGTTGTGTTGTGTGTCACAGTACGAGGGATCAGAGAGAGGCCGGTGCAGAGGGCATGGGGCATCACGGTATGTTGCAGCGCAGCAGGACAATACCAGGATGAATGGAACTTTGAAAACAGTGGAACTGGTTGAGATGCCTTGCTGCGCAGTTGCACAGTTTGGTGAGATGTATGACGGCATGTCAGGTCTGTTTGGCCAAATGGTGCTTGGTGTACTCAACCAATCTTCCATGACGCATTTGGAGTTTTCTTCCACTCTTCACTAAGGGACGGCGAGAACTGACCCGTGGGGCCGCTTGGGGGGAGTTAGCACAACTGACCGCAACCTGTCGTCAATGAGTAGGCTGCCCATGAAACATTCGATAGCTGTGTGAGCATGGTGACCTCAAGGCAATATTTGGTGCAGATCTGGCGTGCGCTAGGGGAAAACCCGAAGTTCGGACCTGAGACGCCCGCCATTGGTTAGGGGGTCCATGTACAAGAAAAAAGGTATTCGGCTTCTGGGTCAAAATTGACGCACAGCGGCCACGATACACAAAAAAAGTTTTGAACCCCCCCACCCCCCAACCCCCCAACCCCCCAACCCCTCCAAAAAGTGGTACCAAAGAAAGAGGGGGGGGGGGGTAGAGGCAAATTCGAAAAACTGATAGAGTGATGACTGTCTCCCAAAATGATGAGTTTACAAGGGGTTAGGCATCCGATAGTACCCATTGGGGTATGCCACGCGAATGACCCCCCCGAAGGGGCAACCAGGCTTGCAATTGAGGGGGGCCATGATGTCAGGTTTTGAATCTCACAACATGATCGTGACCTCATGCCGGCTACACACTTGTTCATTGCAATGTTTCAATTCGCTGCCTTCGCACCGATGGGCCCTTGCGCGTGAGGACTTAGCCATTTTCAGGTTGGCACCCGAACACTGAAAATTTTTGGAATTTTTGATTTTTTCCAAAATCCTTTTGTTGCCTCTGGGATGGGTTTGGGTGGTCATTTGGTGACAATACGGATACTCTAGCACCCATAGGGACCCAGGTAGCCCACGTAGCACAGGCCATGCCCCCCCCCCCCCCCCGAAAGCCTTGAAATTGCTGTTTTGGTTTTTGGTGCTTGGTTGGCCTGTAGCGGCCACTCGCGCCGACCTGGACCCGGGTCCCATTCTATTTTTCCTTCTATATGGGCCCTCTAACCAATGGCGGGTGCTATCTCCAACTTTCTAAGATTAGCCCCTATGGGGCCCCACCAATGAAGACTGAGCCGTTTTCAGGCCGGCATGGGTTAGCTGAAAAATTGTGATATTGGGGTGACCTTCAGCAACCCCTAGGGACCCATGGGCCCTTGTTGGGTGATCATTTGGTGACAATGGGGGTATGAATAAACCATGTAGCACCCATTAGGTGCTTGTTGGCACCCGAAAGCGAATTTTGGGTGTGTTTCCACCGCGATGGGCGGAATTTCGTCGGCCTATAGTTTACAATTTCCTCCCAATGTCATGGGTCTCTCTTCAAGGTGCCTTGCCGAAGGCCACAGAATTTCCGAAATTGATCTTTTTGATATTGCGCCCAACCAGAATGATAAACTACCCTATGTCAAGCATGTTTTAGACCCTTAGACTCATATTGAAATTTTCGTTGGGCAGCTTGTCACTCGTAGAGCGCGGACTTCAGTGTAGACTCTCTCCCGCAGGCTCTATCGGGGCGAACAAACAATGTCGACAATTTTCAACTGAGAACCCAAACCAATGCGTACCCCCGAAGTACCATTCTGCGCTTTCATGGCAAACCAACGTTTTTCCACAGTGGCTATTGTTTTGGGGCATAGAAATCGTATATTTTGGGCCCTCCCCCTTTTCTCCACAGTTATCTTTTGCACTTGCTGATGACTTATGTTTGGTTGCCTGCTGTATGTTCGTTTGGCTCATGTGTTTCCAATGCCTTCCCTCGCTTTTCTGACACACGCATAAAAAAACAAATATGCAACGAGCTGCTCGCCTTAGCATTTGCAGCAGGTCCGAAGGAAGGCCTCCGTGATTCGTGTTTACAATGCTGTCGCCGCACTTCGCTCCCGTGTGCTTGTCCACCGTGGCTGCCCCCAACAGCCCGGCCGTGGCCGACGCCCGCCCCCCCCTCCCCGGGACGCCCCTGATGGGGAGGGGGTTTCATTGCCCTTGCCCCCCCCCCCCAGCGCCGGCCACACAAACGGAAGTCCAGGAACCTCAGCTCTGCATGCCCCACTTATAGGACATTGGCAAGAATCGTGTGGAGTGTTGTCTGGCAAAGCTGGCGGAGCTAAATCCATATGTAGTCTGCAAGCAGCACGCGGGGCGCGTGGACCTGCAATTCGTCACCACCTTCCACACCGTCGTGATGGTGGACCAAGGGTCAGTGGAAGGGCTGATGGGTGTGCCCTGGTCCCCCTCACAATGTCATTGCGTACCTCAACGTGAGCCTCGCTAGATCCAACATTTCTGCTCACAATTACATCGCCCCCTCCGTCCCCCTGCACGTGCCTGCCGCAGCTCTGGCCTCTGACATTCGAGCTGGGCTCTGCCAGGACCTCCAGCCCCACGACCCTCCACTCCGTCTCGTGACCTGAATCGGGCTGCAGGGCAACCGCAAGACATTTTTCGGTCAGTCCAGCTCCTTTTTGTTTTGTCCAGGGGGTCTGTGCCTGCAACTTTTTTGCGTTGTGATGTTGTGAACTTTTAGTTTGTGGTTCTGCGTGTGGTTGTTCGTCCATCGGGGCTCGGTGATGTTTCCACGGGTAAAGCAGCTGGCGTGCGCCAGAGCGCCTCATTCTCGTTAAAGCTGCTGCTGTGTGGTGTTTCAAGGTATGCAAGTGTGTGTGTGTGTGTGTGTCTGTGTTTGTGTGTGTGTGCTGCCAGAACGACAGACGTCTCGGGCTGCCCTACAGCTCCTGAGGAGTTTTCTTATGGTATGTGGATGGTGATGGGAAAGAGGTGGCGACCTTTACTCTTCGTGGTGTTCTAATTGTGTTCTAATAAAGAGTGTTCTAATAGAATCGTCGTTAGAACTTTAGAATGAGGACGCCTTTTCAGTAGAGCCCCATTGTGTTCCTAGCAGGTCTCTAGGGGCAAGGCCAAGCCCTTATGGTCAACTTGAGTTCCCGGTGAGAGGGGCAGCGGGACCGAGGGGCAATGAGGTGGGCCAGTTCGGCCCGATGGGCCACATCATCACCGGGGGTAGCCTTTCATTCCCACGTGGCCATGCAAGTCATGGGCCCCAGGGTGCCGAAGAGGCAGAGGACGAGGTGCTACACGGTAGCCTCCGTCCTCCTCTTTAGAACCAGGAAGGAGGCAGAGAACCGTTCAGCAGTTATGGGGGATGAGAGCGGCGCCGGCGCCGACGGTGAAAGAAGGACAGTGAGGGGGAGGAAGGGGGTGAGGGTGGTGGTGGTGAGAGTAAGGGCGAGGGTGAGTGTGAGGCTGCGGCTGAGGGTCAGGTGAGGGTGGACGAGAGCCTCCGACTCCGGAGTTGGAGTCCGACAACAACGGGCAAGGGCAAAGGCAAGGGGAAGGGCAAAGGTAAAGAGCAGGTGGTTGCTGCGGAGAAAGTGGGGCCTCTTTGACCCACGCCCAACGTTTGGCACACAGCGATGAAAACAGTTGTTTACCACAACAAAGTACGCGGACCAGTAACCTGCATGTCACCTGGATTGAAGTCGCCGCTTTGGGTATTCTGATGATAGCCGTTTGACCCAGTCCGGGAGAGGTGCTGCCTGAGCGCGCTAATTCATTCTTTAATGAGGAAAAAAGACATCAGCGATCAGGGAGCACCCTGATTCAGGGGGCGGGAGGAATCAAACTGTCCACCCATATTGTCATTTTCACCTCGTTTCCAGAGCTTTGGTGTACCCTTCTGTCTCCAGGGCCTTGCGGTCTCAGCAAACCCACTCCACCTTTACTGTACCCCAACTCCCAACAAACCCAACTCCACTTTGGACCCCCCCCCCCCCTATCCCGGCACATCCCTGGCGGGCCCTGTCGGTGGCTGGGCAAGGATCCAGGCACAGGCGGCGGTACCCATTCGCCACCGCCCGCAACCTGCTGCCCGCTGCAGAGATGAATGCCGTTTGCCGGCAGCAGGGCACGCACTTCATCGCGGTGGAGTCACGGGGCGTGTTCGGGTACGTTTTCGTTGATTTCGGGGACCAGTTTCATGTCGTGGATGTCGATGGGACAGAGCCGGCGAGGCACGTGATCACGGACATTACCACCTCCGAGGCCGCTGAGGTGACGGTGGATGAGGTACTGTGCGCCGTCCCAGATTCCCCGTTCCCGAGTACGCAAGGATCAGCTGAACGTCCCGTGCAACCCCAGACACCCAATGCAGTGAAAGGCCAGACTTGGGAACTGGGCTCCTTGGAAATGTGGCAGCGATTCGCCAAGGGTGGCTCTGATCCGCAAAGGGACAGGTTTTTGTTTCTGGGGGGGCGTGGGGGGTCCCAATCCAAGGTTGCAGTTGATAATGACTGGTGCCTCCTTCCTCTCACAACCAGGTCACATGCCGCCAGCACAGACCTGTTGGCGAAAGGCGCTCAGGGTCGAGTCTTCGGCCCTTGTCAAGTTTTTCTTTCTCTCTGGTGGCCGCCCGCATGTGCTGCTTGTTGTGCTGACAGTGTCACCAACACCACGCACGTGATAGTCTACACGTCGACAGGGGAAGGTCCTAACTGCCAAAAAGCAGGATGCAGGGCTCACAACGACATCCACATCTTTTACTGAGTTTTCCTGTATCTCGGTCCTTTTGACTCAGTTGCCAACCTGAGCACAACAAAGAGTTCTAGAAGTTTTGGAATTTCGAAGTTGAATGTCTGAAAAGAATTTTTACTCCGTGTTGCTACACTTTGCTCAGTTTTACTTCACTGCTTGCTCAGTCTTATCAAGCAAGGGTAGGAATGGGATGATCCCCGCTGCATGCCCTCCTGAGACGGCCTGGACAAATTTCCGATTTGTAAGCCATTTCTTCGGGGTTGCGCGGGACTTGGGCCGACTGGATGTTCCAGCGCCGACATTGCGCGCCTACATCGGAGATGTCTGTTTGCAGGAGTCCGGCCAGGCCTTGGGTTTGGCGGTCGGAGATGTCGTGCAGATTGATTATGTTGAAGGCATGGCAGGTGTGCCTCTCCACTTCGACCGCTGGATGATCAGGGATGCACACCCGCTCCGTGTGCCTCGTCCGTTGCTGGTTTGCAGCGATAGACCTCGGACCCCAGGGTTGGCCGTGGCTGTATTCTGTGCGTGATGGCATCGCGTCTGCTCTCTCAGGCATCAACGGCACGCAGCATACCGTTCTGCAAGTCACCGGAAAGCACAAGATTGTCATCGGGTATGACCAGCTCATGTTTGTTCGGGTCCGAATGGGTGGTTCCCGATTCAGTTGACACTGACGTTGTATGCGGTTGTGTGCACCGCCGGGATGCAAGGAAGGCATGATCCTGGCTGTGACGCAGCCCTTTGCCTTGGGATTTGTTACGCTCGCACGCACCATTTGGGTGTGGCGAGCTGTGGTCATTTGCAAACAGGAGATGCACCGCAGCGAACAGTCCCTTTGGGGGAATGCAACAGTGGGATGCACAAAATGACCCCACGACGCACCACCATCTGAGGCACGGCGGGCTGCCTCAGTCGGGTACATTGCAGCACGTGGCCTCTTTATCTCTGCCCGCACGTCATTGTGCTTTACTTAACAATGGTGTCCCTATTCAGTGGGTGACCCTTGGGGGTTGGGTGGCCGCCCTACCGCCAACCGGGACACATCAGCAAACACTCTGGCAGTGCAAAACGCAAACAATGAAACAAGCGCGATCTTTACAGCCCTACCCCCCCCCCCCCTTGCGCATGCACGGCCTTGTCTAAGCACGGGGTGGGCGTTGAACCGCCGTTTTGAGGAAATTTTGGGACCGCTGTTTTTGTGGTCCAGAATGGAGGATTGGGTGTCTGTAGAGCGTTTGTACAGGGAAAGAGGGGCTCATTCATGTCTGTGATGGTGCATTCTGTTCATAACAACATTGTACTACACATTGGAACCCCATGCTGCTTGTTCTGATGTGATTTTCAGTCATGGCTAACAATGTTATTCCCGGTCTGGCTGTCACATGTGTCGCGCGCATGCACGGCCTTGTCTAAGCACGGGGTGGGCGTTGAACCGCCGTTTTGGCCCGACTTCTGGGACCGCGGCCGTGCTTGCGCAAGGGGGGGGGGTACCAAACGTTCGTTGTGACCACCCCCGCCGAAACGGTTGTGTGATGCCTTCAAGTGCCGGTACACATGGCGGGCGATGCACGCCGAAATGGTGTGGCAGCGGCAGTGAAGCATCAGCATGGTGGCGGCACCTGTGCGTACCGCTGCCGGTCCATTGCTGGGCAGTCTGGGGCAATGAGGCATTGATGTGTCACATGCCGTTGTAAACCCCCCCCCCCCCATTTAGAATGACCCGGTCGTTAAATTCGGGCAGCACGGTGCAAAATTTCCCGGGGGTCGTTGTAATTGGGGGGGGGGTTGTAATTGTCTCACTCTTTGCCTGGGGTTTGGGTCTGAGAAGGGGTCGGTGTATTTGGTTGGCATGCTCCGGGAAACACGGGGGTTTGTTGTATACGGGGGGGTCGTTCTAGTGGGGAGGGTCGTTGTAAACGGGGGGGGGGGGTTTACATCACCGACCTTCAGATGAAGCATCCACCTCCAACAGGGGCACACCAGCCTCCCTGTCCAGAGGGCCACATGGCGGCGTCCCTTCGACAAGGCTGCGTCGTTCCTACGCCGTTCCCAAAATTCTTGGCGTCGTTCCCAGACCAGACCCCTCCTTCCTTCGTCGTTCCTAAAGACGCTGCGCCTGCGTCATTCGGACCGCCGCCGTGTGGCCCTCTGGCGGCCTGTCCTGCCCCGGCAGAGGCCCGTGCCGCTGGTGTTTTCGGTCACTGATGACCCTTCTGCGGAACGTGCGGGCGTGTGCCTGTGCTCTGTCATCAGCAGCTGCCTCGCGCCCCAGACGGGGGGTAGGCAATTGCAGGACTGGGCCAGCGCGACGGGGACGGTGACGGTGACGGTGACGGTGGCAGTGCCGTTGAGGCCATTCGTGTTGTTGCTTTGTCTCCGTAGCCTTTGCCCCGATCTCCCGTATTCACTCGCTGCCATGCATGTCCTTGCGTGCGTGTTGTCCACGGGAATCCCGCATTTGTATACGTCTGATGAGCGCTGGTGTGCCCCGGACGTTTGGAGATGTGGTTGGGGCGTTTCTTGGGAAGTAACGGAATGGTCCATTCGAGTTTCTGGGCTTACGCTCCTTCCTCGACGTCCTTCCCGTCTGCCTGTTCCAGGGACACGAGGGACATGGGACAGTACGTTCGAGGGGGCTACTTGAGTGGGACAAAGAAGCAGGAGACAATGCGCTTCAAATCGTTGGGTGACTCGATCCAAAGCCCTGAATTTGTGGTTTCAGACTACGCGCAAATGGACCGCCCTGGGCAACTGCATGTGGCCTGGTTGGCCTTGCACAGGTACTGGGCGGGTCGCGGGCGCATTCTGGTGGTCAAGACCCGTGCACTCGCGACACCCTTCCCGGCCGAAGCGGGACGCGTAGTTCAGCCGTTGTGGCGGTTGGCCGCAAAGTGTGGCTGCATTGAGACGTTGCCTCAGCAGTCCCAGAAAGACAGTACCACGAGTAGAACAGTGCGCCATGGACAGCTGGTCCAGGAATGTGCGGCGGTCACGTGACTGAGCTCGTAACCTCCCCTCATTCCCCTACTGTAAGGGGGGGGGGGGGGGGCGTTGGAACAGGCGAAACCGGGAACGGCAGAATTCGGCACAACAAAAGTATACCAAATTATGCCACGGGATTTGAAGGCCCGGAGCCGTCTTTCTCGGTGTCATTTGCAGCGCATTCCCCTCGTGCCTGCGCCGTTTGCTCCAGGGACACGCCACAATGGCAACAAGCAGCCTCCAGGAAGTAACAGCAATCAACCAGAGGCCCATAGGGAACAGCGGCCACCAACGACGGTCTGTGCTTGTTGTGCCATACTCTGGGAATTTGGCATCAGGTTTGCCAGTCACATTGAAGAAATGGTGCCAAGTTTTCTCCGCACCAAATTGCGCCATTCCAAATTTCGCACGTACCCCCCCCCCCCCCGGGACAGCCGACCCCCCGAGTAGTCAAACAGGACAAGTCGTCCAGGGGCTCTGTTGACACAACCAAAACACGTTCGGGCCCCCAGAGGGTCAGAATGAGCAGTGGCGAGAGGCCAATAGGCGCCGCCAAAGGCAAACAATCAGATACCGAGGCCTTGTGCCAACTCCCCCCTCCCTCTCCGGAAACAGAGCCCTCTCACTCCGTGCGATCTGCGGACGCTGCAAGTCATAGCCACCGCCAAAGTGCTGTGCCCATTCGTGAAAGGCGGTGATCCCTCTGATCTGTGCAGGTGGCGCTCCGCGCACGGCCGCTGGCCACAGTCCTACAACGCGGCCGAAGCGGAGGAGGTGGTGGAGCTGGCGCGGTCCCTGGACCTCAGCGTGCCCAGCGACGTGGTGCGGGCGCTGGCGTACACCGCCCGGGGCTCCCTCAACCCGCTGTGCTGCTTCCTGGGGGGCATTGCCGCGCAGGAGGTATGGCGCAGGGCGGGTCGCCTGCCGTGCTTTCCATACGTATTTTCCCTCGCCCCCTCAAGCGCAAGCTCAAAGAGGAAGCGGTGCCCCCCGCTTCCCCCCCCCCCCCCCCGCCGCCTTGTCTAATGGTCTGGTGTTCCTTAGGGTATTGGGTGGGGCCAGGGATGCATTAGAAGGGGAGGGACCTCAGAGGCAGTCCCAGAAGCAGTTGGGCAGGCGGTTGGAGGAGGTTGCCAAAGCAGATGGGGGCGGTTACTGTCGGTTACAACTGCCGTTGAAGCTGACATTTGGCGTCAGGGAGACAGTGGCTGGGCATAGGCTGGGCGCCCTGGAGGGGGGTACCTTCCCCCCTTCCAATGCATCTCTGGGTGGGGCCTTGGGCCGCACCCTCACGCTCCCCGCTCCCCGTGTGTACGGCTGGGGTTGGTGGGCCCGCTTGCCGCGACACCGGGTTCAGGCTCGCCGTCTCTGGGGTAGGGGGGGGGGGGGCAGGCGCTTGCGCGCGTTGTTGCTTCGCCCCCCGCCCCCCCTGTGCGTGGGGATTGGAGGAAAGGATATGGGCACCGGAAGTGTTTATCGTGGGAGATGGGATGCACTTCATAGTGGACGACTCAGTGAGACTCATGGCCCAACTAGACCAGTTGAGAACGTATGGACACTAACTCATACAACAACACAGAATACCACACACCACAACAAACACCCAGGGGCACGGAGATGTGGGGGAGACGAGAGGGTGGCACTGATGTTGGCGGCGACCGAACCATAGGTGATCCGGCAGCTGAGGGTCAAGGGTCACCAGTGGCGGACGCAGCCCCGTCAGGAGATTGAGACTGATTTGGTTGCCAGTGCCAAACTACACGCCACAACAACCACACAGGGGCAAGGAGAGGTGGGGGAGGCTAGAGAGTGGTAGGGCACTGATGTTGGCGGCGAACGAAGTACAGGTGATCCGGCAACTGAGGGATAGGATCACCGATGGCGGACGCAGCCCCATCAGGACTCCAAGATTGAGACTGATTTGGTTGCCAATGCCACAGGAAACCACATCACCAGCAGCAACGCTCACACCACTCAGAGAGGACCCCCCCCCCCCCTACGCATCACACCCCAGCGACTACCCCTACAGCTCCGCCAACACCGCACCAACACCGACACCAACAATGGCGGAACGCGCTCACCCACACAACAACAATAGAGGGCAGCCCAGAAAAGCAATGGACAGCCCAGAAAAGACGCCCGGGGCACCGCGGGCCCTGGGTGATGAGGCAACAGACACTTTACAGGGGAGGGGGGGGGGCGGACTCCTCCCTCTCCCCAACTGCGGGGACGCATATGAAGGGGAATTAGCCCCGGTCCCGAACCCTTAGACTGACGGCGAGTGCTACCACCGCCGCGCCAGCTAAGGCCATCATGCCATCAAACAGCATGCAACTACGCCCAGGACAGACTGGGATATGTGGGCCAGCAGAAGCAAGTGGCCAAAACCACCCACACCAAGCACATCGACACCAACAAGGAGCCCCCTTCAGCCAGGATCTCCCTCCTCAAGGGGAAGGAGGGGGCAGGGACAGACGAACCCACTCCCACTCCCCCCCCCCCTCCCCCGCCCCCTCCTCTACCCCCTCCCCGCAGCAACACGCTCCCCCGCCACCCAATGCCCCCCAGGGTAGAAAGAATAGAGAGGGTGGAGGAGAAACTGGGCAGGGGGAAAGGGACGAACAAAGGGAGGTAACAGGACAGGGCAGACCGCGCTCGCCAAAAACGGTGCAGAGCACAGAAGGAGGAGAAGGAAAGGAAAAAAGGGAAAGAATCTTTGTGGTGAGAAGCCCCTGTCAGGAAAATTCTCCTGCAGATGCACACCCCAGTGCGCACAAGTCAGTGCTGGAGTCGGCATACCCAGCATGGACTCAGAGTGTGCATCTGGATTCACCTGGTCAACGGCACGGGCAACAGCCCGTCTCCTGGACAGCCGACCCTGGAGTAGTCAAACAGGACAAGTCATCCAGGGGCTCCGTTGACACAACCAAAACACGTTTGGGCCCACAGAGGGTCAGAATGGGCAGTGGCGAGAGGCCAATAGGCGCCGCCAAAGGCAAACAGTCAGATACCGAGGCCTTGTGCCAACCCCCCCCCCCCCCCCGCCCCTGCCGTGTCCCTGTGCCGGTGCTGTGCAGCTCCCGCTGCCCTCCCCGCTGCTCCCCTGGCCCACCTTGTCTAAGCCCCGCCTCCCGTGCAGACCGTACTTTTTCTTGGGACCCAATAAATGCGGTACCACGCGCCCTGAGTCTGTCTCCTTCTGCATTCCCTTTCGCGCTCGGTGGACTGCCATGGTCCTGCCTGCTCGCCGTTCTCGCCTCGCCTCTCCAGCAATGCAGGGCTGTTGCAGGGCCTCTGCCTGGCCAGAGTCCGCTCTGCCCTGTTCCGGGCGCGGTGCAGTGCGGCTTTGTCTGGCGTTCTCCCCAGTGCCCGTGCAGGAGCGGGGCCCGGTGCCGCCGCATCTCAAGGCGGTACGGAGCAGTGGATCGGGGGACGGCATCTCGAATACCGGGGGAGGGGGGAATTGGGAACAGATGAAATTTGGAAAGGCAAATTTTGGAACAACAGAATTGTGCCAAATTTTGCCGCGGTGTTTGCCAAGGTCCGAAGCCTCCTTTCGAAGGGGTCATTATTATTTGCCCTCTTGGCATGCACCTCCCCATTGCCCAACACCCTCCAGGAAATAAGAGCAGCCATCCAAGCAACCGTTCAAAAGCCTCGAACAATTAACAGTAACCAACCAAAGGCCCGTAGGAAATCACAACCACCATTCATAGTCCATGTTCTTGTGCCACAATCCGGGAATTTGTACCAAATTTTGCCGTGGTATTTCCGAACTGGTGCCAAAATTTCTCCGCACCAAATTACGCCATTCCCAATTTCGCACGTTCCTCGTTCCCCCTTCCCCTGTACAAGCGTCCCCACCCAAAATGATGATTTCACGAGGGGCGGTTCAAAGGAACTCCGCCAGGGAGCGGCTCCGAGGGCCGCCCACCACCCCCCCTATGTAATCGCAACCGGGCTCGGAATTTCTGACCTTTCCCGGGGGGCGGCACGCGGCGCCCGCCGGGGCGGCACCGAGCATGCGTGGCTCTGTGCACCCCGCGCCTGCTCTGCGGAGCACCGCAGAGCCTCTGGGGTATGCGAGGCGAATACCCCCAGGAATGGGGGGGGGGGGCGTGGCGTTCGCGGCTGCGCTTGATCGAACAAGCTCTCTTCGAGGTGACGTGTACGTACGTGTCCACTTCCCAAACCCCCGGGACAAATTTGTCCAGCACCTTTGGGGCCTCCTTGTGGACCCATCCGTTCAGAAACACGCCAACAAAATGCAAACAGGCAGTGGCGGACCTGGTTGGGAGATGCCACAGCCCCCCCCCCCCCCCCCCCCAGAGGCGCACACATGCGTACCCCCGGAAGTACCAACCGGAGTGCTCCTTCAGCCTTTGTGCTTCCACCCCACCCCGCCCCACGGGGTGGCTCTGGCAGGAATTGGGCCCAACACACACCAGTGTGAAAGGCCCCGCCCGCTCCCCATCTGACAGGCTCGCCCCCTCTGCCCCCCACGGGCAGGGGTGAGTGGGGGGCGGATATCTACAGCCCGGGATATCCTGCCTTGTTTCCACGACAGTCCCAAGTCACCAATTTGCTGAGGCGGAGCTAGCGGAATACCAGTCTGGGCTGGCGAAGTTAACGTGGTCCAGGCCGTGCGGCCAACAAGGGTTGGGTCGCGGATCCTCCTCCCCCCCCCCCCACTCCTGTCCTTTTTGACAGAAATCACCGAGGGGCAAACATGCCGAATGTGCTTGTCGGAGATTAGATGCGGGGAGTTGTTTGGTGGGAATGGTTTCACCCCGACTCCTGAGGTGACCCCCCCCCCTCTCCTCCGTGATGCGCCAAACAGGACCCAGCTCCATGAACGGCACGCGAACGGCTCAAGAGGGATGTGGATAAGAACGGGGTCAACTTTTGGGGGGGGGGGGGGCTGAGGTGCGGTGCAGCATTTTGTCACTCAGTGACACGGTGGGAGTGACACAGTGACCGTGACCCTGACAGCGGTTTTGTCATGGAAGCGGGGTCCCCCCTTTGTTTTGTGGACCCGCTTTGTGTACTCTGTCATTCAGTCACAGGCCACCATCCCATGACTTGTCCGGTGTTGCGTGTTCCCGGGGGGGCCAAGTTTGTTGGTGCGTGCAGTCTCATGAACCCCAAACCTTGCAGCCCAGTCGGCGGCGGTGAATAGCATCCCTCGTCTTCGTCCCTTTGGGGGGTAAGGGGGGGGGAGGGGGCTTATCCACACCCCTGCGGCTCACCTCCCCCGCTTTCTCCGGATGGTGTGGAGGTGGTACCGCCGATGGTCTCTGTGCGGGCATGTGCAACAGTGGCATCGATGTGCTGTGTGCTGCGGCAGGAGTTGCGGTGTGCTGCTGGAGTGTGCTGCGTGTTGTGTGCGGTGACAAGATCGGCTGTGTACTTGTGCAGCACTGCCCGGCCAGACATGTGCGGCTGCCCCCCCCAAAAGCGGTGATGGTCAAAAATCAGTTCGAATTTGATCATGAACTTCCACTGCGACCGGCGCTCGGGTGCACGGCAGAGTCGATACCGGTGTAACCACCGGTGATGGTGCAGGTGCTGGTGCGCAGCGGTGCTCCGGAGCATTGCGCTGTGGATTGCAGGTGCTGAAGTCCTGTTCAGGCAAATTCCGACCCATCCAGCAGTGGTTTTATTTTGATGCGGTCGAATGTCTACCGAGTGTATCGAGCGCTGTGGCTGATCCGAAGGTGGCGTTAGGGCTGTGTTGCGGGGCGAGAGGGAGGGCAGGAGGGAGGAGGGCGATGGTGGGTCACGTGCTGGGAAGTGGTGAACAGCATCCCCCCGCACTGCAATGTGCTCACAGCATTGACGAAGCAGAATACCGGGGCCGCTATGTCAAACAGGGAAAGTGTTCCAGAGTCATTATTTACCGTACAATATGTCTGTGTCTGTCTGTCTGTCTGTCTGTCTGTCTGTCTGTTTGTCTGTCTGTCTGTCTGTCTGTCTGTCTGTCTGTCTGTCTGTCTGTATCACCGTTTCCGTTTGTGTACCTCAATGATGCTGTGCAACTTGGTGGGCGTAGGGCATGAAAACCGGCAGTCAGGGCAGGTCGGAAGCCCTGATGAACAGCGTAGGGGCTTCCTGACTCCGTCCCAGACCACAAAACACTGCTGCCCCCGCGGGCCCCACTTGTTTCGCTCCACAGCAATTCACAGCAGAAGGGGTCCGATATGAAAGTCAGATTGCCGTTCTGGGGCAGCAAATGCAGGAAACCCTCAAGAACCTCAACTATTTTGTAGTGGGTATGCCCCAGCGATCCCCTCGCAGTTGTGCAATACCCAGCACCTCGTCGTGTTCCTCTGCAATTCTGTATTCTCTGGCCACGGACGGTTCAGATGCTGCCAGCTCACAGAGCTGCTCTTGCAGAAATTTAATGCGGCTATCGTCTTCAATCTGCTTGGCATCTTAGTACCCTGTAGGCACAGCACCTGCTGATTCAACCAATCGTTTTTCCGCGCATAATCAGCAAAAACGAACGCACGGCCCTCCATTCTCATATTGTGGGTGGTTGTGGGTGTTGGTTTTGTCACTTGCAGTGACCACAGTCGTGGGCTTGTGCACCTTGTACAACGCTTGGGAATTACAACAAAGCGGAAGGGTCCGAACGCCGCTACCTCGGCCCTCGACCTATTGTATAGGTCGAGGTTCCGACACCAGTGGCTGCTTCGAGCAACAGTTGGTCCGCCGCTGGCGTGCCACGGGGGGTTCGGCACAAGCAGTCCACAGGGGCATTGCCCTAAAATAGGCAAAAGCCGCCGTGCTCATGTGCCAACAGTTGATCGGGCGCCCAGACATTGTTCTTGGCTTGAGCAGCTCCCTGATGCACCCATTCCCGCGCTGGGCATTGTGTTGCCCCTGCGACTACCACTGACACACTCCTGCCATCAGGTGCTGGGGCTTTGGGCTGCGAGCTGCTGAAGAACATGGCGTTAATGGGGGTTGGGGCGGGCGCCCGTGGGTCTGTGACCGTGACCGACATGGATGCCATCGAGGTCAGCAACTTGAGTCGGCAATTCCTTTTCAGACGGCAGCACGTGGGCCAACTGAAGGTGCACTAACCTTCCCGGTCAGCTCGCATTGGGATCTCCGAGGCTGGAGTGCTCCGTTCAACGTCCTGCACAACCCCCAGATCTTCCCTCAAAAAATTCAGCACCAGTTGGGGGGTCCCAGACCCGCCCCCCTTGGACCCCCTCCGTAAGCGATTGGGGAAATTTTTTTCTGGGCCTTTCGGCCAACGAACAATTTTGGTTGGCTCAGGTCCATTTTGGGACAAAATTTGTCTTTGCCGGCGACCAAGATGCAGGGCCAGGGGGGGGGGGGGGCGGGGGGTCAGGACGCCCCCACAGGACGCTTAAGTGAAGCCCTGACCAACCCCTGATGTGCCTTGATGCCAAGTGCCGGCTACTCTCGTTCTGTATCTGATGTCCTCCGGGCTCCAGCCACTGACACCTGCCCGCGGCGGTGGCATGCACGCGCGCTTCGCCAGGTCCGGTTTGCTTAGGGAACCCCCTCCCCTGTCATGAGGACGCCGTTGATGCTTTCTAGCGCCATCATAGGGACTCGGAAGCTGTGGGTGACAAAATGATGGCTTTTCATGCGAGTTGGCTGCCAAATGTCACCAGGCACATATTAATTTGTAACGTGTGAGATCGACCTCTGGACAGGCCAAAGTGGGTATTAGGGTGTATGTTGTAATTCGTGTAATTTTCATTTGGTTGTAATTGCGAGTAAACTGTACTTGCATTTACCACAACAATGATTTTACACAATAGGACAATTTTTTGTACTCACGCCTACCGCAAAAAAAAATACACAACGGAGCAATTTCTTTGTACTTGTGTGACCGCAAAAAAATTTCACGATTGTACAATTTTTTGTGCTCGCATGTACCGCAAGAAAAAAAAGCACAGCAGGACAATTTTTTTTGTACTTGTGTTTACTGCCAAAAAAACAATTAGGAGATTGTACAATTTTTTGTACTTGTGTTTACTAGCCCCTTTCCGGTTGGGGATATAGAACAGTCCCTTTACAGTCCCTTTCCAGTCGGGGATATGGACTAACCCCTTTCCAGTTGGGGATATGGATTGACCCCTTTACCGGCCCCTTTCCAGTTGGGAGTATGGATTGGCCCCTCTCCGGTTGGGGATATGGACCGGTCGCTTTTCAGTTGGGAATATGGATTGGCCCCATTCCGTTCGGTTCCTTCGGTGTGGCCCCTAGAGTTGGGGTGATGGACTCCCACGCTTCGTCGTGGCCGGAAATAACTCCCACCGGTTCCTACAGGGAAATAATTATGGGGCACGGGCATGGCCTAGGGGCTGGTTACCTAGTGCCCTCAACCGTGAATTTTATGCCCTTCTACGTTGGGCTACTACGCTCATTGGACTTCTTTGGGGGTTATTTTCAACCTCTGGCTTGGCTCTTTCCCTCCATTGTATGTTGTGTGTTGTGTATTTGCTTTGCTTATGTGTATGTGCATGTGCATGTGCATGTGCACAATGGGGTGCCCAACTGTATTTCCGTGATGAATCCCCCCCATGTATGTGCACCTTTCGATTCGTTTCTATTTGTTTCGCCTATGTTTGCCCCCAAGACCCCAGCCCCCCGAGGAGCGCCCATGGACATCAACATACACGGAGGGGATCAGGAAATGGGAGTTGAAGGGGGCACTACATGCAATTTTGGTGCACATATTGTGGGTCAAGGATAACCCACGGACCGTTGTTTTGGTTCTGAGCATGCAAGTGTTGTATGTGTGTATGTTGTGCATGCTTTGACCAACGGTCCTTCCGCGCGTCGAGAATACTTGGCACACATCACCGAGCACTATGTGGAACTACTTGTAGCGGGTGCATGTTTTGAGGGCTTTTCATGTTACATTTTCCTCCACGTGTTTGGTGTACCAAAGGTGTAGCATATAAACATGCTCATATATTGGCCGCATGCATCCCATTGCCTTGTTTGTCACAGAGAGTATTTCCATTTGCGCCACTGTTTATAGCGGTCTTCGCACTGCATGCAAGAGCCTTTGGGCCTTGAGCGCACTTGAGTGGACACACTGTCTGCCCCTTTCCATATCTTTATATTGGCCAAGTCCCAATCAAATGTGGCCATGTGGAGTATTTTGTGACTTGTGGACTCGGCGTCCCACTCTTAATGTCACTGTGGGGTGCCGTACGGAACCGGCAATCGTGCATGTTGCGTACGTATTGCAAAAGTGGCTTTTTTTTCAATTTTCCTTTTTTTCACTTAGGCCCTAATAGTGTAAAAAATGTAATTTGTGTACAAAAAATGGTCAAGGGGTGTAATTTTTTTGCAGTAAAGTGGTGTATTTTTTTTTGCTGTAACTTGTATAATTAAAAAAAAATCAGACCAATGGAAAAAAATCATTGGTGCGTGTAATTTTGTTTTGCGGTAAGTCTGTAATGGGGACAGGGTGCTTTTTGGCAGGGTTTGGATTTAGAAGCCTGTTTATCTGTCTGTCTGTCCCTCTGTGTGTACCTTCCGGTCCATTTGTCTGTCTGAGGGCGTGGACTCAGGTTCCGTTGAAGCTGACGTTGCCTGCGGTTGTATGCCCCGCCGGGATGCAAGGAAGGCATGATCTTGGCTGTGACACAGACCTTTGCCTTGGGGCTTGTTACACTGGCACGAACCGTTTGGATATGGCGAGCTGTGGTCATTTGCAAACAGCAGATGCACCGCAGCGAGCAGTCGCTTTGGGGGAATGCAACAGTGGGATGCACAAAATGATCCCACGACGCACCACCATCTGAGGCACTGCGGGTTGGATACGTTGCAACTCCGGACGTGGCCTCTTATCTCTGCCTGCGGTGTGAAGTGGCGGTGTGGAGTGGCGGTGTAGATTGCTGTTTCTGATGCATTCATGGACGTAGAGAGCCCTGCCCTACCCTTGTGTCGGGTCCCCGGTGGGAACCTATCAGGTGCAAGACCCCGCCGGCACCATCCTTCCCGTGTGAGTCCATGGCGGCAAAAACCTTGGCGACGCTTGGCGACGGAGGTTCGTTTGGCGCACGCATTTGGGGTCGATTTTTCAAAAGCGAGCAAAGAGGAAATGATCCGTAATTGGGCTTGGGCGAGCAAAACAGGGGGAAGCGGGGGGGCGAAACAGGGGAAAACAGGGGAAGACGGGAGGAAACGGAGGGAAAACGGGGGGAAATGAGGGGAGCACGGGGCAATTTATTGTAAGGAATAGGGGGTTTTGGAACAAGGCGTCAATAAGTTGGGTTTCCATGGTTGTGTCTTGCCGGTCAGACTAAGCAAACTTCAGCATCCCTCTTGTGTTTTGTGACCGGCATGGCTTCTGATTTTCATGTTCATGAAGGCACCGCGCGTGCTCTGGACCATGTCTACTGTACACAAGCCCGTGCCCAGCCCTCTCCCCTCTCCTCACCTCCGCCCCCACCATCCCGGTGCCTCATACCACCGTCGCGCGGCGCAGTCCTGTGCAGTGCCATCCCGGGCGGCTGCCCACCGACAGGCGCCTGCAGGGGATGCACCCGCGCTCTTGCACACACCTCCGCCCTCTGCGTCTGCCTGCAGTCCTCGACGGCCGCGGCTGCCGCGAAGGTGATCAATCACTCCATCAAAATCCGACACATGTCCCACAAAGTGCATCCGGAAACGGAGCACATATTCGACGACCGTTTCTGGGACCGGTGTGCCCAATGCCCGCATCTTCCGCATGACCGAGGGAGCGAGGGTGCTCCGGGCAGGATGAAGGGGCGGGGCGGGGCTATGCGACTGTCGTCTGATTCGCTGTCCGTGCAGATCCTGCACAGGGTACCGCTGAGGATGGGGATGCTCACCCAGTGCCAGAACTACACAGAGCCAGCTGGCTGGCTGAGTGGTATGAGCGGTGGATGCTCGGAAGGCCCTGTGTTCGGGCCCGACTAACCCCTCCAGATAAGATACCACCAGGAGGGGTGACGCAATCGGGTTGGTCCGGGGGTCCAACGCTCTCGCTCCCCATGACTAGTGATGGGGCCGGCGAGACACGCCGCAAAAACGAAAGCATTGCGGGCCAACAGACGCCAGGACGTTTTTTGGTGGACAAATTTTTGTTGGATCAGAAACGTTCGATTCCAACCGCCGTCGGTTAGCATTCAAAGCGCCTTGGGTCCGCGTCCGGCCGCCGTCGGCTACGGTCCAACTGCCCTCGTTGTTCCGATGCGCGCGCTCATGAGACGCCCTTGCCCCAAGACACGGCAGGCGGCCATTCGGGGCCTGGGCGTCTGGGCGGCTGCTGGACCTTGTGGAACTGGAGACCCAGACTTCCCACGGGTACGCCGCACGGGAAGTGGAAGTGGTGAACGGGAGTGAAGTCGTTCGGCATCAGCCCTACGACATGTGCCACTCCGCAACCACCCCCCCCCCCCCCCTGCCTCACTCCGAACCAGTCATTTTCAGGGGGGGTCTGCCCAAACGGAAAGGGGGGGGGTATGAGGGCAAGAACAGTTGGGACACTTGTCCCTTGTCAGAGTTGAGGCTCCGGCAATCCGATTCCCCGCCGGATGCGAGGGCAACTCCGTGCCGGAGGCCGCCGGATGCGGTCCCCCCCTCTGTGGGATGCGGTTGTTGCGGAACTTGTGGATGTGCATTGGGTGTAAGGCCCTCTCCTGGGCTGAACAAATGGCAGCCCTGCCAAGGCGGGCGGTCTCAAATTTCCAACTCCGCTGCCCTCCCAGAAACGCCGACGCGTGCCTCTGGGAGAGTGGTGGTTTACCCTGCCAGAGGCTGCCGCATGCGACCCAAATCCCTGCCGGAGGCTGTCAGATGCAAACAAAATCCGTGCCGGAGTCCAGCCTCAACTCTGGTCCCTGCGCTCCGGTCCGGTCTGGGGGTCCAAATGTGTGGGGGGGGGGGGGGGGGTAGCAGACGTGCTGAGCTGCTGCCCGGTAAGACAGGAGGGGCAGCAGCGGTGGGTGCTCCTGAATTGTGCATTGGAGCGGGCGCTTACTGAGTTCGGAGCGGTCATTTGCTCAGCACCGGAGGGGGCCGGGGGGGGGGGGGGCTCTCATGGGACCCACCCGCCCTCGAACCCAAAACGATTTCCCTCTCGGGCAAAGGAAACTTTGAAACGAGAGCCAAGGCAACCTGAAAATTGCTCTGCGGGGGGGGGGGGGGTGACATGGACGCCCGCCGAAGGAGGGGGGGGGGGGGGTTGGAGAAATGGGGTTCCGTGTCGGGCCCTTTGTTTTGTGTAAGAACGGATGTTGGCGCCAAAGGCACAGGAACACAAAATTTGGCCCGAAAAAGTTTTTTCCACCAATAATTCCCCCCCCCAACATTTGAGTAGTCAAAATGATCAGCGCGACGTGGGTATCATTTTGAGCCATAGATGTTGGGTTGACCCCCCCCCCCCCCCCGCACGGCAGGTCGGGCGCCCCCGCCCTGAACCCCCTCCTCCTGTCACGGCGGCCAAGGAGGGAGGGGGGGGCGTTGGGAAAATGGGCTTCCGTCCCCCCCCCCCCCCCCCCGCAGAGCAATTTTCTTCCCGCCCAACAATGAGAGGCCCGTTTTTGGTACACTGTCACCGCCCGAAGATGTGTTTTTCCCGGGGCTTGGGATACGCAATGTAGACGGTGCCCTCCCGGAAACCCAAACCAGTGCACACCCCCCGCAAGTGCCCACCGGCACGCTCAGCCCGAGTGGCAGACCCCCCGGACCCAAGTGCTCCGCCTGACCGGAGGTCAACCGCAGTGCACCGGGGCCAGAGAGCGAGGGCCTCGAGCTGGACTTTCATCGACGTACACACGGGCTCATGGGTGCCATCTGGACTGTAGCTGAGTGTACGGACGGTGATGGGCTCCGGAGGGAGTGGGGGGCCGACATGAAACAGATGGGAGGCCGGAAGCGGCGGTGGGCGGGCCGTGCGGCGAGCGGCCTGCAACCCAAAAGTGCGTGTTCAGGTCCCCCCCTCGTCCGGGCCATCTTTTGTGTTGTGCATGTCGTCCTTTTGACGTGCAGTTTGGATGGGGTCGTGAATGCTCTGGACAACATTCCCGCCCGTCTTTATGTGGACTCCAAGTGCATCAGTTACCGCAAGCCTCTGCTGGAGAGCGGCACGCTGGGGGCCCAAGCAAATTGCCAGGTAGCCCCGCGGTTGTTCAGCAAATGACTGGTCGGGAGAGGGGCGATTCATTCACCTCAAGTTGCAGGAACGCACCCGGTTGGGACGGCTGATGTGATGTCCTTGGGGTCTGCTCTGTTGTCAAGGGCATGGGTGTCCTGTTTGAGGGCTGTGCAAACAGACAACAGGACCTCAATAACAACAGGACCTCAATAAGACCTCATCGTGAATGGCGAGAAGTCGATTAACGCCGCCAACTGCGAGGAGAGCAGCAGGGGTGGTGGGGGGGATCTACGTGGAGGCACGCCATGAGGGATACGCATACCCCCCCCCCCCTCTTTTTTCCGCCTGGTGGGTTCTTACGCCATTTGCAGCGTGGTGTTTTCGCCACATGCTTGTACATGGTGACTCAAATTCCTACCGAGATGGCCAAATTCCTGCCAAGATGGGCCCATGATGGACGGACAAAAATTTGTGCGGACATGACCGACAAACGAGGAGACACTCATCTTCGCACCTTTGCGGTCACCAACACCCACACAACCACAAACATTCACGCCACAAAGGGCGCCCAGGGAGGGGGGGGGGGCTAGGGGCAAAGCCCTGCAGTTTTGCTGTTCTCCGCGGGGGGGGAGGGGCAAAGCTGCGAAATGTGACACCATGAGGTTTGGTGCAGAATTCTGAAATTAAAATAGGGGGGGGGGGTTATGTACTACAACCCTCGCCACAGCCGCCCATGGCAACCCAGTCAATGGGCGAGTCGGGCCCGGCTCCTCGGGGACGCCGCCCAAGCTCGTCCCCACTACACATTTCCTGCCTCTCGCTGTTTGGCGGCAGTGCGCTGTCCGCACGGAAAAGGGTAGGGCTGCCCCGCGCTGTCGGTCGCGATTGCTCCGCGTTCCGTGCGCTTCACGGCGGCGACTGTCTCATTCTCTGTTTTTCTGTTTTGCGGTGCCGTGTGCGGAATGGGGAAGGACACGGGCGATGCGGGTACAGGGCGAGGCCGGTGCCACCGATGCCGAATGCGCTGGAATGCCACTAGGGAAGTCGGGTTTTCAACTTTGGGGGGGGGGGGGGGTCAATAGAGCCCCCCACAACTGTGTGTTGGGGTCAGGAAAAGGGCTCAATTGACAGGAGCATTTGTCAGTTATTATGAAGTCTGGCGTCGAAGGCGCGGAAAATTTGTTTGAGCATTGAAAATGGTCAACAAAATTTTCATCAACTACATGGCAAATGATGATTTTTCTGAACCCCCTCAAAGCGCTGATTCCACAAATCCTTTTTCATTTTTTGCCGAATTTTTGGTCCGGGTCAACTCCGGGGCCTGAGGGTCAGTCTTGGCTGTCAATTGAGCCTTTTTTTGTTTTTTTTGGGGGGGGGGGGGCTCCAGCCACAGGGCTGTATCGACCCCTCTGCCTCCCCAAGTTGAAAGCCCGCCCACCCCTGCCATTGCTGAACGCGGTGCACGTGACACAGTGCGGAGCTTCATACACATCCTCCTCCGGAGCAGAGGCCTCCGCCAGCGTCATGCGTGCCACCCGCCACTCCAATGGGGCTGCAGGGGCTGTGGCAGCCATTACCCAGTGGACAGGGGGGGGGGGGGGGCGTGCGGCAGGAACAAGATTTGAGTTTTGTGGCGACAGCAGTGCGCTGGCTCTGTGGCGGAGGGGCGCCTCAGGACTGGCGCTAGGCTCGGGGTGTGGCCAGTAATCGCCGACTGCCGACCGCTGGCATACGAACAACCGTTTTCCCATGGCGGGAGGCGGTCCCTGTACGTCAGCCCCCCCAGCCCCCGCCGATGGCACTCTGTCCATTGGGGTAGGGGCACGGTAGGGGCGGTGTGTGACTCAGGCTACCTGGGCCGCAGAACCCAACTGTTCAGAGGTACCTGACCCCCCCCCCCCTTTTGAAACCACCCAGAACCCCCCCCCCCCCCCCCCGCACACACACAAACCCCCGGGGCGCCCTCCCAGACCCCCCCACACCCCCCTCCGGACCCCCAAAAGTTTTCGCACACGGTTGGGTGTCAATATTCGAACAGGCCGCCCCCGTTGCGCCCCCCTCCCTGCATTTTTGAGGGATATCGGGACCGGAAAATTTTAGATGAGAAAATTGATTCGGAAAATTTTGGAAGCCCTCCCTCCGACCCAATATTTCCTTCATTTTGTCTTACTTTATTGTATCTTGCTGGGTGGTCACTGCCATCCAGAACCTACCAGGAAATAACAGCACCCATCCACTGGGCTACAACAGCAAGGATCTTGCACTACATTTTCCCTTTTTTTCTCAGCAGCAGTACCAACATCCCCCCCCTACTTTGGGCCCTCCCAAAAACACCCCCTGATAATTGGGAGCTGGTCCGCATGGGGTCCAGGTCCAGCCCCCCCTGTGTGTGTGGTGCCCGGAGACGGCCATGAAGCGCCCCCTGCACCTTCCTCCCTGCGAACTCCGACTGCCAGACGCGAGTGGGGAGCTCATGTGCTTTGTGCGCCGACCGTTGTCCTGGTGCTCCGTCGGCGGTGCGTGTTGCATCCCGCGGCGGTGCCGTGCAGGTCATCATCCCGATGCTCACCGAGTCCTACGGCACGCAGCGCGACCCGGAGGAGCAGTCCATCCCCATGTGCACGATGCACTACTACCCCAACACCATTGACCACACCATCCACTGGGCCCGGGACCTCTTTTCAGGTGCGCATAACGGTCGGGTCTGGGGACATCCGATTCTTGTTGCGCCCGCGGTTTACCCCCTTTGCCCCGATCTGTTGAGTACGAGCCTCGGGAGTTGGGGAACACGCTCGGGTGTTCGGCGATGATTGGCTTTATCAGTGTCAGTGTCAGTGTCGGTATCACCATCAGTACCCGGATCCGCTGTATCAGGACCAGGGTTGTGCTTAGAGCTCAGCCTACGGGACGGGGGAGGGGGGGAGGGTTGGGGGGGGTGTGAGGGCAAAAAAGAGTTGGGGCACCTGAACTGGGCCTCTCAATTTTGGTCTCTATTCAAAATTTCATTTTTCCCTCGAGGGACATTTTTTTGGTTTTGGGTGGGTGGTCTGGCCCGGGGGGGTGGATCCGCCAGATCACCCCCCGCCCCCCCCCTCTTCGTGGATAAGCACATCCCAGATCAGTCCCAGTACAACCAGTCTCGACATCAGCATCAGTCGCGTGTGTGCATCAGCACCAGTCGCAGCACCAGGACCAGGATTCATATCAGCACAGCGCTGGCCACAGGATTAGCCCTGAGGCACACCCGATGTGGCACTGCTGAGTCCGGCACGAGCTGGTGGAGGGCCGGTGCAGGTCCGCGGGGCGCGCAACCGCAGCATCTCTCCGTCTCAGGGACGTCAGCCCCTGCCCCCCCGCCTGCCGCGGCGCTGCAGGCCCTACCCTGTTGGGGCGGTCGATGGTGAACTGACGGCCTTCAGCAGCCAAGCGACAGGCAATCCTGATTGGACCCGGAATCCGAATGGAAGATTACGTAACGCTTTTTTGAGCCACCCCCCGCCCCCGCGCGCCCAACCGGGCGCACGCGCGGCCTCCCACGGCCCTTCTCTGTGTAGGCCTGTTCTCGAAACCGGGAGAAGAGGCCAACAAATTTGTGCGAGACCCCGCGGGATTTTTCAAGAGTTTGGAGAAGGAGGAGAACGTCTCCGTCTGCCTGCAGGTGTGTCTGGGTCCGACCTGACAGCGCCTCTTGCCGCGGCCCGATGCAGTGAGCCCCGCGCGCAGTCCGGCGCGAATGGTGCGCGGTGGTGAACGCTTCCCGTTCCATCCGACCACATTCTGAGGAAGGAAGACGCGGATAAGAGTCTTTTCTGGTGTGTCCGGCGCACGGCGGTGTTGAGTCTTTGGTGTCAGCTGAACGAGCCCTCAAAAAGAGTCTCTGCGGGTACCCCGGCCCCCCCTGTCTTAGCTACACCGGGCGTAGGGACCATATTAATTCCGTACCTACTGTAATTCGGAGCGCAACCGCATAAGACATGGCTTTGGTGACAAATCTGCCAATTGCATGGGGCTCTGCTTTTGGGGATATTTGTGCGCTATCTTCCCCTTTCTTGGTGGTGGCGTGTGTGCCGGCAGTTGTATGTGTCGCGCGCAAGCTACAGCCTTGTCTAAGCTACAGTAGGCGTGGGGACCGTATTCATTCCGTTCTTTTGCGTAGCCTAGACAAGGGGGGGGGGGGCGGGGTACTTCTTCTGTCGCAGCGAAAGGCGCCTGTGGCAATGTTACTGAAGAGCGTTTTGTTCTGACTTTTGCAGCTTTGCGGGGCTTTGCGACCTGGTGTCCTGCAGCGTGCAGGGCAGCATTCAACAGTCGTGTCCGATGGCGGGGGGAAGAGCTGTCATGCGGGTTCTCTTGCTGGTCGCGGCTCACGAGGCACATGGTGCTGCCGATGAAGCCGAGGGCAAATGTCCGGGGGACTCCGAGGGCACGTGCTCGGGCTATCCCGGTCAATCTTATGTCTGAAGTCGCGCGTACATTTTGTGACCTGAGCGATGCCGAATAATGATGGCGGTCGCGCGCGCGTGTGTGTACAGGCCGTCGAGAACGTGTGCAGTCTTATGATCGTCGAGAGGCCCGGCAGCATCGAGGACTGTGTGTACTGGGCGCGGCGGCAGTTCGAGGACCGCTTCAGCAACGATATCAAACAGCTGCTGCACATCCATCCGCTGGACAAATTGGGTGACGACGGCAAATTGTTCTGGTCAGGTGTGCAGGCACGGAGACATTACCCGCCCGCCCCCCCCCCCCACGGAGGGGGGGGGGAGACGGTGTCGGTACAAATTCTGCCCCACGTTTTCTGATGCAATTTGTCCCATTGGAAAGAACGGTGTCAATGGGGGGCGCTCCTGAGCTTCAGCTTTTTGTTGTTGCATTGGACCACCTCTTGAAGGCCGACTCCTCGATGAGAGGCCTTGTGCAGCCGTGTGGTTGTACGCGTGCGCAAAGACCAGGTTTACGCGTGCGCACGCATGCGGGGCTGTGGGCATGCGCGAGGGTGCACAGATCTGCTTTACCGGGGAGCCCTTTGAGTGCCGTGGTGTCCGATGATGGTGTCTATTGGTAGGGCACCGGAGGGGTGGGGGTTACTGCGTCTAGTTCGGTGTCTTATCCATCGTCCTCGCCAACAAAAGCTGCTGGACAAAGCCGACCTAGAAGCAACCCCAGGTCCCTCGTCGCCCCCACTACGGAGAGGCAAGCATGGAGCACCAGGTGGATATATTCTGTCACCAACCGTAGTACGGACAGACTATTTGGCGCGACAGGGGCTGCGGAGGTGACAAATTGCCTGCACCACAGGGTAGTGTGCAAGCGTTTGGGGGGGGAGGGGAGGTTTGCCCCCGGGGGATGGGGGGGTTTGAGAAAGGGGCTCGGGTGACGGGACTGTTGTTGCGACGAAACGATTTTTGCGTCGGAAGATATGTGTACCTATGCACAGTCAACGTTCATTTTGAGTCGTTTATGCCCCGCCCCCCCCCCCCCCTCCAATCAGACCCGACAGCCCGGGTCCCTTTTGGTTGGTACCGTCCCTTCACCCGAGCCCCGAAGGGGAGGGCGCTGGGACGGGGGGCGAGAAAGGGGATCCGACGACCTCCCACGTGCGCAGACCTTTTTTTTTTTTGCGTCCACCCCTGAGTAGTGGAAAACCTTGGAAGTCTCGTGCACTTTTTTTGACTGCTCTGTTGTGGTTCGGGGTTCGTGGTGCGCGTGTGTGCGCGCGCGCATGCGTGTGTCTGCATGCGCGCGTGTGCGGATGGGTTTGGGAGTGGGTGTGGGTGTGGGTGTCTGCAGCCCCTATATCGCTTTACCCACGGCTGGGGGCTGCCCCCTCTCCCCTATGCGGGGGCTGCCCCCTCTCCCCTATGCGGGGGCCTTTTTTCCCCATTCCAGAGACCCCTCTCCCGGGGGGGGGGGGGGTGACGCGTGAGCACCAAGCGTACCACACCGTCTCGTCCTCGTACCCCGGCCGGGCCTCGCGGCACTTGATTGTCGGGCCCGTTGGTGGGCGATGAAGGCCGCAGAGCCCGAAGAGTTTGCCACTGCACTTGCTCGGCGCAGGCTGGCACGTTGGCAGCACAATGACGGCAGGTGGCACACTTGGTGTGCAAGAAAGTTGACAATTTGTACAAGAAAGCCATCAGCACCCCAGCAAAGGCCATGGAATGTCTGACCCTTGAACGACTATCCCCCCCCCCCCTTGTCTTAGCCACGGCCTTATCCGAGCTACAGCGGGCGTAGGGACCGTATTAATTTGGGACCTGATTTGATTCGGTACCAAATGTAGTGCAGCCACAGAAGACATGGGTTTGGTGGCGAGTTTGCCACTTTCATAGGGTCATGGACACACGTTTTGTGAGCTTTGCCCATTTGAACCCGCACAACTCTGGTTTTGGGGATAGTTGTGCCTTGTATTCCCCTTCCTTGTCACTCACATGTGTGTCAGTAGTTGTATGTGGGACGCGCAAGCTACGGCCTTGTCTACGCTGCAGTAGGCGTAGGGACCGTATCAATTTGGGACTTTACCGTAGCTTAGACAAGTCTGCCCCTTCAGATTCGAGCCCCCCCCCCCCCCACACTATGCAGCGGTTGCAGAAGTTGTTGTTGGAGGCGGATTGGGTGCCGCGGATGCCCCTGGAAAGGTCCGCGTGTGGGAGCATCCCGGGTGTTTATCCCCCCCCCCCCTGATCCTCCCCCGCCGCCCCCCCTCCATACCCCCAAACCCTCGCCAATGGCGTGGTACACTTCTTTCAGTCGGGCCTACGTCACCAAAGCCTGTGCTCATTTTGGGTGTGGCCCCAACGGCAGGGGCTTGGCAGCCGCACTGACCCCTTTTGTTTGCGCCCGCTGTACCCCCGACTTATGCGGAGCCAAAATGCTCAGACCTCAAAAGGCAAATGCAAATATGCCCCCCAAAAGCTGGATTTGCCCCCCCCCCCCCCTCCTCTGGACTCCTTTGTGACCCCGGTTCTGACGTTTGCACATTCAGGCTTGAGAGTGTCGTGTATATGCGACAATTGTTTTCGTGTGAGATGGGGGCGGGGGGGGGCAGGGATGCATTGGAATGGGGGGAGCCCCCCCCCCCCTCCCCCTACACGACGCCCAGCCACTGTCCCCCTGACGGCAAGTGCCAACTTCAATGGGATTTGTAACCGACAGTAACCGCCCCCAACCGCTTGGGCAACCGCCTCCAACCGCCTGCCTAACGGCTTCTGGGGCCGCCTCTGAGGTCCCTTCCCTTCTAATGCATCCGGGGGGGGGGGGGGGTGCAAAACACACACACACACACACACACGTGATGCGTGTACAGTGAATTGCAGTGCGAACAATGAGATTAGAAGAGCGCGTTCAGCGGGTCACGGGTATCGGGTCCAAAAGTGAACTGGAAGCCCCCTGTGCCTTGTCCCCCCCACATGGGCACTGCACTCCTCAGTGTAGGGGCTCCAGTTTTGGTGCCGTGCTGGCCTCCGCCGGTGACGGGGAGGGTCATTGCGGGGCATCGATGGGTTGGGAATCGTGTCCCGTATCTCCGGGACCTTTCAGGGAGTAAAAAGCCCCCGAAGCCTCTGCAGTTTGACACCGCGGACCCGGGGCATATGGAGTTTGTATTGTGGGCCACGGTCTTGTTTGCGAGTGTTTATCAACTTCCGGTGCCTGACCTCGCCCAAGTACGCGATGCTGCAATACCCATTCTCCAGGTTTGTTGTACCCGCCACCCTTCGGCTCAACCTCCAGCCCCCCCCGACCCCCCTGGTCGTCTGTGGCCCGTGGCACGGTTGTCCGATCGTTCCTTGGGTGGTCGCGTGCACATGATTCCGGGAAATGAGAAGGCCTTCCGCAACTGCACACGTCCCTTACTGTCACTTATTGTTTTCGCGCAATGAGTGTTGTCTGTGGGGGCCCAATTCTATTAAATGAAAGCTTTCAAGCCCTCACCAGCCCCAGAGGGAAGACGTGAAAGACGGGGAAAGAGGCGACGAAGGCGGGGACGGGGACGGGAGGTAGAGCCGCGTGTGGCCCGGTGGGAGAAGGGTCTAGTCTCGTCTGGTCTGCTTTGGCCGACGCCTTCGCACTGCGGGCAGGCGGTTGGAGGAGGTTGCCAAAGCGGTTGGGGGCGGTTACTGTCGGTTACAAATGCCCATTGAAGCTGGCACTTGGCGTCAGGGAGACAGTGGCTGGGCATAGGCTGGCCCACAGTGCATATGAATTCCGCAGGCATATGTCTTTGAGTCAGAGGTCCGTCCCGCCCCACGCCCCATCCCCGGCCTCGTGCCACGACCACCAGACGCGAGCAGAGAGCGCCCCGCAGCAACCCCATTGTTGTCTGCAGCCCCTCCTGCGGGAGGTGCTGCACGCCGTCTGCAATGCACGGCAGCCCAAAGAATGTGCACGAGCACGGGCCTCGAGCCCTGGGACCGCGGGGACTGGAACGACGTGTGCCACTCTGTGCACTGCCGGGGGTCTCGTAGGCGGCAGGGGCTGGCAGATGTAGGTCAGGGCATGGGCCTTGGGGAAGGGGGGGTTGGGTTGGGTTGGGCTGGCGGCCTCATGCAGGAGCAGGCCCTCGGGTGTGGGCTTCCTTCCCTGCCCCATCACGAGGCTGAACAACCTGACTGTCCGGTTCCAAGGCCGAGCGGACTATCGACAGCCACCAGACCCCACCGAAGCGCAGGTGGGCGGAAGATACCGTCGTCCTGTGTGTAGGCGCGCGCGCGGGCAGGGGTGTGGGCGGGGGCTGGGCCTTGCGTGTGGGGGGCAAGTGTGGCCTGGTGCTCCAGGCCCGGTGGGGCAGGCCATGGGAGCCTGACGCTGAGCCCACCGGGGAGTAGTGGGCCAGGGCATCGCATCCTCCTGGTCACAGAGACACGCTGCCCGCCCGTCCCACGACTGCGTACGCATGGGGACGGGTATGCGCCGGGCACGACTGGGGGGGACCCGCGCTCCTTGACTGCCTGTTGGCACAGGTGGCGCTGCTGTACTAGCTGGGTCCCGCACTCCCACGGCCTGGGGCGCTGGTGGCAGGTGGAGGGGTCCCAGGGCGCGCTGAGCGCTTCCCTGCCTTGGGACCTGCCCGGGAAGGTTCCCGGGTGCGGCGCTGCTGCCCCGTTAGTCCTAGGGGCCCGTAGGGCACACCACCGGACTGGCCCCTCCAAGGGAAGGGGGGGTGGGGGGCAGGGGTCGGCAGGTGGCTGTCTGGCCTCCAGGGGTCGCCCACAACTGCACTGCAGTGCACGGGGCTGTGCTGGCCTAGGCGTCTGTGATGAGGTTGGAGGGGCGCGTGCACACTTGGAGGTTCCCTGGGCAGGCCGGCCCAGGGATGCCCACAGCGGTCAAGCTGTGAGCCCTTCACTGCCTCCACTTTTCAGGCCCTGAGGGCGCCGACTCCGTGCACCCCTCCCGTCGGGGGCGCAGGCTGGGGGGGTTGAGTGGTGGATGGGTCTACCTGTCCGTTCATTGGCCCATGGTGTTCACTTGTTTGGGAGAGGAGGACCACCTGCTGGGTTACCATGCGGGTCCCAGATCCCGACAAACTTGTCATTCAGCGTCCGCCCCTTTTCCGCGAGGGGAGGGACCTTGTTCACCATGTGCCAGCCTGCAGTGAGGGTGCGAGGGCATGCTGGGGGGGGGGGGGGGCGGGTCTGCTTTTGGTCCCGCCCCATTTCTGTTGGGGGGGGGGTAGGGGCAGCAAAAAGTCTGCTCCCCAGTTTCCTGGTCCCCAAGGGGAACCAGCCCACGGCCTGCACCCTCGCTTTGTGGTGGCTGAAATTTGGGCCGACAGAGTGGGGAAGGGGGGGGAGGGGGTGTCGCGTGCCCTGTGCGCCAATGCAGCCGATCTGGACTCCCGACCCCCACGGCACTGAGGCCCAGACAGCACATGGGGACTGCAGTGGCCCCGGGGGCGCCGCCTCCGCAGTCTGGGGGCCCGGACTCCCCCTCCCCCCCTCCGTGGCCGGCGGCCACACTCAGTCATCAAAGGTCACTGGGATTGGCCAGGCTTGGGCCTGACATGACAACCGGCGCCAAACGCGCCGGACTGAGACGTTTGCCGATGGCAGCCGCTGCCCATGACGCATTGCGGGTGCTACGCCCGGGGTGTCCGGGGTTGGCCCTGGTGAGTCCGAGGCTAGCCCCGGGGTGGCGTGCGGCTCAGTAGGACCCTGCTCCATCGGATCATGTCTGAGCAGATGCCAGCGGCAAGTCTGGCCATGATGTCGTTGACTTGGCGGCGGGCGACGGGATGTTGGCGTTAAGGGGCCAGACGCCGGGTTTCCCTGTTTACCTCCACGCAATTGTCGGGGCATGAGTGTGATCACCAGCGCAAGACCCCCCAGTACATGCTCCTGAGGTGATAGACCGGGTGGTGCTGCCCAGGGGATGGGCATATGAGACGCCGCTGCCCCCGAACCTGCGGCCGCTTTCAGTTGAGGCGAGTCAGACCGAACTTGTGCGCCCTTTGGTCGGTGCCGTCCAGTGGCTCTTGGTGTGGGGCTGTGTTGAGCAGGGCCAGTCTACCAAAGGTCCCACCTCCACTTGGGCGTCCCCCAGCGCGTCCACAGCCACAGCGCCGATCCCCCGCCTCTGCCCCCGGGGCCGCGGGCGGTCGGCACGCAAACAAGCGCAGCCTCTCTGGTGGGGCCCAGACCAGGGCTCTACCCCACGGAGGGGGGGGGGGGGGGTATGAGGGCACAAAAGAGTTTGAGTACCGAAAATGTGCCTCTCATTTTTGGCTCTCGATTCAAAGTTTCATTTTCCCCCAAAGGAACATCTTTTTTTTGTTCAGGTTCTGGGGTGGATGGGCCCAAAGAGAGGCCATTCCCCTGCCCCCCCCCTCCGTTGGTGAGCAAATGACTGGTCAATGTCGCTGCAGAAATTCCAGCCCGAGCCGTTCAAGCCGCGCGACGTGTTCATTCCCGCGTCGGAAGGGGACACGAAGAAGGAGGCGCCGCCGCCGGGCGAAGTCGAGATGAAGGAGTCGCCGCGCTCGGACGAGCAGCTGCAGCAGTTGGCGCAGAGGGAGGCGGAGATCCAGGGCTTTCTGGCGCAGAAGGTGTGTGGCCGTGGAAAGGGCCTGGGGCTGTGGCTGGGGGGCGGGGGGTATGCGATTCGCATACTCTCATTCTTTTTCGCATGTTTTTCAAGGGTGGCGTATCACGTTCGGTATAGAGGGCATGGCATTGCAGCCAAAGACAAGTGATGTGTTTGTGCGTCGTGTGTCGCAGATTCCTCCGTCGTGTCATCTCCTTTTTGCTCCAAATGGAAAGTTGAGACTCTCCCGCACATTTTTGGCCGCATATTTCCGCATATTTCCGCACATTTCCGCATTTTTCCGCATAATTATCGTGGCTCCGCCATCGCACAACCCCCCCCCGTCCTCAGCCTCAGGATGTGGCGAGGGGGACGGCGTAGACCGCGAGGGAAGCTGCAGCCGTTCCATAGGCCGCAAGGACGTGTCGGGACATGCGTCGTCGAGGGGGGGCCAGTGACGGCCCCGGGCGTGTCCGGGCACGGGCTGGGGCGGTGGTTCGCGGTCTTGGGGGTCCGTTGGTACCGCGACCCCCTGCGCCCGATGGCGTGTCGAAGTTGTGCGTTGGACCGTGGCGCGGGGGGGGGGGGGGGGGAGGACATATGGTGGACGGCCCGGACAGCGCGTGGAGGAACAGGGCACCTGGGCCGCACAGAAACACAGCGAGGCAGGCTATGGACGGCCTGTGGACAGAGGTGTGTGGACAGCAAAAACAGTCAAACGACCCCGGCAACAACCAGCACATCCTCAATACGCCAATTATTGGGCGCCGCTGACGCGCAAACGGCACACCATGCCACATTCAGCACAGTCCCAACACACCAACTACTGGGCTCGGCGAACGGCGTTGATTGTATCAACAACCGTCCACGCGTGAGAGGGAACATGTTCCCCTAGTCCCCAAAGGGCGGCGGGGGGGGGGGAACGCCCCCACCTTCTGATGCAAAATTGTGGAGAGTGCAATACGCCGGGGGGGCCTTACGTGTGGGGCTGGACCCCCCCCTCCCTCCCCCCAAAACCATTTGACCGCGGCGGACGCACGGCGACTCCCTGAGACTCCCTTCGGACCGCGTTTTTGTGTGCTCCAGACCGCAGGAGGACGTGTTTGAGAGGGTAGTGGGCCGAGTCATGCCTCGTGAAGAGTGGCGTGGCGGTACGGCGTTGACCTATCGAGAAACTGGGCAATTGACTGTGCGTCATGCTGCAGGTCAGAGCTTGGAGACGCCTGGATTAGGCGGCTCATGGGGAGCACACCGCCATCGACTGCCCGCCAGCACCCCGGGCCCCACAGGCCGCATGTGTTGTGGCGTTGCGTCATGATTTACTAATTCGTGTTCTGTTTCAACATCCAAAGCATTTGGCCAGTGTCCGAAAACAATAGTTATTGTGGAAATCAAACCATTTTTATAATACTATTATATATTATAAATAAATGAATGAATGAATAAATAAATAAATAAATAAATAAGTAAATATTATATTAACTCTCTAAAATTAGTTTTAGCTCAGTTTGAACAAACAAATCGTTAACCGTTGGGTAAGGTAATTTCCTTCCCAAACGAGAAGGATGCCATTGCACCAATTGTGGCGTGTACATCTGTGCCTGTCTGTCCGCCTCCGCTGTGCAGGGGGAGAGCGCCTGCGCGCTGTCGGAAATTGAGTTCGAGAAGGATGACCCCTCCAACGGCCACATTGACTTCATCACTGCCGCCAGTAATCTGCGTGCTCGTAATTACGGGATCCCGGAGGTATTGCCGCAGGGCCTAAGGGGCACGAGAGCCGTCACGTGGACAGCGCCGTGCTTGGGTTTGAGTCACGTCTGCCAATGGTACGAGAATTGTGGGTGAGAGGGGCCGACCACGAAGATGGTACCCCCCCAATGAGGGTCTCTGCGCCACCGGTGCGAGCATCGGGGCCAGACCAGAAAACCGGCAGAGCGGACATTCTCAGGCCCGCTGCAAGCGGCTCGCAACGTGGCACTTTGGGCGTGGTGCTCCGGGCGTGTTCATGAGTGCTCTGGGATTTCCAGGAGCGCTCACTCCAGGACACCCCAGGACCCGGAGCAGGTTTCCGGGGCTCGGGCTGGGCTGGACCTTCTCGTACGATATCGCACCGCGCACGCTGCAACCGTCGGGCGAACGCGTTTGGCGGCCACGCTTTATCCGGTGCACCCGAAATAGCGGCAGCCTGCCATGCCATGCCATGCCATACTGTGCCATGCCATGCCATGCCACGCCATGCCACGCCATACTGTGCCATGCCATGCCATGCCATGCCATGCCATGCCATGCCATGCCATGCCATGCCATACTGTGCCATGCCATGCCATGCCATGCCATGCCATGCCATGCCATGCCATGCCATGCCATGCCACGCCATACTGTGCCATGCCATGCCATGCCATGCCATACTGTGCCATGCCATGCCACGCCATGCCATGCCACGCCATGCCATGCCATGCCACGCCATGCCATGCCATGCCATGCCATGCCACGCCATGCCATGCCACGCCATGCCATGCCACGCCATGCCACGCCATGCCATGCCATGCCATGCCACGCCATGCCACGCCATGCCATGCCACGCCACGCCATGCCATGCCATGCCATGCCACGCCATGCCATGCCATGCCATGCCATGCCATGCCACGCCATGCCATGCCATGCCATGCCACGCCATGCCATGCCATGCCATGCCACGCCATGCCACGCCATGCCATGCCATGCCATGCCACGCCATGCCACGCCATGCCATGCCATGCCACGCCATGCCATGCCATGCCATGCCACGCCATGCCACGCCATGCCATGCCATGCCATGCCACGCCATGCCATGCCATGCCATGCCACGCCATGCCATGCCATGCCATGCCATGCCATGCCATGCCATGCCATACTGTGCCATGCCATGCCACGCCATGCCATGCCATGCCATGCCATGCCACGCCATGCCATGCCACGCCATGCCATGCCACGCCATGCCACGCCATGCCATGCCATGCCATGCCACGCCATGCCACGCCATGCCATGCCACGCCACGCCATGCCATGCCATGCCATGCCACGCCATGCCATGCCATGCCATGCCATGCCATGCCACGCCATGCCATGCCATGCCATGCCACGCCATGCCATGCCATGCCATGCCACGCCATGCCACGCCATGCCATGCCATGCCATGCCACGCCATGCCACGCCATGCCATGCCATGCCACGCCATGCCATGCCATGCCATGCCACGCCATGCCACGCCATGCCATGCCATGCCATGCCACGCCATGCCATGCCATGCCATGCCACGCCATGCCATGCCATGCCATGCCATGCCATGCCATACTGTGCCATGCCATGCCACGCCATGCCATGCCATGCCATGCCACGCCATGCCACGCCATGCCACGCCATGCCACGCCATGCCATGCCATGCCATGCCACGCCATGCCACGCCATGCCATGCCATGCCATGCCACGCCATGCCATGCCATGCCATGCCATGCCATGCCATGCCATGCCATGCCATGCCATGCCATGCCACGCCATGCCATGCCACGCCATACTGTGCCATGCCATGCCATACTTTGCCATGTCATGGTTTGCCGTGCCCCGGTAATCCTTTGATGGTCGTCAGGCTGACAAAATGCACACGAAGCGCATCAGCGGCCGCATCATTCCCGCAATGATCACGACAACGGCGTTGATCACTGGGTTTGTGTGCCTGCAGTTGTACAAATTGGCGATGAAAAAAAGGTCCGATTTGTTGATTGCAGTTGCGAGACGGCGTGCCGGAGGGGGGGACGGGATTGCAGGTGATGTCGCGGCGTGTAACGTGCTGGGAGGAGCTGGGGAAGAGTGTCAGAGGATGCGCAGGCGTCAGAGGGGCTGTGAAGAGATGTGCGGGTTTCAATCGGGTCAGGGTGACAGAAGGTGTTACAGGGTAGGGCATGCTGCGTGAAGGGGGATGAGGGGTGCAGTTCATTTTCCACGCACATACCCAGGCACCCAAACACCCAACACTGGTGCACACCCAAACGCCGCCCACCAGTCTCACCGACAAATCCCACGCACAAATCCCACACGTAGATCTCACAGAGAAAGCCCACATGCACGTTGGCGGTTGGCGGTTGGTGGTTGGTGGTTGGTGGCGGTTGGCGGTTGGCGGTTGGTGGTTGGTGGCGGTTGGCGGTTGGCGGTTGGTGGTTGGTGGCGGTTGGCGGTTGGCGGTCCCTGCGGGCTGTCCTTAAGGGCTGGCCTTAACAAAAAAAAAATTGGGCTTCGTAACGACACCCCTGAACCAGCCTCACTGGCTGGATGAGAAGACCCTGGCTGTCACTTTGCAGGCACCCTGCCATGCCTGCTCACCGCCCACTCTGCAAATCCCTTCCGGATGCTGCACGCCATACGTTCATGCCCCTGCTTTGCTGCTGAGCACGCTGTACTGCCAATATGGGGCTGGGCAGGTTTTGTTGACGTCCAACACCCCCCACGCCCCCGACACGACCAGTCGACTCACACGAATCGCACACGAACAGGTCAGGCACATGGTTCACGCACACGAAATTGAATTCACGCACACAAACTCCATTCAACGCCCACACCAGGGGGGTCCTTAAGGGACGAGATTTTTTTTTTTTGCTAAGGACAGCCCTTAAGGACCGCCCCAAGGGACCACCAACCGCCAACCGCCAACTCCCATCAACTGCCAACCGCCACCAACCGCCGCCAACCCCCACCAACCGCCACCAACCGCCAGTTGCCAACTGCCAACCGCCGCCAACCGCCGCCAACCGCCAACCGCCAACCGCCAACCGCCAACTGCCACCAACCATGGTTGAGCACATGGAGTGCCCGCGGGCTTTTTTGGGAAACCGGAACACTTTTTTTTTTCCGTTAAGGACACCCCTGGCCCACACAAACACCGCCCATCCGCAAACAACAACCACAAATCCCACACACGAGCCCCAGTCACATCCCACACCGACCCGCACCATTGCACTGTTCCTGCCGCACAGTATGCAGAGCTTCCGCAACGTCTACGTGAACTTGGCCGTGCCCTGCGTGATTCAGAGCGAGCCGCAGAAGCCCCCTCAGGTCTACTATCTGCCTGCTTCGACTGAAGGGTCGGCCGCTGCGTCCTCCTCTACGACGAGTATTGCCTCCGACCCCCTCGTGGGGCAGTCTTTTACGCTGTGGGACCGGCTGGACTTGAACGTGGGGCGCGACATTTCCCTGACCCAATTTCTGGGGGCCTTCAAGAACAAGGTATCGGTTGTGTGAGGCCGGTACACCGAAGTTGCGCTGCTGGAACCGGCTGTGAGGGCGTGTCTTTCGTGGGCCGTTTTGTTTCGAGGAAATCAAGAGCAAGAGCCCTTGCCAAAGCGGTTTGAGACCTTGTGGATTGTGTGAAGAGAAGCGGTCTTGGGGATGCTGTGAGCCCGCGTTGGGCGCTGGATGTGCAGTGCGGTGACGCACCGCAGTGGCACAGTGAAACAGTACCATGACACGACACGCAAGTGGCCGTGGATCGGCCCCCAAAACGCTGTCGGTGTGCCACTACCGCCGGTGCGGGGGCCCACAATCGCGGTCGGTTGGCCCCCAACCGCCGTTGTGCTTCTCGAAGCGGACGTGTAGAGCAGAAAGCTACGCCATTGCCCCCCATTTTGCGGGATCGTCCACCCGCTGACGGGCCGGTACCGTGCGGCGTGGGACGGTGCGAGACAGCCTCCGCGCACGCGCGCGCGCTCCAGCCCCTCCGCCGCATCCTCTGTCAACCCGTCTGGGGTCTGGGGCGTGCATTTGAAGCCCCCCCCCCCCCGCACGCTGAGGTCGGAGGGGGATCCGAGTGGCTCAGGCCGTGGCGTGGAGAAGAAGGGGGACACGGACACGAGGCCCCTCTGCAGGTCCCGGCACCACTTCGCCTCCCGGCAACAGCGTCGGCCTCACTGTCAAGCCCAGTGCTCGGAGTTGCTTCCGCGCACTGGCCAGCCCCGCGTGCGCGCGCGCACGCCAAGTGATGCAGCAGCACCAGCGTGGCCCTCCGCTGTGCTGTGATGTAGGGGCGGCTCGCAGGAAGGTCGGGCCCAGGAGGTCTTTGTGTGCTGAAGGCAAGCGAATTTCATTTTGCCCAAAAGCCCCCCAACGGCGTCGGGGCGGGTGTGGGTCACCATTTGGTGACAATGTGGGTACTCTCGCACCCGCAGGGACACACATCGCGGCTGCTAGTCCCACTTGGCCAGGGCCATGGCCCCCCCCAAAGCTCCGAGATTGCTGTTTGTAGGCTGTTCAGTGGCGCTTGAAAATTCTCGAAAATTTGGCTTTTTCCGAAGACTTTCCAACGCCTCCGGGATGACACCGGGTGAGCTACCCGGAGGGGGGGGGGGGGGGTTCAGGGGGCACTGAAGTTGGCGTGGGAAATGTGGTGTTTCATATTGGCCTCCAATGTGTCACAGAAAACCCAGGAGGAGTGACAGATCTAGTGATCGTTCTAGAGGTGCCTCTGTGGAAGTTTTTGCAGCTTCTGCCAAATCCACAGCCAAATTGGCCACTGCCAATTTGACGAGGCATCAGACCCTCCCCCCCCCCCAGGCCCACTGCTGTTTCGGTCTCTGTTGTGTGGGTTCCCTCGTCCTCCCTGGACCTCCTCGATGACGCCTCCTGCTCGGGCTTCGTCCCGCGACTCAGACCCCTCAGTTTTCTGAGGATGACTCAAGTGGCAGCATCCGCGCCGCCCGCGATTGAGGCCGGGCTCACCCGCTGTTTGCGTTTCCGCAGTATCACATGTCGATTGTGATGATGAGCCACGGGGCCGTGCTGATCTACCACCCGACGCTGGCGCTGCCGAGTGCTGCCTACGACATGCCCTTGACGATCATGTTGTCCAGACTCTTTGGCATTGAGGTTGGCTGCCGCTCCTGCTTGTGACAGGGCGGGTCAGGGGCAAAGGAGGCTGCCTCGGCGGCCGGGCACCGCCTGCCCAGTGGTCCGGGTTCGGGGTCAGTTCTGCCCCAAATGTTTCCTTTCTGCCCTCAACGGCTCCAACCGATTGGGCGTTGAAGGGACCTGAGATGTAGTACCTGCAGTGCCCATGCAATTGCCTGGGGAAAGACACATGGTGTCAGTTTGACACTGTGTTCTCTGTGGGTCCGAAACTGTCCCAGTCGCTTGTCACTGCAGAGCCGAAAGGCGCCCATGGTACCACTGATGAGGATTTTCTTGTGCTGACGTGTGCTTGCCCTCTGTGACCAGCACACCACACGTCTCTGCACGGGGGTCCCGCTGTCATGGCGCGTCTACCGGGGGCTGTGGGTTCACATTAATGGCGGGGGATCCCGGGAATCCCGGCTCAGCCAACCCAAGGAACCCCCTCCCCCCCCCCCCCCCCCGAGACCCAACCTGGAGGGCCCTCTGGGCCATGACATTGCCACTTGGCCGATGCCGATACCTTTGGACCACCTCTTCCCCCACGTGGGGGGGGGGGGGGGGACGAGAGGGACAAGTGGTGGAACATGAACTGGGAAACGGGGGATAGTCGGTGGGGAAGGGCCTCGCGGCCCCTCCAAACAAAAGAAGGGGAAGTCCAGAACAGCGGCTCGGCCGTCCGAAGTGGCGCCCCGCCCCCCCCCGCCCCCTCCCATGCGTAGCCCCAGTGGGAGGGTTTGGGTAGTCAAGTCGTTTTTGGAATTTTGTTGGAATTTTTTGGAATTTTTTGAAATTTTTTGGAAAAAAATTCCAAAAATTATTCCAAAAAAAATTCCAAAAACGTCTGCTGACCCCTGGCGGTGCTCAATGGCCCTGTGATGGACGTCCATCGCTCTGTGGCACACACCAGTGAAAACAGCCTTCAAAACGGGGGAAAAGGGGGGGCAGGCGTCCGCGGTCGCCTCCGCGAACACTTGCGGTTGGCCTCAGGGGACCCCCCGGCCCGCGGTCTGTGTGTCGGCTCGAGGGTACCGGGCCTCCCGCTCACGGGGCCGGAGCTCCGGCCCTGCGCACAAACGCCGGCGCTGAATGGCCCAAGTTTGTTCGCGGGGCACCGACTGCGGAATTCGGGGCTTCAACGGCTTTAAAACCGGAGCGACGCAGGTCTGACGCCTGTGCCCTGGCCCCGGCCCTGCCCCGCGGCATCGGCATTCGTCGTGCTGCGCAGTTGGGGCCGACGCGGAAGTACGTGGATTTCACTGTCAACTGCGACAGCCTGACGGGGCAGCAGATCCCTCAAGTGCCTCCGGTCCGATACAAATTTAAGGGTGCCAAAACCGCTGCCGCGCCGGCCCCCGCCGGGGGGTCCGGCTGAGGCATTTCTCTGACGCACATTCCTCGATTTCGCTCCGACGCATGGGCGCATCCTAACCAAACCAGAGGACCAACGGCGCCTGAGAATTCCGTGTCTCCGATTCGTGTCCGCTTTGTGCGTTGGGTCGTGGCGGGGGGTCTGCCCAGGTGGTGCACGGGCTGTGCCGGGGCCGTGCGCTGCGCTGCGGCTGCGTTGGATGGAGTGCGGGGGACTCAACTGCGCTGGAGGGGGGCTGGACCCCAGCCCCCCTCCCTCCCTCCCTCCGGACCACCCAACCGACACCAATGAGATGAGCAGGAGCGGTTTTCCCAGTTGGTCTGCAGGCCGGATGCTTCAAACGTTTGGCGGAGGCGTCTCGAGTGCTTGCCCCCGTCGGGATGCCGCTTCAGCGGACACCCGATGGTGTCACCCCCTGCCTTATGTATGAAACGGGGAAATCAACAATGCCCCCCCCCCCCCCCAATCGAGAAGGATATTTTTGACCTCCCCCTCCGGAGGCCCCCGCTCACGCCCTGGGGTCGGGCCCTGAATAAAACTGAATTGAACTGCCCCCCGTGAAATCAACACCCCGCAAGCATCAAGTTGGAAAAATTCGATCATTTTTCTCCAATGATTTTCTGCCGGCGTCGACCTGTGCCACATTCTTTAGTTCTGTTTACAAGAGGATTGCCATCATTCTGATTTCACACAAGAGGTATTGGTGGCAATCCCAGAGTCCACAAGCCACGGTCCAGTTTGGACAGGAAATATGATCTTTCCAGATTGTTGCTGCTTTGGCGAAAACAAATTCAAACCGTGCACCACAGGAAGCAATATCCCGTGAGTAGGTCATTCCTTTCTGCATTGCATCAGGGGCATCAGGAGCTGTGGAAGCCTTTTCCAACCTTGCACCTCATCTTAAACAATTGTGCATGCTTGCCCTTTGGGGCAAGCAGGCAATATATGAAACACAATGGTTGGGAGACACCAGGACAACATGGTAGTCAGGGTCCAGCGATTCCAGCAAGAATCTAGCCCCAATCCCAGCCAGTGTGACCGCGGCGGGGGCTGGGGGCTTGCCTCCGAATCCAAGCTCGGCTTGGGCTCCGGCAAGGCGTTCTCCCCAGTGATGTATTCCGTACACCGTAGGAGGGGGCGTACCGCCCCCTGGACCCCCTCCCCCCCCCCCCTAGCCCCCCCCCCTCCCACGCCCCTTCCAATATTTGAGGCTGACAGCCAAAATTTTGCTTGGGCGCCTTTGGCGCCAAGAGGATTTAAGCTTCAAAAATTTTTGGCCCGACTTCCGCGGGGATAGGGGGACCCCAGGAGGAGGGGGGTTCCCAGCCAAACCCCCCCCCCCCCTTCAGACTCCCCTCCCGCCCCCTCCCCCCCCTTCTAATACATCTCTCGTCCTCCCCCTACAAAGCAGACAGGCTTGGTTTCACCGTCCTTGTGGGTTAACAGGCTGTTGGCTTAAGGAGAGCTGCGAGCAATTGAATTATGCCCACCGAAAGTTAGGCTGCACCTGCAAACAATTTACTGCTGTCCACCAAAAGGTAGGCCTCCCTGAACCGCTGCACACTGGACACACGACAATAACGCTGTGCACCTGACAACAGTTGAGCAACATTTATCGTCGTCGCTGATCCCCTTGTCGTCTGCATGGCAAAGGAGGGTTACCATGGGGTCCTAAGGCAGCACTGAGGCAATGAGCAACAGGATCAAGGGGCGACAAGATCAAGAAACTTGGCTCACTGGAGTTCTCAATGGTGACCCAACTTGGGCAACCTCCCAGGGGGCGGGGCGCCGGGGGGGGGGGGGGTTGCATTGTTAGCACAAGGGGCTGGAGCAAAAGGGGGGAGGTTGCCTAGCTGCCGTCCCCCCTACAACCGTCCCCCCTGCCTATGCCAACTACGCCAAACCCTGTGTTCCCCCCTTGCACACACAAATGAGACATTGGTGCTGAAGTGTGTCAGCGAATCAAACTGCAGAACATTGCTGCATATGCATGTGTGGAGCACTGTTGACCCGTGTGCGCCCCTTGCGCCAATAGTGATGGTGAGGTCAGAACAGGACAAGTGTCCCTCTGCTCACGAGTGCCGCTTCTGCCCCTTAGCATCCTTGCCGGCTCCGGCACGTTTCACACAAAGCTTTCCCCAAGACGGTGAAGTTTGGAGGGTACCCATCATCACTGATACGCGAGATGTAACAGAGGACAGGGGGTGACGGATCACCAAGTGTTACCCATCGGTGGTGCATGGCATTTCTAGGCATTTTGCCGTTTGTTTTCTCTTGTTTTCTTATGAGTGCAGGGTGCCAACAGCAATGCAATGTAGACGAGGTCACCACCCCTGGACGTTCTGAGGTTTGGGGACAGTTGCTTCGGGTTGCCAGTGGTGGCGGGTGTGGCGAACCTCCCCCATTTCCACCTGTTCCCAGGGAGGGTGGGGTTAATGCGCCGGTTTCTTGGATGAGTGTAGGCACCCAGCACAGCATGGGGCACGCTTTGCACAGTACACACACAGTGCTAAAAGTAGGGTATTTCAAGAAGCAAATGGTTAGAAAGCAGATGCGTAGGTGTGTTAGCCATACGGGCTGTGCAAACATAATTTTTACGGGGATGGAGGAGGTTTGGTGTCACCCCATTTTGCCACTTGTCCTTGTGTGCAATTGTCCATTCCTAGTGTTCTAGCAATGCTAGCCTCGCCACCAGCTCACCGCAGGCGATGTCCCTCGACATCAGTCATTGTGTATTGTTTTTTACTTGCTGTAGGTCATTCAACGGTGACTAGTGGTGGCAAAGCCAGAGTGGGGAGGAAGGAGTGAAGCATAGGGATGGATCCCCCACGATGAGCCCTACAGTATTGCTTGATCTTTACTTTGTCATTCTCAGTAATTTCTAATCCAATCCAATCCCAATCCCAATCCCAATCCCACCCCATGAAGAAAAAGGGCTTCATTTCGCTTAGATGCCGTGCTGCTAATTTGTAGGGAGGTTGCGTCAATAATGCATTCTGCCTTGTAACAATTTGGGCCAACAAACTGGCATTGTTCAGTTGTTCAAGGCCAGTTTTGAATATGTCGGCCGCCTTTATCAAAAAAGTTGTCGCAGTGCACGCACAGTGCGCAATGATGGTTACTGGGTGACACAAGAGGTTGGACAAAAATGAGCCAAATGTGGTTTCACAATCGTGAATGAGATCCGATCGTATTGAACATTTTCAATGGCTTCAAGCCCCTTGGACTCACCCTTTCAGTCAGTAAAGGAAGGGCTCTGAGGCCTTCCCCATCGCTAGCCCAGACAATTGGCACACAAACAGGCAAGACCGGACCGCAGAAAATGTTGTTACGCTCTTTGATATGTACAGGCAAGAGCGGCCAGCAGCCCAACAACACACTGCCATCATCGTCATGATTCGTTGAAGTTTCATCTCAGTCACCAGCCAACAACCATCTGCTTTTAGGTCAACACACAATTTTTTTTCAATACATGGGCTGCACAGGTGTAAGTACTAACCAATAAGAACCAACAAGAACATCAAATCATAAGAGCATGCAAATCATAAGGACACACACATGTAAATGCCCTTTTTCAGAGAGAGGGTAGCATGGCACCCATGACCTAACCAAAGTGGCAACGACAAAAGCCATTTGAATGCCCTGACCACGACCCACAGCGCGTCATGCCAAGACCAAAAGGGCCCAAGCGTCCCAAATAATTGCATTTCTTCAGAACATTTTTTGAATTGAAGGCGATGTGCTGTGTTGTGTGTCTCGAGACAGCATCTGCGCGGCCCATATGAGCAAGTTACGCTAGAGGGTCACAGATTGATTCCAAGGTACAGCGTGTTGACCAGCTATGTCATTTGAGTGTTGGCTGTAGGATCTACAGGGCACAGGCCTTTGCACCTCATCTGCCGGAGGAGTAAAGGGAAAGCACCAATGCACCTAAAGTTAAAATTTCTTCCCATTTTTTTCTGCAGACTTCTGTGCTGCCCCACAGAGCGCAGAACTTTGGCCATGTCAATTCTGTTGACTATCGATGGACACCAGTACGATGTGTGCGATTTTGTGAATCAGCATCCCGGTGAAGGGCACAACGGCATCTATTTGGAGGATTTCGAGAATCAAAATGTGTCCGAGGAGTTCGAGTATTATCATGCGGACAAGCTGACCCGTGCACGTGAGTGGCTTGACAAGGCCAAGGAGCATGGGGAGTACAACGGCATCAAGTACATTGGGGAAGCCTCGTAGTCACTTCTGCCGGGGGTTCCAACATGGGTGCAGCAGTATGGCTTCGGTGGCCGTGAGCGTAAGGATTTTTGTCATCGGGGTCGCGGTGGTGATTCGGATGCTGAGGTACAAGAAGAGAAGAGAGCGTGCCAGGCATTTTGCACACTGTCTCTGAGGGGGCACCTGTCAAGCACGTTGGCGGCGCAAGAAATGTCCATTCATCCTGTGCCTTCTCCCGGGGGCATATGGATTGCATGTATTGCTCATGATGTGAAGTTAGGAAGAGTGCGGTATGTAGGAATTGTGGCAATGAATTGCAGGCACCGCCCCTTCCCAAGCAGGTTTAGCTAATGACATGGCACTGGACACCGGCTGTATTTCCTGCTAACCTCCTGATGGAATTTATGGAACTCCTCTATCTTATGGGTCACGGTCACCGCCCCTGCACCCACAGAAGTCCATCTGTACACTCCGTACATCCCCCCCCCCCCAAAAAAAAGACGCACACACGGCGAGCATTGGAAACAATGCACTGCCAAACATCGGCCCTCTACAGCCTGGAGCCACCCCTGAGCGAAACACAACTAAGCGCGTTCAACCAGGAGTACCACCATGCTCCACGCCTATGCACGCTGCAGACTGCAGAGCGAAACGAGTTTCTGGCAGGGGCCCGGGCGTGCCCACAATGAGTTTCCGGGGTTGCAACGCGCCGACAAATTGTTTGAGGCGGTGACTGAAATATTATGAAAGAGAAGTCTTTGACTTCTTCTTTGGTTGATAAGCTCATGTGTCTCCAGTCAGACCAGCACCTGTACACGCAGCGCAGAACGCGCATTTTGGTCGTGTGCCCTTGCGATTTCAACAACAGCGGACAGTGGGACACTGGCGTTGGGCTACGTCATGATTCCCCAGCACCCCCCCCCCACACACAAGCAATATGGACAACGGAAACGTGGTACAGTATCTGCGTGTCAGTTGTCGCGTGCGCCTTTTTGTATTTGATATTTAGGGGTTCTGAATGGTCGGAAGTTGTTGCGCGACTCAGTGTGTGCACGTGTACCGGTGGCTGGCTCAGGTATCCGGCAGTACCCGCCGCGGTTCCCTCATCCCGGAGTGTTCCAAGGCGCGCAGCTCGCCTGGCGGTTATCAGCGAGAAGAATAGCAGCGCGTGCAGGAGAAGAAGCAGTAGAAGGAAGAGGAGGGGGGGGGTGGCGGTGGAAGGACACTGCACAGACCCGTTGCGGTTGGGGTAGCGGGAAGGGGTTGAGTCGTGACGATCGCCGGGCCTCGGGGCATGAACCCAAAGCGCCCCGGCGACAATGGGGGCCGGGGGGTTGTACCCCCAAAGAGTTGCGGGTGTCAAGTGCAGCGCTGCACTGAAGATGCCGCAGAAACGGGTTTCTTGTCCAGCAGATGTTACAGTGCGGCCCCTCACCGCCTGTTTGCTCCATTTGGTCTGTGCCAGTCCTGCCCATCCCCCACTGATAAGGTTCCTGAGAGCTCGAGCCAATCCAACATCTCTTGCAAGAGGTGCCCACCAACGAGTAACTGGTTCGGGTGATGGTCATAGCGCAAAGCACGCACAAGTTTGCCCCGTGCACCGCTCCCAATCACCGCAAAATGCCACGTGGTGTCAGTGAGGCTGGGCGGAAATGTGTCACTGGGGAACTGCGATGCAAAATGTGATGTGTTGGAGATATGCGCCGTCACGTCAACAACCCCCCACACACGCGTGACAAGTGGGTTTGCGACCCTGTGCGGGCCGCAGGAAGTCTTTGCCCGGCCTAAATCGGGATTGCCAGGCCTACGTTGGGATTCCGTGCCTGCAATTGGGTTCCGAGACCAATTTTTGAGAACAGAGGTTTCGGGTGCCCTTCCGTATTCGGCTTTTCGTCCAAGAGGCTGGTACACCACCCGCCTCTGAGGCAATTTGGTCCTGATGCCCAACGTCTGACTTCCTTTGGGTCGAGCGTCGCCTCCCACTGCACCGCCGGAGCTGAGAGGCAGCACGGCTCAGCGTCATTCAGATGCGGTGTCAGTCTTGGTTTCCACGAGAACGCCCCATGCGCAAATGCCAAGTGTTCTCCCGGTCTCCATTTTCGCCACAGCACGCCCCATTCCCCCCATCGACGAAACCGGTCACGCGCTGTCAGGGCTGGGTCTCAGGGATAAGATTTCGTCCATCGGGTGTCTGGTGCAACAGCACCAGAGCGAAAGACAAACAGTGTCTTTCCTTGATTTTCCAGTCGCCGCACGGTCGCCTCGATTGGCAAAGCGGGCCTCCGGGCCGACCCCTGTGCAGATGGCCCCAACAGAGCCGTTTTGGAGGACCAAGGACCGCTCGTGGGGCTCAAATGATGGAAACCAAGGGTCAGGGGAACGCAGTCCTGCCCACCACAATCCAACCCAACATCCAAAAGTGCAATTGTTGACGCCCACCAGCCCCAGCCCTGCCAACTGCATGTGTAAACGCCAAAACCGCCCACTGTCGCTTTGCGCTCAGCAGGAACCACCTTTCTAACTGCTCCTATTCCCCTTACCCTTAAGCAATTAACCCGGCTTTACCGGTGCTGCATGGCTGCATGCATGTGGGTTTGTTCTGTACCCCGGTTGTCATTGTCCTGCATTCGTCAGGGACTCAAGACAACACACTTGCTGACTGGGTGAGTGTTTCAGGGATGCACAATCCCAGAGCAGCAATCTACAGGGAGCTCCAGTAGAAGTCGAATGCAGAGAGCGTCTTGGCAGTTTATTGAGATGCTTTCTTGTGCAGGGGATTCTGCATGGATTGCAGGAGGGGCTGATTGAATTAATTCAAAAATTCCTGGTCCAAATATCCGATGGGGTGTGAGACCAAATTTTTTTGGATGGGTGCAGTGTGCCTTGTGTGTCTGTTTGTCTGTGCACGTGCAGGTGTGTTGTGCTAATTGTGTGTTTGTGTGTGTGTGTGTGTGTGTGTGTCTATGTTCCAGAGTGTCTATTTTTTTTTCGAAAGGCGCCTCGCCTCAAACATGTCTTTGTTTTGAATGGCCTGACGAGGCCCTGCAGTACCTCATACAGACCACACTGGGTGATTGGTCGTTTGCTCATTGTTTCCCTTACAAAGTGTGTGTGTGTGTGTGTGTGTGTGCACGCATTTGGATTGATTACTGAACAGCGCTTCTGCACTGCAGGTGCTGAGGTGATTGCAGATCCATTGTTCTACATGACAGGGAGCAAGCAACATCGTAGTGTGCAGCACCTCTTCTTCAGTCAGTGGTGCAAATTGTGTCCCTGCCTGGGCATCAAGGTGGCTGTACAAGTCAAAAAAAAAAATCAGTGGTGCAAATTTGCTGTTGCCATGACCATGGGCAACGGTTTGGCTGCTGCAGCATCTTGTTTAAATGGACACCAAATAGTATTTTCCGAGCCCCGCATCTTGCAAAGTGGAAATACACAAGTTGGCCCTCTGGGAGCATCCACCACCCTGGTTTGGGGTCCAAGTACAGGGGGTGGGGTGGGAATTTCACAACGGGATTTTTTTCCATCGTGGGATATGCCGCTCTTCAAATTCGTGCAAATTTCCCACACAATTTTCAGGCCGCTATGCAAAATAAGTGGTACCAAAGTTTAGCGAAAGTGCTTGCCGTACAGTTGCTGCTACCACACGCTCAGCATTTGTAGATTGGGCACAGTCAAATTCTGTGGGTACAAAGGTTTTTGCTGTTGAATGAACAGCAACCCTCCAAGAATTAACCGCAAGCCACCAAGAATTGACAACAACCAGAAGGAAAGTGGACAATGGTATGAGAATTTCATTTTTAGAGTTCTGTGTTCGTGACGGTCTCAGATCTGCCGTGGGGCTGGGGGGATGTGCATGGGTGCCAGAGGCAAGGCCAACCAAGCAAAACACACCACTAGCAATGCATCGCAACCCTCGGAGATTCGACGGCAACCCAACAGTAATAAACGGCAACCACCAGAAAGCAATGGCAACCGGTAGCAAAGCCAACAAGCCGCCACTCATCTAGAAAAAAAGAGTGTTTAGGAATTTCCCACCCACTCACCATTGTACACCTACAAACAGCCAATTCAGCACAACGCCACCTAGTTCATGAAACCCCTAAGTCACTGTATGAACTCTTGCACGACCTATTCTTCGGCATTTCCAGGTTCCCCCCCCCCCTTGGGGGGGGGCATTTGGCCCATGAACAATGATACATCAATAGGGAATTCAAGTTACTGTTGTGTGCTACCCCCCCCCCCCGGGGCGGGTGGAGATAATATTTTTTTTGGATGCGAAAATATTTTTTCAGATGCGCTAAAAAAAAATAATAGAACGTCTAAAAAAAAATACAAAACATCTAAAATTTAATACAAAACATCTGAAAAAAAAAGGTCGAAAGTGACCAAAATTTTAGATGGCTCTCTAAAAAATAATCGCTGCAAATCTAACCACGCATGCAACCACGTCACTCTGTCCGACAACAAAGAAGTTGTGAAAATATTCACGATCCCCTCCACCCGAGTACTCCACCACCCCACAAGGTCATGCAAAAGGCACTTCAGCACATTGCATATTCCAAACTCTACCCATGGACAAAATCAAATGCATTTAGATCAAGGCACATGTAGGCTTCTTTGGCACTGTACTTGCTGACTCAGTTGTTCAATGGATTACACACGGAACCAAGCAAGAAGCTGGCCTCCTCCCCCCCCCCCCCAAGGGCATCGTTTCATTTAAACAAATACCAAGCATCAAAGAAGTTCCCAAATTAATTGCACATTCAACCATCCCAACTCACGTTATTCTTTACTGCACCATTTTTGCTCTTTTGAATGCTATCATATTCAAAAATCTCTTAAATACACACACACACACACACGTAGACAAACGCTATTCCAATATGTTGGAGTATAAATGTTACATCGGCCGCATGGATCCACCGCATGGATCCACTGTGCATGTATGTGTAGGGTTTGGAATCTGGTAGTTTTGAAAATAACTGGTTTTGAATGATTATTTTTACAAAAACAACTGGTTTTGGCGATTAATGGTTTAGCAGTTTTTCATTTACCCTGATCAGTGGGGCACTCTGCGCTTCATGATTCGCCACTGAACACTGTTTTGCTCATTCATCAAAATCACAGATTTCCACCGTCCCCATCAGCATATGGCAGCAACTGAAAGCGTTCACGAGCAAATTGAGTAAGAAAAAGTCACTGCCATGTCTTTCTTGGAGGGCTTGATCCAGGCTAAGCCTCCCTTAAAACCCTTTGTTGATGCTAAGACAAACTTAAGTGTTTTTATCTCTCTTTAGTTGCTTAAAGTACACTTTCTCAAAGTAACTAGGGTTGTGACCCTAGCCCCCCCCATGAAGTTCACCCCTACCACTCAACTGAGCGGAGGTACCTTCCTTCATGGAGGACATACCAAAATAAAACAGGCATTTCATGCTTGTTGGCCTTGGAGGTTAAGCCTAGTGGTCTCCCACCCCAAGACCCCTATACACAATTGTTTCCACCACTTATTGTGGTCCTACTTTGTAACTGTTTCTGAATTCAGTTGCTTGGCCAAGTCATTTTCTGTGTGGTCCTGACATCTATGCCCCACATTCCTAACCAGCACCATTACACCCAAAAGAGTGCACATGAAGTGCCTAATGCTATCTCTGAGGCAAGAGTCAGACCAATTTTCATATAAAATCTTTTGTATTATCCATTTGTGATTGAATCTTTGTGTATAAACCTGCTTTGTCTATCTGCAGCCCTTCTGTGTTACACTGGATTCCAAAACCAATCATTGATTCGATCCACATCCTGTCCTTGCTCTACTTGCTGCTTTGGTTGGGGTTTTCAACTACAAAACCTGCAGGAAAACATCAAAATATCTAGGGCATAATTCAAGGACATCTTTCCGGTAGCAGAGACAGTCCCTTGTGACCTTTTGAACCGACCCTGAGAAGAAGTGCAGCACAAAAGCTCAACAACAAGTTCATCATGTCCACGCCAAGCGTCAGGACCTGGCCTATCAGAACTGTCCAAGTGCAAATGGGCAGCATGGCCCACCCAATGAGTGAACCACCTTACCGAGCTCCACATCATCTCAATGGCGCATCTGGGTCCCGAGGAGATCCAGAACGCAGAAGGGCGGAAGAGAATAAAGGCCTTACCACCGCGGCCTTAGCAGCACACGGTGGAGACAGCTTCAGTCACCTCCACCGACGTGTGGCTGCTTCAGTATCAAGATCCAATTGTCCAGCTTCATCCTCAACTGCCATTGAAGGACATCTTTCTGGTAGCAGCTGTGCAGGCCCCTGAGTGGGCCAGTTTCCTGTCCATCGTCGATGGATCTCTCAATCCTGTACCCCTGTGTGACCTAGACCAGGTGCTACTAAAAGAGGTCATGGCCGAAAATCGTGGGCTGACCCTTTATGATCTCAAAAATCGATCTCCTGAGCACCTATCTGCCACACTTACAGGGTGTGAGTCTCCTGATGACTATCTGGAACCTGCAGCTGTAAAAGAGGATGCTGACGACCAACTGTCTGAGATCGCCAGCACTATTCCCTCTGTTGATCCCAGCTGTGGTGACCTAAAACATAGTGCTTTCCTAGCCCAGCTGTTGCTAGAGGAGGTAGATCTAGAGTCAACCTCTGAACCCGCTTCCCCTGTTGGGAAGCCAGTGCTACACATGCAGCCTGTGCACACAGGTGAACCCGTGGCCCGGAGTGCTGATACTCTGGCGCGGCCTGCTGCTAATAACATGCCATTGTCTGAGCATGACACTCAAGAACTCCGGCGGCTGTTGTACCTGAAGGCCGAAGGTATTGAGCGCCAAGAGCGGCTGCAATACCTCAGACAGACCTGGAAATACTCCATCTGGTCTGAGGAGGACGATGAGTCCTATACGCTGCCTGATCCTGAGATACCTCTAGTGTATTCTCTACACTATGGGCAGCAATGTCCCCCTGAGTGGGACGATGGTACTGTGCCTGCCGAAACTGCTGATCGGCATAAAAAGAAAGAACACGGAAAAAGCAACCTCCATGCTGAGGAGGATTTCCTTCAGAAACTCGAGAGTCTTAACCTTGACCCCCGCCTGAAGAAACTGCTGATAACCTATGAGGAGGTGTTCGGCGCTCTGCCGCCTCCCCTTTCTTGTAAAAAACTGGTCCAGATGGACCTGAAATTGAAACCAGAATTTGAAAAGACGCGAGTGAGGCGTCGTCCTTATCCCGCTCCACAGGAACAGGTCGAAGAAATCGAGCGCCAGATCCAAGAATGCATTGATGCTGGCCTCGTTGAAGAGTATAAACACGGGGACTATCCCCATTACTGCAGTCCCTGTTTCCTTGTTGCTAAACCAGGGTCGACTGCCCTACGTCTTGTTGTAGACTATGGTGAGGTCAACAAGAAAACCCAGAACCACTTAGGGAGTATTCCTAACATGGAAAACACCCTGGAGCGTATTGCCAAATGCAGGTATAAGACCAAAATGGACAAACGCTCTGGTTTCTGGCAGGTGGACCTAACCGCCGCAGCTCAAGAGCTGTTGGCCTTTATAACCCCTAAGGGTCGTGTCTTCAAGTGGAAGGCTATGCCTTTCGGGGTGGCTAATGCCCTAGCGCTCTTCCAGGAGCTTATGAACAAAATTTTGTACATACTGAGGCGCAGGCCTCTAGTACAAGAGTTGATTTCTCGGGGTGCAGAAATGGAGGCTCACATCGACGACGTGAGTTTGGGTACTAATACCAAAGAGGACCATGTCCTACTCCTCCGTGAATTTTTCATTGTTTTTCAAGAAAACCATCTCCGAATCAAACTCGAAAAATGTGAGTTTATGAAAGAAGAGATGGAGTATTTGGGTTTCGACGTGGGGTATGGCTGGTGGAAACCAGCCGCGTCTAAGATGCAGCCCCTACAGGACATGCAGATTCGCGATGACCCTAAGAAGGGTCTACACGATGTGAGGAGTTTTGTGGGCGCCTGTAATTTCTATCGGCGTCACATCCACAATTTTACTTACTCCTCTGCACCCCTCACTGACCTGATCAAGAAAACTACTCCCTGGAGGTGGACCTCCAGAGAGGAAGAGTGTTTCCAGTATTTGAAGAAGAAGATTGCCTCCTCCAACTGCCTGGGAGTGCCCCGCCCTGAGGGCGAGATAGTCCTGATCACTGATGCCAGTGATGTAGGGGGGGGTGGTACCATCTACCAATGGCAGGAGCTTAACCCCGCTGAACTAACCCACTGCCATTATCGTACTACTGGACTGAACCGTGATGGTTCGTTGAAACATGACTATCCTACCAGTGAGTGGCGACTGGTGCCACTGGGACACTGGAATTGGAAATGGAACCAAGCGCGTTCCAACTACAGCACCTATGACCAGGAACTCCTGGCCGGTATGTTGGTGCTATCGTCACAATCCCGACTTCTGGGATCTAACCCTATTGTCTGGCTGTGTGACCAGGAGCCTGTGAAGTCTTTTCAGAAGGGCCCACCACCAGAAAAAGCAAAGCTAAAACGGTGGTGGACTTACCTGAGCCAGTTCAGGCTGACAGTGCATCACATGCCCGGGATTAAGAATGAACTGTCTGACTATATATCGCGCAACAACTTCGATGCGCTTATTGGTGAGAGCTCTGAGGCGCTCGCCAAAGAGGCTTTCCAGCGTATGGATGTCCAGCTTGACCTGTCCATGCGCACTGCTGGAATCCTGGAGGGTTGGAGTCTAACCGACTATCAGTCAGAGTATGAAGAAATTCTCCAAACCCTCAGCACTGGTCTCGAACCCCGTGTCATTGACGGGCACCAGTGGTATAAAAACAATCAGTACCTCTTCTACGAGGACCGAATTGTTGTGCCTGAGGCACGACTGGATTGGTGCCTACAGTGGTCCCATCTCAGTTCTGGTCACACTGGGGCTAATCGCTCAGTGGACTTCTTCCGTGAGTGTTTCCACTCTAATCTAACCCTGACTGAACTGAGGTCGCGTATGCAGACCATTGTGGATGCTTGTGGCTGTCATGCCAGCAAGCAGAGCGACAGTAGGGATAGGGGCCTGATCTCCAGCTTACCCATACCCTATTGTGCTAACTCTCTTCTCTACGTGGATTTCATCCACGGCCTACCACGCTTTGGCGGCTATGATAGTTGCCTCGTGGTCACCTGTGGTCTATCTCGCTTCACCCGTGTGTTCCCTTGCAATAAGAAAATCACAGGTGAGCAGACTGTGAAAATGTTGGTCGAACAATGGTTCGAACCCTATGGAGCACCTAAGCAGGTGCACTCTGATGAAGATGTACGCATCCGCAGTGACACTGGGTGGTACAAACGAGTGCTAAATGCCCTCAACGTGGAGGTAACCACAGGTGTGCCCTATACCCACACGTCTAACCCTCTCTGTGAGAGACAGAACCGTGTGGTGGAGCAAAACTTAAGAATCCTGATGAAACAGGAGCGCACCAAGGACTGGGTACGCCTAGTGCCCTGGGCAGTGCTGTCCATGAACTCACAGCGGAGCTCTTCTACGGGTTTCACCCCCCACGAACTGTTCCATGGAGGACGACCTGCTTGGTTCTTCAAAACCCCCTTTCCTGAGGACTTCAAGAGCCCTGTGGGAGATTGGCTGGAACACAAGCAGTCTCTGGCTAACCAGGCTGGTACTAACCTGAGGCACATTCGTGACCGTGAACAGAGCCGACGGAACCGCCTACGGCGACCTGCCAGCTTCAAGGTTGGTGACCTTGTTTTGGTACACCATTCACGCCTACCCTCCTGGCCACGTAACTGCCTACAGGACCCTTACTTTGGACCCTATCGTATCATCAGGATAGATGGATCCAGGATCCATGTCAGGTGCAGTCCACGTCTAGGTGGTGAACTGCTGTGTGCACCTAAGCAGTTGAGGCACTATCACTCCCCTGACGACTTGTCTTGGGATGAGTGGCGCCTCAGCGACAGTGAGATTGAAAGTATAGACCTAGATAACGCTGCCAGTCCAGAGGAGGCAGACGAACTCGAAGAGATGACTGCCGGTGAGATGGCAGTCGATGGTTACTACGTGGTTGCAGGTATTGCTCGCCACGAGTATAAACAGGGCTGGAAATTCCTTACCCTGTGGGATGGCTATGGGTTGTCTGAGGCAACCTGGGAACCTATGTCAGCCTTCATACGACCAGATGGGAGTATCAACCCCATCTTCCGCACTTACCTCGTTGAGAACAACGAGGGGCAGCTCCTAACCCGTGCTGAGACTATGTCCCAGCGTAAGAAGCGGAACTAATCTCCCTGTGTCAGTCTGTGCCCTGCAGACCCATGCCTATGGTTTCCAGCGTGAGCCAGGTGGCCGCTTATCATGATTGCAGCCACCCAGCGAGTGTGTGCCTTGTTGACCATGTGTTGCATGGGTACTGCCCTAATGTAATGACCTTGGTGAGCCAACGAAGAACGGTGGCTTCCTACACCAGGGGGGGAATGACAAGCAAGGTGTTATGAGGCAAGGTGTGTCTTCCCTCCTTGGGGACAAGCGAGCCCACAGTTAGGACCCCTGACTGGTCCAGACCCATGGGGTTCTACCCTTCCTTACAGGGTTTACCATACCCCTAAGTGTGCTACGTATGTCTGTATGTGTCTCACTTCTCTCCCCAGCGTGGCTCCCGGAGACCGGGCTTCGCTGACGTCGGACCGAAGGTCCTAATCAGGTACTATTACCACTCCTATGGCGCCCAATTTCTGTGCTGGCGCCTATCCTTGGGGTAAGACGGCAAAAGCCCTACCTACTAGAGGGGAGGGGTGGCCAAGTGTGCTAAGGGAATACAAAATGCCCATTTTTACTACAGGCCAAAAGCTAACGCACTCCCCTGCCCACGAGGAAAAGCACGCGGGACAGGAGACACCACTACACTACACTCACTAACGCCAGCACCGGCCTTCGAAGGCAGGGTGAGCACTCATCACTTGCACTCACCTCCTGCCAGGCCTGCTGACCCTAACCCCTACACACGCTACTGGGTGCTGCTGTCGAAGATCACTCAGGCCCTAATGGCCCTCCTGTGAAGAAGACAAGAGAACACAGCGCTCCTAAGCAGCTGTGGCCTAACAGGGGACGCCACAACGCGTTTCCCCTGCTAGGGCTTGGAGGGAAAAGGTGCTCTCGTTGCGTGCACAGCGCAGATGTCGTTGAAGTCGGACTGCCCTCGCCAGTACTGGCTGAGGCACAGTGATTTGATTTGTGATCAGCGCCCCTGTTTTGCTGGGGCAGAAAAATGGATAGCCGCCGAAGGCAGCTGCTGCGTGCACCAATCACCCTTAACCTCTCCCACCTGTACAACAGAGGCAAATGAAGGGGTGTTTGCGGCGGAGGAACCAAGCCACACTCCAGGTATTATACCCTTCTCAGTGTGACCTATAATACACTGTCCGCAAACACGCTGACGGATCAGCTCCCCTGTCAAGCAAGCAAGCTCTAAGAGACTCCTCAGGTTCTCTTAAAGAACGTACCGAGGAGCCTCTGGGTAACCTAAACAAGGTTTACCGTGCGCAATTCGCGTGGCCTACCCTTTAATGCATCATGTGCACGCAGGGAAGGGAGGCTGAACCACTGACTCAACCAGGAGGTGAGCTCCTCCTGGGCTAACCTACCTTACTCACCATGCATCGTGTGAATGCCGAATTGAAACGAACACAAAACAAGCCTAAGCGTTTTAAGCAACCCTACTTTAACGCCACGGCCGCACACGAACAAACGCTTTCTTTACTTACCTGTGAAGAAGAAAACAAGGGTGAATTTGGGATACTGGTAAAGCGTCACAGCGTGTGGATGCCTCGATTAGGCACATGCATCGCGAGCACAGCGCATATTCTAACCCTACGTGCGCGCTGCGCGCTCCATTCGCATCACATACCTTTCATTCCTGCTTTTACCTGTGCAGAGCACGAGAGAAGAACACCCGACCCCCCAACAAGCACAGCGTTGACAACCCTAACGTTTTGACGAAGCAACCAACACGAACGCAATGCGTGAGTGTGAGGTGACACTGACATACCTGAGAGATGGGTTGTTGACCTGCTCTGTGGTGTGGGCTGAATTTGAATACTTGACTCTGAAGTTTATAAAAATTTTGATGCAACTGTGCAAAAATTTCCTTTAAAACTTTAAAAAATACGTCTCATACCTTCTTTTCCAAAAGCCGTTTACGCTTGCGCAACCCTTTTCTTGGAGTCCGCTTCCTTTGCGCTTGTCTGCGACTTTGAGTTATGTGTAAAAATGACGATTTCCCGCGTGGTTTCGTCGATTTTTAACGATTTCACTTGCTAAATCGCAACCCCTTCCGCTAAACCGCAGGAATCACTCCCTGCTGGTTACATTTTCTATTTTTTCCAGCTCCTGGAAGTTTTGTGTCCTCCATTGGGAGTATTGCTCTGCCCTGACCCTTGGTCAGGACGTATACTAAAACGCTGTTTATACAGCGATAGCCGTCCGCATTAGAGCGTTCGACTGTACCCTAGTGGGGAGACACATGTGCTCTAGGGAGGGAGTCCTGGGTTCAATTCCCACTACCCCCAAACTTTTTCCAAAAGTTTTCGTCGCACGCCGGCGACTTTTGAGGAATGCCCCATGGAAGGGACATCATTCACGGTACATTACACTGTTTTTCAAGGGTACCTACAGTGTGATAGGCTTCTATGAAGTGATGAGGATGTTTTTGGTAAGTTTAATGCATTTTCTGAGGTCATTTTGGGAATATTTGAGCCTTTTTCCTTGGTCCTACTAGCTTGATCAACTAGTACTCCAGGGGGGAGTAAGAAAAAGTCACTGCCATGTCTTTCTTGGAGCGCTTGATCCAGGCTAAGCCTCCCTTAAAACCCTTTGTTGATGCTAAGACAAACTTAAGTGTTTTTATCTCTCTTTAGTTGCTTAAAGTACACTTTCTCAAAGTAACTAGGGTTGTGACCCTAGCCCCCCCCATGAAGTTCACCCCTACCACTCAACTGAGCGGAGGTACCTTCCTTCATGGTCATCCCGATCCACAATCCACTCCAAATGGCGGGCTTTCGTTCAGCACATCGATGGTCTCACGATGGCGGGCATTTACAAGAATTGCTCCAAAGAAGAAAGCCCTGAAATTGGCATATGAGCTCATATGAAGCAAAGTTGGGGAAAGAGGTAAACATACACATTCACAGCCATAAACCCCTCATTCCCTGGACTCAAGACCTTCCCTTGACTCACCAACATATTGCCCTGAACCAGGTCAAATGAGATGGCCGAATGCCATGTGTCACAAGTCACTACATAAACCCCAAAAATGTGTTCACTCCCAAGCCTATAAATCCTAGCCCGATGGGGGAGGTGACGTGTCATGGCCTAGAGTGGCACTCAGGACCATGCCCTACCCTGACATATCCTTGGTTGGACTTGGCGTCGAATGGGCTTGGAGATATGTCCCATGAGTTTGAACTCATAACATGCCAAAAAACTGCCAATTCACACCATATTGGCCATATATCAAATATATGCTCAAAATTGAGGTTACCCCTTATCCGAAGGCTCAAAGCATGCATGGAATCGAAGTCTAGTATTCATGGAGGATAGAGACCAAAGGCCAATGCCCATGTACATCCCCATTTTACCCTCGAAACCCCTTCGGATATGGGCGCCACGCACTGCCCAAGTCAGCCCATGATCTTGAGACCAATTCTTGTAATCCTTCGTGCGCCAAGCCAAATGGAGTACGCGATCCGGCATATGGTGGTGTTCAACTCCAAAGCATATGCCAACATATAAACAACATACCATGGTTCGACTCTCCATAGGCTTCTTGCTGTTTGCCGACCAGGTAAGTACACAAAACGCAAAAATGAGCAAAAATTGAGGTCAAAAACATGAAAATATGACCAAATACAAAGTTTTCATGATAGTATATCTCTATGCTCACCCATGATATCCGCTCATGGTTCAATACACAAATGATTGGAACCATTTGCGAACAATTCCCCCACTTGGATCCCCAATCGGGCGCATGGAGATACCTTCGCCACTCATATCTACATGCCCCATGAAAATGGGAGTGCACTCATGGATCTCTTTCCCAAACATACCATGAGCAATACATATGCGGTAGACTTAGTCTAGCGCTTTGAATTCCACAATTGGGACATGGGCAAAACCCTTGTCACGTATGGCTCCCCATCTCTTCGGCCACACGAAGATATATAACATGGGCGTGAGCATATCAAGACATATACCATGCATATAAAACATACCCTCAAAAGTGGCTCCCACGATGATATGCCATGTCCCTCCATGGACATAGCTTCACGTTAAAAATGCGTAGGAACCCAAGGAAAGTATCTATGCAACCCCAACACTCATGCGGTACACTCGAAAGTCGCATTAAAATATTCGGTTGCACGGTCCAAGAGTTATATATCACTTTATACCCTCTTGACCATTATCCCTTGCAACACCGGGCATGTGTACGCACCAAAGGCGTTTGATGCTTCCTAAATTAAGTTGAGACTAAGGCGCTTGCAACCCAACCTTCCTTATTCTCTTTCCTCACACTCGCGCGTAGATATGGCCCTTCAAAGTGGTCCCACGATTCACTTTTGTTTCCCTTATATCTCCAAGTCAAATGGGTGGCAAGTATAAGGGAAACCTGATTCGGGCATAGGGAACAGAGTATGACCACTCGAAGAAGGTCAAATCAAATGCGGCGATGTCGAAGTCGAAAATCCGATTTCGACATCGCGAAAAATTCAGAATAAAATTTCGAGTGCATATTTAGAAAATTGCGGAAGCAACGAACCGTTTACAGATGAAATCTGACCCTTCATCGGAGTTTCCGCCAAAATATCTGGAAATAACAGTTAACCAATCGGTTAACGCAAAATCGCGAGCCAACTGACAGTCGCCGATACATTGACCATCAGAACGAAAGGCTGAAAAATTACGGAAACATTATGATAATAAAACCCTGTTGATTCCTGATATTCTGATATATAAATCTCCGCTGGCGGCGCCTCGGTTCTGAATATGGCCGCTCGTAGCCGGAACGGCCAAACCTATCACACTATCACATCGGGTTAGTTCAGGTGGATGGGAGAGTATGATATCAGCCAATGGCGGCTTGCCGGCACATAGATACACACCCCAAGTGACCCCAAGATGGCCACGGGGGTCCGAACCGGCTTCACCCCCCTTCTCAGAGCGTTGTATCCGCTCGGAAACAATTGAAGAGAGGACGGGAGGACCCCAATGGGCTCCAACCCCCCCCTCCATGTCCCAAGGGCACACGGAGGCCCCACACACGTCGTAGGCGTCCCCCATGCCCCAATGGAGGGGTGAGGACACTGATAATCAGCGCCCTACGCCATATTCGGTCTCCTCTTGATCTACAACATGGACCAAGGGGATCAAAGATAGACAAACGTCGTCGGTCGACCTAAATAAGTATACCACAATGAAATATATATGTGGAGATCGAGTGAAGGGGGTATATGGCCAATCAAGGCCGAAAAATCCCCGGATGAACGCCCTCACCCGTCTCCTCAATCACAGAAACAAGCAAAATGCCAAGGGGGAATCCATTACGGTGCTACAGCAGCAACCAAATGGACCAACACGTCCTTGACATCCAAAGAAATATTCTTTTTTTTCAGGTAGTCCATCCAGACCGTGGTGTACCTCGGCACAAAACTGCTCGGAGGCTGCAACGAGTCCCTGGATGCGGCGAATCCCTTCCAACGGACTTTGTAAAGCCTCCCCCCAGGCGTCCCCGGATCCGGCTTGTCCGCCAGGATCTTCTCGGCGGTGAAGTCGTCGTCCTCACCCTCGTCGTCCGAGTCCACATCGCCGGCCGTGAACTCGAAGGTGACGGGACGTCCGCTGGGGTCTGGTGCTCGGGGACGAAGCTGGGTATGGTCGCGGTCCAGGATCTTGTTATCCCCCACACGAACCGCATACACATCCTGCCCGACCTTCCGCACGATTACCCCCGGCACATACCAGGACGCCTGCCGATGCCTGGACAGGACATCCTTAATTGTGGTGCCGCTCCACCCACACGGTGTCTTGGAGAGCATACTTCTGGACCTTTCCCTGCTTGAAGTACTTGGCCCTCTTATCATGCTCGTCCTGAAGTGCCTTGCACACCTTGGCCGCCGTGTCGTCCGCCTCAGCCATCATGGTGTTCGCATCCCGGGCCACTTTGCCATGGTTCAACCACGGGAGAGTGCGTGACACTCGATCCCGTAGGAACAGGATACGATGGGGCGACAGTCCAGTGGGTCCCGGAAGGTCATGGTACGCTTGGAGCACTCTCCACAGCGAATTGTACCAGTTCCGGCCCGGTTCGTCGATGTGCAGCTGGCGGAACTTCTCGAACATCTGCCGCCCGGCCACCTCAGCTCGGCCATTCGACTGGCTGTGGTACGCCACGGTCTTGGCGTGCCGAATGCCCATGTGCTTGCACATCGTCTTGAACCACGTCCCCACGAATTGACTGCCCCGATCGCTGCAGATGACAGCCGGGACATCGAAAATCGTCAGCCAAAGCCTGATCATGGCATTAGCGACGGTCTTGGCCTGCAGCCCCACTCCATGCTTGTCCTTCTTGTCCTTCTTCTTGGACTTCTTGCCAGGGACCGCCACGATATACCCACTGTGCCTATCCACCGCCAGGATGACACAGTCGTAGGTCTCTCCTTCCACGGTGACCTCAGGCATGGCGAATACATCCATGGCCACGGACCGCATAGGGGCCTCCGGTATAGCCGTATACACCGGGTTGCCCGCTGTGGAGTGGTTGGGGCTCTTCGTGGCCCGACACACGGCACAGTCGCTGCAGTACCTGTCCAGGATGGCGTAGTACCCCGGAGGGAACTTGAAACGCCACTCCAGGTCCTGCTGCATCTTGTCTCGACCAGGGTGCATGAGCTGGGCGTTGTGCCAATGGTCAATGAGCTCCTCCACTCGGTTTTCGGGCACCAGCAGCTTGTCCTTGAGGAACAACTTGTCGCCATCCTCGGTCAAGCCCTCGGGCCATTCGTCGTCCGACGGGGCGCTCACGGCATTCCAATACTTGCTCCAGTGCTCGGATGCCGCATAGTCATCCGACCAGTCCTCTGTGAGCACCGACCTGACTAGCTCTACAGGGGCCACCATCCATTGCTCGAGGGTTTCCTCTCGAATAGCCTGGACTCGGCCGCCCCGGAACTTGGCCAAGTCTGTACGGTTTGCCATCACCACAAAACACTTGACCCCCTCTTGCTCCATGGCCTTCTCCATCTCGATGATGCGCTTGGCCTCCTCGGTCTCCTCGGCGTCGCCATGGCTGGATATGTCCATCCACGCCTTGCCCGCGGGGTAGGCCCAGCGACTGAGGCAATCTGCCACAGTGTTGTCCTTCCCTGGGACGTACACGACGCTGAGGTCGAACTTGGCGAACGTCTCGTGCCATCGGGCCCTTCTAGCCGCTGGTCCTGAGGGGGTGTCGACATGCTCCTTGTGCCAGCTCTGCAAGGACTGGTGGTCCGTGCAAACCACCACCGGCTGCAGTCCGATGTGGCCAGACCACTTCCTGAGCGCACATACAATGGCGTATGTCTCCTTTTCCCTCGCGGTCCATGTTCGGCGTTGGCCCTCGGCCAGGATCCTGCTCCAAAACGCCACGGGAACATGAGTCCCGTCGTCCCGGACTTGCTCGAGGACTGCCCCCACGGCATAGTCCGAGGCGTCTGTCCGTAGCACGAATCCCTTGTCCGGGTCCACCAGGAATAGCCCCAGTTGCCCCAGGAGTCGCTCCTTCAGGCGGCTGAACGCATCTTCAGCCTCAGGGCTCCAAGCAAGCTTCTTCTTGCCCCCCTTCCGGCCATCGAACTTGCCCACTTGCAGCATCTTGTGCAGCGGCTCCAACAGTTCTGCATACATCCGGACATAGCCCGAATAGTAGTTGCAGAATCCCATGAAGGACCGGAGTTCGCTGATGGTCTGGGGCCTCTCCCAGTGGTGCAGGGACGCCAGCTTTCCAGGCATGGGACGGCGTTGCCCGTGCCCAACCACGTGACCCGCGAACTCCACTTCCTTCACGAAGAGTGAGGCTTTGGTGGGCTTGCACACCATGTTGTGCTTGTCCAACTCGCTGAGCACTCGGCGCAGATCCTTCTCATGCGCGTCGATGAGCTCGTCCTCAGTCATGTTCTCCGTGCCGGACCCGATGATGATGTCATCCACGAAGGGGTCGGCACAGTCCCGGACAGGACCGAGTAGGTCCTCCATCATGAGCTGGAAAGCGGCGTTGCCATTCTTGGCGCCCATAGGCACCACTTTCCACTGCATGGGCCCCAGCGGCGTCGACATCGCTGTGCAGGGCCTGGAGTCCGGGTGTAGCGGCATCTGGTGATAACCGTGTTTCAGGTCCAGCACCGTGAAAATCCGCTTTTTCTGTTGTTTTTGGAGGATGGAGTCGATCAGGGGAAGCGAGTACCAGTCGTGCTCGGTCTGCTCGTTCAAACCTCTGTAATCAACCACCAACCTCCACTCGCCCTTCTCCTTCTTGGGCACGATGAAGGCTGGGCTGGCCCACTCACTGTCGGAGGGTTCGATCCATCCCCGCTCAATGAACTCGGCCAACAGCTTCTTCATGGCCTCGGCCCGATCGCCCTGAAGTTGGTACTCCCGATGACGATAGATCTTGGGGTTCGGCTTCAGCTTGATCCTCGCTGTGCCAAACCTCCCACGATCTGGAGGGTTCTTGTTGGCGACGCCACTGAATAGCCGCGGATAGGCTTTGATCAGCCTCTCCTTCAGCTCGGCGACCTTCGGGTTCTCCTGGGCCTCTTCAGCCGCTTGCTTCGGTATCGATACAACCGAACGCACTGCGGTATAGGCCTCTTCCGGGTCCGAAACCGACTTCTCCTCGTCCGATATGCCGTCTTCATCGTCGTGGGGTGCGCTTCCCACCGATAATCTTCGAAAATTTGCGGCCTCGGGCTGGTGACTGTCGCTATCGACACCCATTCTCGGAAAATCCCATGTTGGTGGGTCCGACCCAACCGGACCATCGTATTGGTCCGCGATGTGATCCATGACCCTCGCCACGAACTCATCCTTCTCGTACTTGCCGGTGACCAACATCTTGTCATCCCACCAATGCGGAGATGTGACCATGGCCTGCCTCTTCTTGGCTGCCACACGGTCGTGCATCCCCATTCGCATGTAGTTGACGATGTCGTCGATCTCGGAGTGGGACAGGATGTCAATGCCATCCACTGGCTGATCCGTCCCCTCCTTGGGCTCAAACATGACCTTCATGGGCACCGCCTCCACCCTACGGATGAGTGCTTCATCACCCGTGGGCTGGGCTTGCGCCCCATCCACCAGGAAAGCCTTGGTACCCCACGCTTGACCCGGGGAGGGCATTGATACACCCTTGGCGTCGATGAACAACTCCTCCTCTGGCCCGAATGACATCTCTTCAGGGTGATGGAGTCCAGCGTCGACTTGAGACCCTCCAGCGGACATGGGGTGGATCCTATGCCGGTTATGACCAGGATCCCCTTCGCCCTATCCGCGATGATCTTCTCCACCGTACGTCTGGTATTGTCCAGGGAGCCATGCCAATACATGGGCCCCCACTCCTTCAAACCCCAATGCCTGTGCCAGGCTGAGTCTCCTCGATGCCAATGCCTCCTACACTTCCGCAGAAGTGGGGCATCCCGGGAAGCAAAGACGTCCGTCTCGGGCGCTTCGGCTCCCAGCGTCTGGATCATCCTGTCGTACACCTGCGGCGCCATTCCATACTCCGTGAGCTGAACTCCGCAGTCTCCTCTGGACTTGGCACACACAGCCTGCACCGCTCGGACGATCCGATCCTCTTCCTCAGCATTCCATTGGGATGATCCGCATGCATAGTCCATGGACAGCCATGTGAGGCATTCATCATCCTCCCGGACCAGCGTTGCACGATGGGGAAGGGCTCCAATGGCGTTTGCCACCATGAAGTCATACCTCATGATCATATCCCAGTCGGTAATGTCGGCCACATAGAAGTTCCCGGATAGAGTGCTTCTCTTCGCCTGATCAGGGCGGTTCAAGCGCTCATGCTCCCAGAATTCCATACTGATGGTGGCCTCATGGGTGCCCCCACCCATAATCTCTCCGTTGGCGACCTTCAGGCGGACCGGTCTCCGGCTGGGCTGCAGGAGCTCCTCCTTGAACAACCCTCTCCGGAACAGGCTCACCTGGGCACCCGTATCCACTAACACATCCACCACCTTGTCCTCTCGTCCGCACCGTACTCGCACTTTCAAGTGCAACTGCCGCTCGTCGCCATGAGGTGTATGGACGACTCTCACGGCATGCAACTCTAGCACGTCCGGGTGCATCAGGACTTCAAGGGTATGGTCATGGATGGTGTAGATCTTGGGTTGGTCCTGCCCGTCCACGGGGCTCTCCGTGGCCGCTCCTTCCTTCTTGCCATGTCCCGTACCCACATGTACTTCCCTTGGCAGGGCGCTCCAGGGATTGGGAGTGGCGAAGCTCAGTGGTTTTGGCTCTTCTGGAGCCTTCTTCGGCACCCGATGTGCCTTCGCTTTCTCTGGGATTCCACTGATTTTCGGAGGAGAGACCTCCGAGGTCCCACTCCCGTAGGGGCTCCTCTAGACTTGGCTTCCCGCAGCCCCTTCCGGCTGCGATCCGCCAGGACTTTGTCCACCACGTTGCTGGGCTTTGAGTTCCTCCAACGTCCTCAACATGTCCTCAGCAACCTCCTCGATCGGCCTCACTCGTCGGTCTTGGCCAGGTCCACCACCATAGCCTCTTCCTCCGCCTTTTCCTTGGCCTTTGCCTTGGCCTTTTCCCCCGTCTCCGCCCTTCGCCTTCCAATCGGAAATCCGCTGCTCCTTGGGCTTCTTCTCGGGGTGGGCGGCGAAGTAGGCCTTCTTGTCCGCCTCATACACCTTGCACTGCCGGTGGTCATGTGCATGGTTGTTTCCCTTGCCATAACAGACCCAGCACCCGTCGTGCTGAGACCTGTACTCCCGGAACGAGAGCGGTGGGTTCCCGATCCTCCTTGGCGCTCTGCTCTTATTGGGTCCCACCTGGCTCCATCTGGACCGATCCTGCCCATGGTTCCTCACGTTGTGCGCCACAAACGCGAAGAAGTGGGCCTCCTCATGATCCCCCCCGGACCCGGTCCAGTGGTCTTGGCCACTTCCACTACCATCCTCCGCGGAGTTGGCCGTGTCATCCTGGATCTCCCGATGATGGCGGTCTTCTCGGTGGCCTCGTTGTCCATGACCATGTCGATCCTGCACGTGGGCCTCGTTCTTCGCATTGAGCTTCAACTCCACCGTGATGTACTTCACGATCTCGTCAAGGCTCATGCGGGCGAAGATGACTTGCATCCTCAGCGGCTCCCCGCGCCTCCACTCCACGTTGTTGAGGCGCAACAACCTTTGCCCCATGGAGTCTCCAAACACCTCCACGTACACGGCGTTCTTCAGTCCCAACATCCGGTTGGGTTCGCCCAGGTTCCTCCTGAAGAACTCCATGATACCCGCATGGGTATCCTCCGCCGCCATAATCCTCACCGCCACCCGCTTCTTGGCGCGCTTCTTCTCCTCGTCCTCCACTCGTCTCTTCCAGTTGCCGGGGAGGACGTCCTTCAGCAAGTGGCGGATCTCGCTGGCCTCGTTCCAGTCCTCCACCAGCTTGAGGCATCTGCGGTACTTCCGCAGATACCGGTTCCACTCCCGGACCCGCAACTCACCGCGGTCCAGCGGCAGTGGGATGGACCACAGGTCCTCCAGCTTCTGATTCGGAGCGTCCACCCGCTCCTCATCCTCCAACCACTGGAGGCAGGCCTGCTCCGTACGGATCAGTCCTTCCCGGATCTGATCCCGCAGCTCCTCCTTCAGGTCCTGCGCCAGCCGGTGTGGGAATGTCCGGCATACCCACTTGTCCCGCGGCGCTCCCCGCATCTCGCCGACGACCTCCTCGGCGAAGTCCTCCCAATCCAGGATGAAGTCGTCCAGGTTGGAGGGGTTGCCATCATAGTAGGGGATTTTGATTCCCCTGAGGTCGTCAATCCTGATGGCGTCTCCGACGTCCCCGGCCACCACTCCACCGAGACGGATACCACCTGTGGCCGGGGGGTGTGAGTACACTCCCCGTACATCCCTCTCCTCCATGGAGTGCGGTCCAGTTGGGCCTGAACCCATGGGGTTTGGAATGCGGGAAGGACTTGCTCCATCGGCCGTCCATATCCCCGTATTGGGGTCCTTCGCCCACAGGTTTCCGCCTGGATGACCTCGACCATGTCCGTCGGCGCTTCCCATGGTTCGCCCCTTCATGGTCTGGCTCTGGATCTCCTCTTCCGCATAAACCACCATATTCGTCGTGATCGGCGCATTCTGGGCGGCATGGGACATCTGTACCGTCAGGCTCCTCGAGTTCGTGGTTACGTGCCCTTCCCGCATGGACCCAGCCGGTGCCGTGTGTTCCCCGAGCATTGTGGATTCGCTGAACATTGGAACAAACGGCAGCGCACCCGGGTCAACACGCGGAGGCGCGTATGGTGCCTCTGCAGGGCCGCCCATGGGTTTATCCATGGCGCTCCTGAGGGTCTTAACCCGCTCCACCAGCTCTGCCGCGGCCGGCTTTGCCGGGAGCTCCGGACCCGAGGCGAGGGGCTGTAGCTCCTCTAGCCTTTTCAGGCGTCCCGACATGTCCTCCACCAGGTGGAGGAGGCTGTCCACCACTCTCTGCTGCTTCTCCAGGGCCAGTTCCAGATTCTCCCGGTACCGGTCCCGTTCCGCTCGCAGCTCCTCCATGTCTTTCTCCGCGGCCGACTGGCCGTCCAGGATCCCCGCGACGTCCTCCTCTAGACCGTCCTTGGCGTTGTCCAGGCGGTCAAGGCGGTGCACGATTGCGTCCATCCCCATCTTCGGGTACTTGCCCATGAGGAAGGACACGTGCTCGCAGTGGCACGCAGCGTGCTTTCCGCCGGATTCAGCGCATCCCGCGGTTCCCGGCACCTCAGACTCATCACCCATAGGCGTATCGCCTATGGCGTCCGTCTCTGGTCCCGTGTGCCGGGGCACAGGTGCCGTCCGGGCCCTGGCTGGCCTCTCCAAGCCCTCGGCATCGTGCTTCAGGGCGGGCTCGGGGGCCGTATGCGCCCTGGCGATCGGCGCGGACATCTCCGACTCCGAAGGTGGCTCGTAGGCTGTCCGATAGCCCTCGGAGTGCCCCTCGGATTCCCACAGCCTGACCGGGCTGGGGTCCGTGTCCATAGCCCCGGCGTCCCTTGCCGCGGACTTGGGTGACCCGCGCTTCCGGTAGCGCCGGGCCCGTCCTCCACTGCTGCCTGAATGGCAGGCCTCATCAGAGTCCTCCGCGGCGGAGCGGAGGTTGCATGCCTTTCGGCAGCGACGCTCACACATGGAGACCAGGTCCTCCATGTCACGTCCTCCTCTTCCCGAATGTCGTTCTTCTCTTCGGGCTTCAACTTCCGGAGTTCGCCATGCTCTTGAACGTCTCGGTTCTTCTATGGCTCCAATCTCCGGCGTGGTCTCCACCGAGTCCACAATACGCACCCGGGGCGTACTTGGGCAGGGCTCATAAGGGCCCAAGTCCCCGGGTCGGCGGTAGGTAGGGGCAGCAGGTACGCCTCTGCTACCATAAAGAAGGTCCCTACCAGGACCGGCCCCCGCTGTGCCCCTTCCGCCTGTAACCCCTGCTGATTTACTCCGGATCAACGATTGCATTCCTCAATTTCCAGGGTCCAAATCCAAAAATATAGAAAATAGAAAATACAATCCTCCTTCAACCCTGAACAGCAACCAGATCCCACAAATACAGCGATAACCCAATCCACAATCCACTCCAAATGGCGGGCTTTCGTTCAGCACATCGATGGTCTCACGATGGCGGGCATTTACAAGAATTGCTCCAAAGAAGAAAGCCCTGAAATTGGCATATGAGCACATATGAAGCAAAGTTGGGGAAAGAGGTAAACATACACATTCACAGCCATAAACCCCTCATTCCCTGGACTCAAGACCTTCCCTTGACTCACCAACATATTGCCCTGAACCAGGTCAAATGAGATGGCCGAATGCCATGTGTCAGAAGTCACTACATAAACCCCAAAAATGTGTTCACTCCCAAGCCTATAAATCCTAGCCCAATAGGGGAGGTGACGTGTCATGGCCTAGAGTGGCACTCAGGACCATGCCCTACCCTGACATATCCTTGGTTGGACTTGGAGTCGAATGGGCTTGGAGATATGTCCCATGAGTTTGAACTCATAACATGCCAAAAAACTGCCAATTCACACCATATTGGCCATATATCAAATATATGCTCAAAATTGAGGTTACCCCTTATCCGAAGGCTCAAAGCATGCATGGAATCGAAGTCTAGTATTCATGGAGGATAGAGACCAAAGGCCAATGCCCATGTACATCCCCATTTTACCCTCGAAACCCCTTCGGATATGGGCGCCACGCACTGCCCAAGTCAGCCCATGATCTTGAGACCAATTCTTGTAATCCTTCGTGCGCCAAGCCAAATGGAGTACGCGATCCGGCATATGGTGGTGTTCAACTCCAAAGCATATGCCAACATATAAACAACATACCATGGTTCGACTCTCCATAGGCTTCTTGCTGTTTGCCGACCAGGTAAGTACACAAAACGCAAAAATGAGCAAAAATTGAGGTCAAAAACATGAAAATATGACCAAATACAAAGTTGTCATGATAGTATATCTCTATGCTCACCCATGATATCCGCTCATGGTTCAATACACAAATGATTGGAACCATTTGCGAACAATTCCCCCACTTGGATCCCCAATCGGGCGCATGGAGATACCTTCGCCACTCATATCTACATGCCCCATGAAAATGGGAGTGCACTCATGGATCTCTTTCCCAAACATACCATGAGCAATACATATGCGGTAGACTTAGTCTAGCGCTTTGAATTCCACAATTGGGACATGGGCAAAACCCTTGTCACGTATGGCTCCCCATCTCTTCGGCCACACGAAGATATATAACATGGGCGTGAGCATATCAAGACATATACCATGCATATAAAACATACCCTCAAAAGTGGCTCCCACCATGATATGCCATGTCCCTCCATGGACATAGCTTCACGTTAAAAATGCGTAGGAACCCAAGGAAAGTATCTATGCAACCCCAACACTCATGCGGTACACTCGAAAGTCGCATTAAAATATTCAGTTGCACGGTCCAAGAGTTATATATCACTTTATACCCTCTTGACCATTATCCCTTGCAACACCGGGCATGTGTACGCACCAAAGGCGTTTGATGCTTCCTAAATTAAGTTGAGACTAAGGCGCTTGCAACCCAACCTTCCTTATTCTCTTTCCTCACACTCGCGCGTAGATATGGCCCTTCAAAGTGGTCCCACGATTCACTTTTGTTTCCCTTATATCTCCAAGTCAAATGGGTGGCAAGTATAAGGGAAACCTGATTCGGGCATAGGGAAAAGAGTATGACCACTCGAAGAAGGTCAAATCAAGTGCGGCGATGTCGAAGTCGAAAATCCGATTTCGACATCGCAAAAAATTCAGAATAAAATTTTGAGTGCATATTTAGAAAATTGCGGAAGCAACGAACCCTTTACAGATGAAATCTGACCCTTCATCGGAGTTTCCGCCAAAATATCTGGAAATAACAGTTAACCAATCGGTTAACGCAAAATCGCGAGCCAACTGACAGTCGCCGATACATTGACCATCAGAACGAAAGGCTGAAAAATTACGGAAACATTATGATAATAAAACCCTGTTGATTCCTGATATTCTGATATATAAATCTCCGCTGGCGGCGCCTCGGTTCTGAATATGGCCGCTCGTAGCCGGAACGGCCAAACCTATCACACTATCACATCGGGTTAGTTCAGGTGGATGGGAGAGTATGATATCAGCCAATGGCGGCTTGCCGGCACATAGATACACACCCCAAGTGACCCCAAGATGGCCACGGGGGTCCGAACCGGCTTCAGGACATACCAAAATAAAACAGGCATTTCATGCTTGTTGGCCTTGGAGGTTAAGCCTAGTGGTCTCCCACCCCAAGACCCCTATACACAGTTGTTTCTACCACTTATTGTGGTCCTACTTTGTAACTGTTTCTGAATTCAGTTGCTTGGCCAAGTCATTTTCTGTGTGGTCCTGACATCTATGCCCCACATTCCTAACCAGCACCATTACACCCAAAAGAGTGCACATGAAGTGCCTAATGCTATCTCTGAGGCAAGAGTCAGACCAATTTTCATATAAAATCTTTTGTATTATCCATTTGTGATTGAATCTTTGTGTATAAACCTGCTTTGTCTATCTGCAGCCCTTCTGTGTTACACTGGATTCCAAAACCAATCATTGATTCGATCCACATCCTGTCCTTGCTCTACTTGCTGCTTTGGTTGGGGTTTTCAACTACAAAACCTGCAGGAAAACATCAAAATATCTAGGGCATAATTCAAGGACATCTTTCTAATTGCATAAGTTCAGTCTTCGTATGCCACAAACTGTGCTCCATACGACATTTTACTCGAGCACGATCTGGTTGTACCTGGGCTCATAAACAACGATCTGTCACACAGCGACAAAGAAATGCACAGAAATTGTACAATTGTACAGTGCAATGTACAGGCCGCCCTATTATCATTGCAACAAAATCTCAGTGTGTACGCGTGTGCTCACAGAGATCGCCATCGCTGGGGAGTACAAAACGTAGTCCACGGCCAAGCAAAATGACACAAACCACAGCAGAACGAAACAGCGTAGAACAAACAAACCAAACAAAAATAGAGCGAAAAAGTTCCAACATAAGATAGCCAATATGAAAAATAACAAAAGACGACCACCCTGCATCTCTCCACCAAATATATGAATCATATGTAAATAATCACTCGATGTGTTTCACTGTTGACCACGGCAGGTAAAGACGCCCCACAGTCTTCAGACAGTAAACTCATATTAAGTTCCATTCCTCGTCTTGAGGCTCCACACCCATCTGGTCAACATGTCTGTTGTACTCAGCGTAGGGACCGCCAAAATTAGGAGGCTCAAACAACAAATCCCCGGTCAGTAGTCACAGCTTATCCGGCAAAATGGGCATGGACGGTCTCCTTCCGACTGGGCGGACTTCCGGCGCATGGCAACCGACGACCTATCATCGACCCAAGCTTCAATAGCTCCCCGTAACGAGCCTTAAGTACCAGTACCACATCAAGACGGCGACAAAAGGCTACAGTTAACGCGGCATGCGCATTGAGTTGGGAGCCTCCAAACGACACTCCACTTTACAAATTCAGGCCTTTCCCCTCAGTCCGTGTACTCCAGTGCCGTCCTTCCGGTAATCATCGCATTGCCAGGGATCATGGTAGTCTAGATATAGCAAGGCAGCGCCAGGTTCCTCCCCGGATATGCGAAATGCATAGAAATTTGCAGTAGCAGTTTTTCATTTACCCTGATCAGTGGGGCACTCTGCGCTTCATGATTCGCCACTGAACACTGTTTTGCTGATTCATCAAAATCATAGATTTCCACCGTAAACTCCACGACAGGGTCCCCACCAGCAAATTTGCAAAGTAACCCGTTTTCCCGGCTACTTGCTTTTCACTAACCATAATTCTTGCCATCCATCAAAAAAGAGCCCATACAAGTCGGCGAGCAGTGGTCAAAATTACCTCGGAAGTTGTATTTCACCATCGACCACCTTTTATTGCTACCAATGCTTTTTTAGTGCAAATGTTAGACAAAATGAAAAGCTGAAAAAAAAAACCCAAAAATTGCAACCATTCCGATGAAATGGTTTAGATTAGTTTTTAAAATAGCCCGTTGTGCCGATTATTTTGAAAATAACCTTCGATTCCTGCCGATAATTGGTTTTTGGAATTCATTGGTAAAACCGGTTCGGAACCTTATGAGTGCGCTCTGCCCTTCTTCGCTCTTTTCCGTCGTTTCCCATGACGTTTGATACAAATGTTTAGACATTTTACAACTTCTTTTGAAGCACATCACGTGCACCGCCACATAAATTGTTACCAAGTTATAGCGGTCCTCGTAGCCTCAAACAATCTAGCCTAATGACTAAAGAAGCGCCATTTTTGAGCTTCCCAAAGGAAAATCACCCACCGGTATACCAAGCCTCTTTCGTGCTCCCGATTCGCCAACACCAAAACACAAAGCAAACATCATTGGCCTCACACTACAACAGGCCAACACTACACCTACACTTTGAGTTCTCTTTGTTTCCCAAAACACACATCAACCAGATTGATCCTATTTCTCCATGACCGGCCATTGACCGCCCGAGCTTAAACATTCCCCTACCCTAGGGTTTCTAACCAGTTTCACAGTTTGATCACATGAAACGATTAGTTTGAAAAGAAATTTAAACAAATCGATTGGCGTGATTTTTTTTTGCATGGCGGTCACCCAACTAGAACAATGTATGGCAGCGGCCTGGCTACAAGTGTAGCAAGCGTCTATGGCAAGCCGGAGTTCACAAATGCACGGCTGCAAGAATTTGCGCTGCTATCGGGGGTCAAAATCACTGCTAAAAAATTCGCCACAAGCGTGAAGTGAGTTTGTCAACATGCAGGTGCTATGGTAGTCGAACGAGGCAAGTGCAAAGAAATATATGACCCATACATGACAACAACTGAAAAAAGAAAAGCAGCATGTTGGGTAGCAACAGAGGGCATAGCAAAGCAAAGCTGGGAGCAAAATAGGCAGATATCTAGCTGATACAAAGAAAAAACACGGTCTGATGCAGTTTGAACTTGAGCCTAGCATGACGTAAATTAGTTGGTGGTGAAAAGGGTAACAATTGACTGTGTATGTGATTCGGAAATTGTTTCAGGCATGCCGGAGTCTTGAGTTGGTCAACGGGTGGGTAGATGTCGCTGGCTATGGGTGTGTTATGTGTGTTTGGAGGGCTGGGGAGTTGGCTGGACAGGAAGGCATGAAAGCCTAAGTGTGATTGAATAAGGGTTGATATTTTGATGTGTTGGGTGGTTGGAAGAGAGGCACCGTCACTTTGGCTGTTGCAGCCAAGTGAAGAAGGAGAAGCTCTGAGGATGAGGTGTGGTAGGGATGTGATGTGACCGGAAATAGGTGGACTATGGGTTGGCTGAATGTAGGTTGGTTGTGCTGTTGGAAAGGGTAGAGGGGGGGTGAGGTAAGGTTAGGTTGATACAACCGCACTCGATGGGTTTTGTTGGGATGAGAGAAACTAGGTGGTTAAATGGCTACACAGTTGAGGGCTGGTCCACAAAGTGAAAGGCTAGCTGCGGAGGACGGGGGAGGTGGAGAACTCGGAGAGATGTTTATGCAATTGGAGAAAAAATAATGAACTTGGTAACCGAGGATCAAGTTTTGAGATGGAAAGGGGGGGCCGAGGCTGTAGTGGTGAAGGCTTGCCTATGCGTATGAAGTGTGTGGTGGGTCTTTTTCTGTGTAGATGTTTACTTTTTGCTTGTGATTGCGGTGGTTTTGGAAATCGAAAAGGACAGAGTTGAGTTGTTGAGATAGTGTAAATGGAGTGGGACTTATTCCACGGGCTATGAGAGGATGAGGCTTGGACGGAGTGGATATTGAGGATGGGATTGCCATTGAGCCATCGTTTGAAGTCACATAAAGCTGTGTGAAGCGGTTTGTGTCGTTTTTTGAAAACCATTTCAAAGCTTGCATGGTCTTGATGGTATGTGGCATCTTTGGGGCGAGTGCAAAAGAAGTTGCCGAGAAAATTGGCGATAGAAGTGGGTACAAATATGTGTTTGTCTACTTTTGAGGCGGACTACCAAGAAAGCACTATGGAGTTGAAGTGGGGAGTGCAAACACTGAAGATTGAGTCATAGAGCTCGGCGGTAGTATAATATTCTGTAATGAAGATGATGGGGTCGATAGCGTGGTGTGTGTAGCAGTCGGGTTAGAGATGGTTGCTGAGAATTATTGCAACCTCTGCAACCTTTGCAGCCATAGAGTCCATTGGTCCATTTAAAGATTCATATATATAACCAACAAAATTTGAAAAAAGAATTCGTTACTAAGAGAGAGGTGAATGGTGTTATGGTCGTGTGATGTGAGTTTGTGTTTGGTATGTTCGGTGGAGATTTTACATAGAAGTGGTGTTTGATTGAGAATTATTATTGTTGAATTGGAGGGTAGGAAATGCACCGTTGCCCGGAAAGTCCGCATGTTTTAATCCAACTGAAAAATAAATTGCTGAAACGTCGGAGGAGGTGGCAAATAAGATTGTACCAGCGGCGAAAAAGCTGGTGTTGCTGGAATCATTGTTAACAGATTTTTGTTTCCGGTTGACCACTACTCATTGCGACCGCGTGGGTAAGAAATCTTGACTTTGCATGGTCCACATGATCAACACCATTTTGAAAACACGTCATTAGAATCCCATTTTAATCTATCTATCCATAAAACCTACAACAGAAATGAGACCGTTTTCATTTCCAAACCCAACTTCAAAAAGAATGCTGAATTACAATGATTCTTTGACACTAAATCTTTCCTCCACCTTTCGCCACCAACTAACTCCCACCTGGATTTTTGGGGCTGTCACAACATCCTCACCCTACAGCCGTCCCAAAGCCACACCATCATCAATACAGATGGTTCTGATGACCCTTCATGCCCCTAACCATCTGCATCAGCCGCCATCATCAAGCACCAACCCATTCACCGCACCATTCTTGCCACCATCTCCCCATTTTGTGCCATCGTTGACCGTTTTGCACCCCGACCCCTTTTCCTGTAAACAACCCATCATCCTCACCATTGACAATCTATCTGTCTGCACCACCCTTAACTCTTATCAAAAACTCAACAGAGGGGTACACGCCTTCTAAAAGAATATCCAGCACCACTACATCCACAAAAAAATCTGGCTCTAATGTGCCTTCGAAACACTGAAAATTGAGGGGCACATGCCTCTTCAGAACCAAAAAAAAACTTATGAAAGAAACATCAAAAACTGTTGCAAAATTCATATAGCTGCCACATGTACAGACAATGCGGACAATAATCTGCACATTGTTCACTTCCACATCCCCCGTCTACAGTGAACAGTGATAAGCAAAACGAACCTGGGGTATTGAACCAGGTTTTGCGGGTATAAAAGCAAAACTGAAAGGAGACACAAGAGGAAATCACCTGCAAAAACAAGTCGCGAACAAGCCCACAACATTTCGTGACCACAGCATGATTACCTGGACAATTGCCAATCTCATTCTTCACCATTCATCAAGCAGGTGCTGGACCACTAAAGTGAAAAAAGACTGGACAGCCTTCATCAAGCACGCCTAAAATCTGGTTGTGGCGTGACTCGGATAGCCGATTGCTGGGTCCTGGCTGAGCATAAAATGGTCCATGCTATCGTGACACAAAATAATTCACTTTTTGGGTCGCACTTCCATAGACCCAGTTCCATGCCATATGCCATGTAGTCCCCTCCTTCCCCCCCCCCCCCCGAAAAGGAACGCCAAGGTCCTGTTCTGGGTTTGCACACTTTACAAGGTCAAAAGATTTAAGATGATCTTTGAAATATAGACCCACCATTGGGTGTACCACCTCCCCGCACAAACATAGAACTTGCATGCAAATCCATCAGTGCACTGCCTTTCCCTGACAGAAGATGCAATGACACGCCGGGCCAATGGAGAGACGCTGAGAAGACACCAGGAAATACAGAGCACTGTTAGGGGGGGGCACACAAAAAATACAGAGATGTTTTTACGTGGCAGACAGCATCTGCAGCATTGAAATTCAACCAAGTGGTGAAGAGCTGAGTGAAGAGGCAGCTGAGGATAACAAATGGGCATAGAGCATTCTCTGGGTGAGGGTCAGCCGGGGGTCAGCACTCAAATTGGGCATGGCCAGAATATGTATTTACATCACATGTTGCCTTTGCAAGACCCATGTGGGTTGGTGGTGAGCTTTTGTGGTAAAATTGTTCCAATCTGGGTATACATCCAATACTCGCCAATTTGCAGTCAGATGCTTAAGCCGCTGAGGACCATACATCCTGAGAGAAAGGGAACACATGGAAATAGAAATTGCTGCCACGGATAAGAGAAGCGATTGGAGTGAGCAGAACACAATACATTACAATACATTCATGTGTGGTGTGATACATCAGGCTCCTCCTTCTTCTGCACCAAGAGCAAGAGAACAATTCTTTGGACACCGTTCATGCAAGAAAATGTGATATTACGTCGACATGCAGGGGAAGATGAAGCCAGGAGGAGGTGGGCTCAGAGTAATTGTCCGCAATCATGCCTGCTTCACCACTATCTTTTCCTGTTTTATCCCCCACTTGTGCCGACCTCTTCCTTTGCTGTTTTGTTGTGTGCCTTTTTTTTTCTTGAATCAAATGTGTGCCATAGACACATTGTCCTATGCTGTTGTGCCAGGTTGGCGTTCGGCCATGGACACTCCTGGGGCAATCCTTTGACGTCGAACGGAAGTCCTCACCTTGTCACACATGCCGTTAATTGCATCTTGTGGCCTCCAGCTCCATCCCTATCCAAATGTGCAACCCACGTGTGACTTTGTGTATCATGTGCACAAAAAGTTCATGTGTGGCATTCTTGACAGCTGTGCATTGCCCTCCAGTCTGTCCTTCCCTGCTCTTTGCCATGACTCTGTGTCGTCTCTGCGGGCTACCTTCCAGAGAAAACATCTCACAAGGGAAATCAGTCCCAATCCTGAAAAATCAACAAAGTGAGACCCAAGCTTCAAAATGGCTGAAGACTACCTGCCCCAAATCTGGGATAATGCCCTAATGCCCTGGTGGGCTAACCCGGAGTTTGAATTTGATGCCATCAGAAGAAGCCAACTGGTTGACGCATTTGAACTAAGGTTCACAATGGCATTCGCAATTGAGATAATGGCGGTGTAGAAAGTCAAAGAGAAGCAGGATCACCAACGGTGTACATCTACCACCCATGATGGACACTGGAAAAAGAGGAGCGGAAAAAATTCTTGGGTAGACCCTTGGATAGCTATGTGTGCCGCAGACAAGAACAGGCTCAATTGTGGTAAGATTTCCCAGTGACGCCACAATTTGTGACATACTAACAGCCACTCCAAGTCTCATCATACCACAAACCTGTGCAGATTGAAGAACAAAATGCTTCGGTGCCGATGAGTCGGGACGCCCAGAAACAAAGTGCAATTTGGCCCGCACAAGCACCACAATTGAGCAATGGCCTCCAAATCTGCATGAGGCAGCAACGGATCCCCGTACCTGAACAGAACAGTAAATTGCGAGGATACCTGATGGTTTTGGAATGTAACAACCGTCGTTGAATCTAAAAGAGGTTCAATGTGCTCAGGACGCGTGGAGCAGGAGATTCCTGAACTCCTCAGACAAACAGCAGATATGCCCCCTTGCAAATCAACAGCAGTTCTCATTCATGGGGAATGGGCTGGCATGCAAATATGTGCCAGTGCACCGAAAATCGCCCCCAAAAGATAGGATCTTTGTTTGTTGTGTCAAATCAGTTTATGCGTTAACGATTGTGACCAGTCGGGCCAAAATATGAGCTTTCCTGTTTGTTGTTCATTTGTGTGCATTTCTTTGACGGACCAGACCTGCAGTCCAGAGAAGGCACAAGCAGTGACAAATGGACATTGAAGTGTGTGCTGTTCATCAGAGGGGGGAGGGGGTCATCAATGAGGCATACCATAGCTAAAGGGTACATGACAACTCTGCCGCCCCCTCCCCCGACCTGCCACCCCGGTCAGCCCCCCCCCCCCGGACGGCCCATAGGGCCATCCAGGGCCGCAATGCCCCTGGGGGAGGGATTTGCACACGTTTTGGAAGGGAATAGGGTTAGGGTTGCCAACTAATATTTCCCGAGCCTTTCGCGGCGTCATTGTTAATATGAACTTTAAAGCCCGTGGAGTGCGAGACCTTCTTCGAATCTGGCACGTAACGGACTTCAGGGAACATCCATGTGGTCTGCCGGTCCGCCGGTAGGGCCCACCGACAGCCCCTTGGGGGGGAGGTGGGGGGGGGTGCCATAAAAGCTGAAAGAGTAGGCCGGTTGTTACTTCTGGGTGTACGTACGCCCGGGGGGGGGGGGGGTTGACATTTGCCGGCTAAAGCAAATGTCAATGCACCCGTTGGCCCTCCTCCGTCCAGACGACATCACTTGCATTTCTGCATTGGCAAAAATGCGGTGTCGCAGATGTGTGGAGCCGTGTAGAGCACGAGATGTCCGCCACAATGGCATGCCTCGCGGTCCGTCTGGCACCAAGCCAAGGCCATCTTGCAGGAGCGCAGGAGCGCCAAACACTTCGTCTAAACGGGTTAGATTGCCGACACACCGACACACGAACCAGCCCTATTGCTTACTTCAAGTGAACCAATGAATCAATGATCATCAAATCAACGTTTTTGGAAATCAGATCGCCAAACTCTACTGTGCTTCAAAAAAATTGCTCAGTGGCCTCGTATACTTTCCCTTTGCCATACCGCTCCACTTCCAAATCTGCATGAGGCCGGGGCCGTGCTACTGTGACGGATGCATACACCAGACAAGCCGGACACGGGAGGAAACCAGACCTGCCGAGGCCTGAGTGTTCCACCGACGAGAACGACACGGCGAAATCGACCGGGCGCCAGGTCTGCGCATTGTACTGCGCCACAACTTCGGAGGGAAGGAGCGTAGTGAGCTGCGGATGGGACTGCTCAATGCGCCCATACTCCACAGTGACTGTGCACGAGGGAAACGCAGAACGCAATTCAGTGTGTCTCACGCTTCAAATGCTTCCCCACTTGGGACACCCGGAAGGCCACAATTTCCAGTTTGGCGAGACGCCCTGCGATGTCTGAAGTTGGGGGATGCTTTCCCAGGTGCGGCTTCATGCCCTCGTGCCTTTTGCACCGGGCCTCAATGGTCCAGCCCAAAGCTGCAGACAGACTTGGTGTCCCCCACCACATGTGAAATTAATCACGGAACCCCGTGACTACGCCTCAGCGGCGCCACTCCACATCCCACAGCCCCACAGCCTGAGACCCACAAGCCCGAAGCCCTGCAGTCCCAAACACCCCACAGTCGCTCGACCCCACAAACAACGGACCCCACAAACAACAGACTCAACAGAGGACATAGTCCCACAGACCGCCGTAACAGCGCCCGGGCGATCATGCACAGGATAGCACGGCCGTTGCCCCCTGCAGACAGAAGCTCCACGGGGTATGGGGGGGTTTTGAACCGGGATCCACGGCTCTGACAGCCCTGTGGGACGGGGAGGTGGCAGGAATACCTACTTGGGCGGCACCCACAGGGCCGTGAGACAAGGCAGTCTGGTTTGCCTGGGCCTCGGGCAGCCCAATCCCCAGCAGCATGCTCTCCACCCATGGATACCTAAGGCACAAGAAGCTGAAATGCTGCGAATCTAGGGCCCGAGACAACGACCAGTGGCACAGCACCAGGGGAAAGGGATGAGGCCAAAAAGAGGGAGGGTAGGTGGGAACCGCTACGACTGGTTGCAAGGGAGCATCATGTCATGAGGGCACCGCGCCCACAACATAAAATAACATAACATAACATAACATAACATAACATAACATAACATAACATAACATAACATAACATAACATAACATAACATAACATAACATAACATAACATAACATAAACATTAACATTAACATAACATAACATTAACATTAACATAACATAACCATTAACATAACATAACATAACATAACATATCATAACATAACATAACATTACATAACATAACATAACATAACATAACATAACATAACATAACATAACATAACATAACATAACATAACATAACATAACATAACATTACATAACATAACATAACATAACATAACATACCATAACATAACATAACATAACATAACATAACATAACATAACATAACATAACATAACATAACATAACATAACATAACATAACATAACATAACATAACATAACATAACCATTAACATAACATAACCATTAACATAACATAACATTAACATTAACATTAACATAACATAACATGAACATTAACATAACATAACATAACCATTAACATAACATAACATAACATAACATAACATAACATTAACATTAACATTAACATAACATAACATTAACATAACATAACATAACATAACATAACATAACATAACATAACAGAACAGAACATAACATAACAGAACATAAGATAACATAAAAAACAGAACATAACATTAACATTGACATAACATTAACCAAACATAACATAGCATTAACACGACATCACATGACACAGGAAGGGCAAAAATGGTTCAAAGATGGCTCAATATGGCTAAAAAACGACTGTTTGAGCGCCCCAAATGATCTATGATCACTTTTAGATCAATGCATTTTCGAACCCTTTTTGTCCCCTTTGCAGAACAAAAATGGCCCCTTTTCATGCTTTTTGGGAACTTGCATGTCGTAATAGACGTTGAAGGCAGCTCAACAAAGCCCCAAACCACTTGTGATTGAGCACCCGAGGGGGTCTAGAAAGAACTTTTGGGAAAAATTATTTTTGACCATTTTTTGACCCACAGATGACCCCCTCTAACCCTACCCTAGCCCATGTGCAGTGCAGAGCTCGTTGGTGCCAATGGAGCATTGAAGGGTGTTGCATTATTCATAATCATAAGGTTACCCAAGGCAATACATAGCAATTAAACACAGCGCAGGAAGGTGGCACTTATGTGAGATCACTTTCCAGGGTAAATTCAAGGGCAAATAATGACCTCCTTGAAAAGGCTCTTTGGGAACTTGCATAGGCTAATATGGGTCAAAGACAGCCCCAAACAGCCTAAACCCACTAGTTTTACCACCCCAAGTGGTCTACGAACAACTTTAGGAAAATTGTTCTGGACTACTTTTTGACCCACAGGTGACCCCCCTCGTTCCCTCTGCAGCAACATTACTTATGGGTCCTGGTTTGATTGAGTGGTCTCTCGGGGCGGGGCAGTGTGGCGCTTACAGAGAGCATTCAGCAAGGGCATACCGGGACCCCAGCACTAGTCCCCGCCGGCCTATGATTCGGTCACGGTATTTCCGCAGAATTTCCCACAACCAACACGACTCCTCACGATATGGCAGTAATGATGGAGTGCAGCGACCTGCGCAGAAGGCCCCAGGGCAGCTCTGACAGGGCATAGACAGAGCAAAACCAGCCAAGCGTAAGACGTTTGACTGGAGCACCACGACCCGTTGGTGCGTCCTTGCACACCGTGCCAACACACCGATGGCATTCACCTCCGAGGGTACCCTTACCATTGCACTGATGTACAACAGCCTCTCAGCCACTGAATTCTTGCGTCCAAACCGGCTCCAGGCCGTCCTGGTGGGCTTCAGTGGTCGAGGTCTTCTAAGCCGGATTTCATGGTGACTGATCAATGGCTCTGTCCATCGAGCCCCAAAGCCAAACCTCGTCTGGTCTCCCAGCATTTTGTTGGTCTAGTTCCCCGCTACACCTACACACACACACCCACACACAGACAGACACACAGACATACACACACACATACACACGATGAGAACCGCAAACAAGAACAGAGCAAGAAAAGCGGTGAAACAAACTCCCCACAAGCCACAGAGCAGCCCTAGACGTCTTTCAGTCTGTTGATGGAAGATGGCAAAGTGCAGTGTGGGACAGTGGGTTTGGTATGATGCAGATTTGCAGATTTGTCCCTGTGCCCTCACCTGCGCCACAAATTAGTTCAGCACTAATCAACAGACCAATTTCGATCTGCGGAGGAGTTTGTGTTCATGACAGCCCAAAACAAAGCAACCTGTGATAGGTGCAACCACCTAACCGCACACACACGAAACACGGTTTGGCCCTAGCACTCAGTAGGTGGAGATGGGTGCACCACGCCGGGGCATAGTCTTCTAGCTGGAACTTGATGGGAACAACGGCGTCTGTGTACTGTGTTACATCCCATCGTGCATTCTGGTGCAGCCAGTGGATAAATTGTGTCACCACTGTGTGTTGAGGACATGGTTGGTGGTGCGCAGTTGCGTAGACCGCGCGAATATTGTTTTCAGCACCCCATGGGAAGCCGGCGCACAACCTTGTGCGGCGCGCACATCACGACAATGCGCTTGTAATCATTGGCCAGGGCCATATAGGCCCAGGCCAATGCGGACAGGATTTGAGAGGCCCAAGTGCCCCCACAGCAAGGCCGCCGTGAGACTACTAATGAATATGCACGGCAAATATTCAGGAGTGGAGCGACGGGGTGTAGCCAGGGGTTTACCATACACACACACGCGCGTGCACACACACGCTCGCATGCACCCGCGCGCACACACTTCGTGAGGTAAACAAGTGAACCAACGACCAGAGGCCCAGTGTGGATGATACGGAGCACACACACACACACACACACACATACATATGTACACATGCGCGCACATGTGCACACACAGACACACTCACACTCACACTCACACTCACACTCACACTCACACTCACACTCACACTCACACTCACACTCACACCAGGGGGGGGGGGGGCGTAGCATCGGGCCATACGCCGACTCCTTCCCACTCTCGGACCACTTTCAGGGTGGGTGGGTTGGGGGGGGGGGGTCTGGGGGCAGCCAGGAGGGGGGGGGTCCGGACCCTAACATATATGGCATAAAATGACCGCCTCATCACGCTAATCACTTCGAAGCATGTATTTTGGGGAAATTTTTTGAAGGGGGGGGGGGCATGGTAGGTGGTACTTTTGAATTGGCTGCCTCACCCCTGCCTTGTCGGGGGCCCAAAAGAGGGCGGAAATGCTACATCACCCCTGCATTCTCGGGGATCCCCAATAAAGGGGACAAAATCAAAGCATAAAAAGGCAAAAACAAACCAAAAAACAAATTTTCCCTTGAGGGCCCCACCCAGTTTGGAACCCGGATCGTTGCCATCACTGGGGTTTGACCCATGACCTCCCAGTTGCAGAGGCACTAGTTAACCCACTAGGGTATGGGCCAACCCTGACAAATGTCTGCACAGGGGTGGTATTGATATTTCATCAAATATGGTTTTCCTCCAATATTGAGTTCTCCTGAAAATCCGAGTATTTTGAGTATAGACACATGGGGTGAAAACCCATTTTGTCACCCTCTGCCAGATCAAGCAAATTTTGCTGAGGCACCTTCGGCGCCCATGGTCCGGCACTCTTGGACCAAATTCCCGGAGGGAAGGGGGGGGGGAGTGAGCGTAAAGGGTCCGGTCCCGGCGCCCCCCCCCCCCTGACTCACACTCACACACACAGAGAGAGAGAGAGAGAGTTGAAAGTGAAAGGAGCGATTGCCCAGCGCGCAACCGCCGCACACCCTGCGACCCAGCACGCTCCTTTTTGTCGAGTGTCCAGATTTCAGTACATTACAGCCCCGCCCCCATGGACAGTCCCCCATGTGGGCAGTCCTCCCAGAACACACGACGGTCCCCGAAACCCCCGGGAGGAACGGTCACCAAATGCGCGCGGACCCAATCCTGACCTTTCCACTACAACCGCATCGTAACCAGAGGAACAATTTTCTTCGGCGCTGTGGACTGTTGGGGCAGGGGACTACAGCCTCCAGATAAGGACGTACAGGGGGATTCGAGGCTGCAACAACACTCAGGAGAAGGTTGAGACACTCAGACACAAGGGCATGCCACCTTCAGACCATCCCCTCATCCCTCGCCACCCGCCTCACACCCGGTACATGGTGGATCTTGTCATACACGTCCCGCACGTCCCACTGTGTCACCTTCTTCGTAACCACGTCAGTGCGGTATTGGTAGTCTGCTTCCATCGCACCGCCCTCTCATGGCAAAGGGTGGAAAGCAGAAGTGGGCCAAAGGGCAGGGACAGGGATCGCGGAAGCGAAGAATGGTCAAGGGAAAGCATCGCAAGCAGCAGTAGAAGTGATCGAATGGGAGGCGCATGCGTTAAGAGGCACTACTAAACGGCGGATTGCTCAGGGAAGGCGGAGTATCGGGCGGGCTCTTCTTCCGGCACAGATGCACATGAATGGATTTGTGGATGGGTTTCGCGTCTTCAACCTGCCTCCCTGCACAGGCCACCTCAGCAATTCATCTCTGACTCAATACTGAAACTGTCTCCGGTCAGTCCATGTACAGCTCTACCCATTTGTGGAGGAAAAGATTGGATTCCTCTTGGTGACGGACGTGTTGTGGGCTATTCACGGCAAAATTTGGTGTACAAGTTTTCGTTGTCGCCTCCACAATTGTAAGGTTCAGTAAATTGCTCATTTACTTGGAGTAGATCTGAGTTGGGTATTCTGAATGCTTCACATTGGTCACGCACGCGCGCGCACATACACACGTTGGGCGAGAGCACAAGAGCGAAAGCACAGGAAAAGCGGTTGGAGAAAGCTCCTCAGGAGCTGCAGGGCAGCCCTAGACGTCTTTCGGTAGTTGAAGTTGGATGGAGTGCAACTGAGTGCTGGCGTGCAAAGTGCAGCACCATTCCCTCCTGCCCTCCCCAGACCCAAATAATTCCTGGAGGAGCCCGTATCTACTTGCCTACCATCATTCATTGATGTAATTCATTGTTGAGTGCCATACACACACACACACACACACACACACACACACACACACACACACACACACACACATGTTGAGAACCGTGAAACAAGAACAAAGCAAGGAAAGCGGTTGAAGAAAACTTCTCAGGAACAGTAGAGCTATCCTAGACGTCTTTCGGTCTGCCAAATAGCGCGCACAGTATGGCGTTCACAAAGCAGGCACAGCCCTTCACCAGACCGAAATATATCTCTGGAGGAGTTCGTGATTATTCCTAAAGGGAGGGGGGGTAGAATAGCAGGGGGGGGGGGGGTTAGTGGCAGGGGGCATTTAATAGCAGGGGTCTGTTTTGTGCACTCAAATAGTGGCAGGGCAATTGGACCAGGGCACGGGCATTGGGCCACATAATGGAGCATCCACAGAATTACAATTGTGCACTGTGACAAACACAGCCTACTGGTTCTTCAGAAATACCGACGTGGAAAGTTGTGTTAATTGTTTGGGCTTAGGGTGTGCAGGAGCTGGTGCTTCTGCAGCTGCTGTACTTGCAGCCAATTCCATCTCTTGACCACTTGTAGAGGATTTGGTACATATTTAAAGCCCTTACCCCGCAGTGGGAAAGGTAGGATTTCCGCTGGTGGAGTGCTTGGCAACAGGCCCAACTCCTTGAATAGGGTTCCATCTTTTGTTTACAAGAGTTCCAGGCCTTTGCTGCCATTTGGGTGCTGAGGACTCGCTGCAGGAAACAATGGCAGGAGGGGGGGGGGGTTAAAGGCAGGGGGTTTGGAAATTTTTTGATGCACTCGAATAGTCCCCGCTTTTATACGCGCCCCCCCCCCTCTACCAAAAGGCATCTAACAGTGCAATTGGTGTTAGGTGCTCCCACCCAACCACACACCCACACACAAGGAGACATTCATCCGAGCACAGCAGCGAGCCGCCGCAGCAGAGCCGCATCGTGGCACCACACAGGGTCATATCCCTCCGGCCGGTACCCCAGTGGTACACCATACACACACACACACACACACACACACACAGCCTTTGCGTGTGTAGTATCACCTGACGAAACACAGCATTCACGCACTTTGGTGTCACATGGACGCCTATTCACGTCAGCGATGGACACGTATCACATGCATGGCCGTGCATGACGAATGCCCATGTGTGGGCTGGCCAGGCCGTCGATTCAGCGCGTGCGGTACCACCTCAACCTCTGAGCAAGCCCCTGTGCAGCTGCACATAAGGCAGCGGGGTGCCTGGCCCTTGGGAGGTGGCACTCAGCTGTAGTTCTGTGGTTCTCATACCTCCCGCGGCGTCAGGGAGAGGGCTTCAGGGCTGCTGAGGTGGACGCCCTCAGGCAAAGCATACCTGCAAATATGCCTCCCGAAGGTCCCTTGGGGGTCGTTTTGGAGGCTTCTTCGGGGGCTTATGAACGACAGCAGCCCTGCGGCAAAACAACCACAGAGGCCTCGCATGCCTAGATTGATGGATTGGCACAGGATTGGGTGAGATTGCTGCATTACACCAATTGGATTTAGAATTCACAACAGTCCACTGGGACTGGTTACCCATGACCTCTTCCTTGTCAGACCCCAATGGAATTTGGACATTCCGGTGCCTACAGACCTTGGCGTCTCTGTGCAAGACTGGTTGGAGGAGGAGCGGCATTTGTGTGATTTGGCTAAGAACACTCTAAGGGCTTTCAGAGAGAAGTCTCCTTCTAGGACTAATTCGGTCTTGCACCGTGTGCGGCTCTGCGCACCTTTAAAAGAGACTTTGGGGTGCCGGTTGGTACTTCCGGGTGTATGCACCTGTTCACCCTTTGAAAAGAGAATTCTCCACGCGTAGATAGGCGGGTTGGTTGTCCACCCATTGGGTCGCGGGTGAAGGGGGCGGGTTCAAAAAAAGCGAGAGGAGTTGGGGGGCCCAGACCCAGGTACACTTCCGAAGCCCTCTTCCCAGGTGGTACTCGAGGGGATTATCAAAATCAGTCATCAGAGCCGTCTGATGCTATGATTGTTCCTTGGGGTGAGGTGGTCGAGCACATCACACGTTCCCCTACACATTCTACAAGGGTTCGGATAGAATGCCTCTCCTTTGTACACCACCCTGAAAATTTCTGTGGGGGGGGGGGGTATGTGACGGCAGTGGGCGGGTATGCGAGGGCGGTTGCAGGGTATGTAACAGCAGTTGGTGGGTATGTGAGGGCGGCTGTAGGGTATGTAACGGCAGTTGGTGGGTATGTGAGGGTGGTTGTAGGGTATGTGACGGCAGTTGGTGCGTATGTGAGGGCGGCTGTAGGGTATGTAACAGCAGTTGGTGGGTATGTGAGGGCGGCTGTAGGGTATGTAACAGCAGTTGGTGGGTATGTGAGGGCGGCTGTAGGGTATGTGACGGCATTTGGTGGGTATGTGAGGGCGGCTGTACGGTACATGACGGCATTTGGTGGGTATGCGAGGGTGGTTGTAGGGTATGTGACGGCATTTGGTGGGTATGCGAGGGTGGTTGTAGGGTATGTGACGGCATTTGGTGGGTATGTGAGGGCGGATATAGGGTATGCAACAGGCAGTTGCGTGGGATGTGACGGCAGTTCGAGTGCTTGCAGCTGCTGGGTGATGGATACTGCTAGGGTGGAATGGGTGCTTGCATCTTGTTGCGTGCCAGCTGCTATATGTCCACAGACAAGCCAAACTGGTAACCACACGGAGTTCTCCCACGACACATAGCCCCTACAAAACACTGGCTTCCCCTGCCCCAACGCCTTGGTACTCTGCAGCTCCACTCCCGCGCCCATAACACTGCCCCAGCCTGTCACTCGGACCTCGACCTCGGCCTTTGCTACCTTTGCATGATCGTAGGGCAGTGGAACCGCTTGGAGATGAAGGGATAGAAATCCGTCTCCTGCTCTGAAAACCCACGGTAGCGGCATACGTCTCCACAGTCCAGGTCACCAGCGGCCCGATCAGAAGTGGCAGGGAGAGGGCCACCTCCGGCGCCTGGGATCTCAGGAACCCTCGTTGAGCCAGGGGTAGGGGCAGCGCTATAGAGAGGGGAAGGGTCAGCACGGCGTGTGCTGGGTGTGACATCGGTGCTGGGTGCTGGGTCACGGGGTGGGTGTGCGTCATGTGTTGGGTTAGAGCCTGAATGCCACTTTCCATGTGGACCATGTCCACTGTCCACCCCGCGCCGGCCGGCGCCCCTCCCCGCAAGTCCTGCCGTGGGCAGACGTGGAGTGGCCTGGTCCGTTGCGCCGCTGCTTGCCTGGGAGACAGCCCCTGCAGGAGACGAGACGAGCCGAGCTTTAGTACACAAGCCCGAAGACGTTTGAAAGAATGGGTTCGGGAGCATGCAACCACTGCCCAAGGAGAGGAGGCAGAGGACAGGCCATCCTGGATAAAAAGCGGAAATTAAACGAATGCAGGATGTACCGTTCTGGCAGGTCAAATGCAAGGAGCCCAATACTCCATTTTTGTTTTCTCAAGCTTACGAGTGCTGCGGAAGTGGAGAGTCATCGGCCCGGAAAAGGATGGCAGGCAAGATGCATTATGATGTGCTCGCGGCGTGTGTACAGCAATTTGCCTGGCCCTGGGCCTTAATGTGGATCCAAGAAAACTTTGATGTCTGTAAGTTGGAGTGGAAAGCTGCCACGCCCGTGAGGGCACCCCAGAGCAACATACATGGGCAAAAAAAAGAGGCGCTTGGTGCTACCCTTAACCTTGAGCGCACACAGCCCATGGCATGTATGCATGCAGCACATTGTTGTGTGGCTTGGGCGTCATTTGCATTATGTTGGTAGCATACGGTAGCATCTTTTTGGTCCGCTGGGGATGGGTTGGAGAAAAGTGTGGGAAAGCCTGAGTTGGTTGGAAGCTCCGCCACGTGTTTTACACACACAGGGAAGGCGGTATGCTTACCAGGAAATAAGATCCAAAAGGCCGTCACCACTTTTCTTTTCAGTGCAGTGCAGACAAGGCGCACTCACTCACAATCCGACCTCTAACTGCAATCATCTAGCCTCCCTGTACACCTACACAGACGTACCTGATGCTGTACCTTCGTCTGTATGCCACCTCCGCTTTCTAGGAAACACGTCCAAGAGCCCAAAATACACCAACAACACTGAAAGGCCAAATATCATGAAAAAGGTCCCAAACCTGCAGCGCGGACTGCTGCAGTTTCCCTCCTGCAGCAGGCGCTGCATGTCACGAATCCATCATGGCAACCCTAAAACAAACATGTGCAAAAAACTGATCAACTACAGGGATGCACCGGAACCAGTCTAGCGGTGAGGTTCCTGCGGTTGCGTCCACAGTAAGGTGAAATACACCTTCCTTGTCCTTCAACCATGACCAGAATTTTGACCACTGTGACAGTGTCCGCACACCCACACCTCCATGGATGAGAGCCCGTTCGCTTCCTCGGGGGAAACTATATGACACGTGCCTAGCAGCCTCTACATTAACCAGCAAGTTGCAGACAAAAGCTGACGAATCCTGCAGTGTTTGTTTGTTCAACTTAGCTGCAGGCAACTGCTGGTCAAACCCTAGTTTCTTCAGAGACCAGAACATGTACAATCTGGTGTGATAAGGGAGCAGGCAGGGGGGAGAGATGAATACATTCAAGGGGGTGTCCTTGCATTGCGCACACACTGCGCGCTACTTTTAGACCAGGTTCCCCCTCAAGAGCTCCCAGACACACCCCTTCCAAACACCCTTAACATTAGGTGATCCAAACTACCCTAGCTCAAGACAGTCGCAAGCTACCTTCCCTTCACATAAGACATCATGCACAATAGGACCATTTTGGCACCATTTTTAGCGATGGAGGTTGAGATGGGGCAAATTTGCATAAGTTGTCCTTATGTGAAGGCGGCACATACAAAGAATAAGCCAATCACACGGCCATGAACTGAAATAGAGTGAGAGTGGGCCACAGATCACAAACTATGAAACTATGCAGACACTTTCAGTCTCGTTTTCGCTTACCCTTGCCTTCACCACATGCAAGATACAACATAGGGCTGTCATATGTACACGTCCTTGTATCGAAAAATGGGACTTGCTTGAATGCTTCCACTTCCCAATGGAATCTTTGGCAGCCCGATGCGTGCTTGTCCTCCCAAGATGAATTGGTTCTTCGCCACTCTGCACAGATACAACACGGGGCACAGAAACAAGTGTGCCATCGAACCCCTGCCTTCTCATGCCCCCCATGGTGGGGAGAAATCAACCTAGAAAAGAGTGTATGTGGTGGAAATGAGCAAAAAAGTGTGGAAAGGGGTGGAAATGGGTGAAACTGGGTGAAAATCCAAAAATGCCATATCCCCAATATGGAAGAAGCATCCACAACAATGATGCCCCCAGTATCACAAAGTATGGGTCTCTAGTATGGCCACACACCCAAATAGTTGCACTGCGCGCGCACTTCGCGAAGTGCGCCCCCAAATACCACTCAAACTGCAAGATTCGCCCCGGGCGCATGGTGCAGGCATGGGGTGCAGGACAATTATCCTTTTTTTTTATCAAATACGCCAGTTCTGAAAGTGCCAGGTGCCGCAAGGGCAAAGTTCAACAAGTAAGTACAGATTTTGGCAGTGCTAGGGTGAGCATACGGGCGTCAGCTCCTGGCTGGGCCCCCATGGTTTCCCGTGGGTGTGGGTGTCATCATGTTAGTAGGATTTCCCATTCGTTTGGATCCCATTGCGCTTTTTGTCGTTTTGGTAGTGGCTGCAACGGGACTTCCCACAAGGTGGGGTCCCACTGCTCTCGTGGACGTTTCCGTATGAAGTATATAGTCTGTCGTGCTTGTGTGGAGGCTTCCCAATATAGGGATGCCTTTAGTCGGTAGTTTTTGGCGGTTTTCTGCGCCAATTGTATGATGCGTTCCTGTTGTAGCCATGTGTATAGGGCTTGTTGCGTGTGGCGTGTGAGCGGTACAGCCGTGTCTGTGCGTAGTCGCGTGTATCTCTCGTATGAGAGGAGTGACGAAGACGCCTAGACAACCTAACCCTACGGTGGGAGCACTATCTCTCGATATATGACAAAGGGGCGCACGACAATTATCCTCGGAACCAGCCCCCATGGAATGCTCCCAAATGGCCCACAAGGGGCCACATGGCCCAAAGCATTCACTTGCAAGATACCGTCACGAACCAAAAAGGCCAATAGTATGATGAAATTAGCGATACAAATCTTTGTGCAACTACTATTCCCCATGGACAGTGTCACCACCACAAGTGTGGTCCGCAACTGTTTCTCGGAGCTCCTTGATGGACCGGCCCCTTTCTAGTTGGGGATCCGGGTCGACAATCATCGATGCCCCATGCACTCCATCTCCTTGGGATCCCCGCTTTTGAGTCTCCGCCACCATTATCAGCAACAGAGGTGACTACGGAGGTCTTTTCCAACCTTCCCGGTTTGGAGTCTCCGCCAGTGCTTTCATGTCGGGCAACAAAGGGTTTTCACGCAATTTTGCATTCGGAGGCATGTCTGTCACCCACCTTATGGACCATGGGACGATGTCCCGCCTCATGTTTGGACCAATGAAAGCAACTCGGCCACCACGCAAGATGAGGAAGAGGATGAGGCAAATGTGTGTGCCTTGTGTTGTCAAAAGCGCCACCATCACAGCTTGTGGTGTGTGCCCACACTTGTGGGGAATAAATTGTTTATTAGCCAACACATGGGTAATACACATGATGTGTAAAATTCTCCATTGTGTCCTGTGCAGCGTGCTTTGTACGGAAGGTTTGCCGTCCACTAGGGAATGTTTGCGGTCCACTGTGGTCAACTTGGGGGGGCTCCTCTCGGGGAGGGTAAATCGGGGTTAAAGTTGGGATAATTAATACAAAAGTAGCGCACCGAGCAAACACCTCCCCTTGCGGATGGGGGGGGGGGACCGTGGTCTAGGGGGTACCGTTGCTGTTGTTTGTGGAAGGGGGAAGTGTGGGCCATGAGGCAACGGAAACTGGGCTCGCATACGCCCCCGTGTCACAGGCGCATGGTCATAACCACATTGTTCAGTGTTTTGCTTGCTGCACTGCAGCGTAGACCAGTTCTGTACCACACCAGGTGGTTGCTGGCTGTGCATTGGCACTGGTCCTCTGGACATTGAGGTCAGCTCGCACCCACCACCCACCCACAGTGCCGGTTAGTCTCTAACCCTTGCCCTGCAGGTCGTGACCCTGTCATGCACTTGCTCTCTGGCTTGTGAGGACGTGTCATACTCAATCCTCAGGGGCGCAATGGCGCCTTGGTTGGCGCAAAGGCGTCTCAGCATTTCAGCATGTGCTCCGTCTGTCAGGCAACTCAACAAATCATTGCTGTTTTGCGTGTGGCGCATACCATTTCAGCTCCCCACCATGCATGCGCATGCCGCCCACACATTCATGCCTACTTGCATCCGTCATTCTCACATGGGCCGCACTCTCGCCGCCCCAGTTTTGCTTCGGCTGTTCAACACGTGACAACGTGTCGAGCCTGTGGCTCAGGGGCGCTACGGCGCCCTGCTTTTTCATTTCTTGACTGTTCCGTGCCGCCGTGGCGTCCCTGGTCAGCTCGAACCCTGGTCAGCTCGAACCCACCACCTCCCTTTGCGCCGGTTAGCCCCGGTCTCTCGCTCTGTGGGTCTCTCTCCTACTCTCTCCCTCCCATTCTCTCTTGCTCTCCCCTGCTCTTTCTCTCCTGTTGCACCTCTCTGTTCCTTTCCCACTGTGCTCTACCCTCTCTCTCTCTCTCTCTCTCTCTCTCTGTTTCTCTCTCCTTCTCTCTCGCGCCCAAAAAAAAAGGGGGTTAGGGTTGTTCGGTGCATCTCTATCCCCCCCGGGGTTCGAACCATCCTCCACGGGACAGAAGAGGTGTGGTGTATCCACTGAGCCACGACGATGGGTTATCTGCACCATGGCACCATGTGCTCCACTCTTCTTCTCCTTTTTGTCACCCCCTGTCATGCATATCTTCTTTCGCATAGGGGTGTGTTCAGCAGTGTGTAGAGGAACCGCACAGCGTCCCCGGGTACCGGGTCCGCCTGCCTGAAGAGCGTTCTTTGGAACAGTCGCAAGAGGTCCGCTCGGCCTGCCAGCCACACATGCATGCAGTCGCCAGTTCTGCTTACCGAGGAGGGCACCGCTCTGTGTCCTTCTGCCGTCGGACAGTGGAGGATCGCCTCCCACTGGAACGGGTGCCACTTGCCTGCACTTTTGGGTCGCCACTGGACCTGCATGTTTGCCAGAGCCTGGGTCTTCAGGGTCCAGTTGATCTGGACCATCACCGAGTAGAGCTCCTGATTGCTCATGTGCAGTGGTTCCCCATGGTTGTCCACAATCTCACAGTGCATCCTGGTGCCATGTGGTTGGTCCAGTCGGAGCCAGATCTGCTGATTGCGGGCCCAGGCCATTGTGGTCAGTTCTGCTTCAACTGCTTGCAGTCCTTCGTTCGCAATGGCGTCCAGCTGACTCAGTGCTTGCACCTTGAAACGCTGGCGTTCTTGCTGAGGCTTGACCTTCTTTGGGGTTGGCTGGATGTGTGTGTATGGGCCATACCGCTGCTGGTGAGATCCCTTCTCCTGCTGTGTCCTCCCAGACGGCATAACGCCTGGGTGCCTGTCCGCGACAGGACGCGGCGTTCAACTGCTTGGTGTCCTCCTTTGCGTGTTGCTGCTCACTGCGACACGCTGGGAAGTGTGGGGGGGGGGGGGGTTACATGTTGCTTGGGCTGACGCCCCCCTATTTGGTGCGTGTGTGTTTGCAGGCATTGTTTTAAGGGCTATTCACAGGCTGCTGCACCAAGAACCACTTCTATGCCGAGGATATGGACAAGGTCCACACAAAGTAACCCCTTATCCAAACATGAAGTACCAGCGGCACAATAATCAATGTTCGAATTGAACGTGGACTGCATCTGGCAGTTCACAGAACCTTAAAATCCGCACGGTGTGGTACTGCATGGTACTGCGGTCAATGATGAAGGATTGCCCCGAACAGCGGCTTGTGTGAGCAAACCTGGGGCTGTTCCGCATTTTTTTGGAACCATGAAATTGGTGGTTCCTTCTTTGGAGGGGTTGCAGTGGATATTGGAGCACTTGGTTTTTGTTTTTTGCATTATTTGCGGCAAGTGCCGCTTTCTTTGCTTGGTTGTGTGATGTGCTGTAATGCAAATTGTCAGCTGAGGCATGCGCACACCCCTTGGGGGAATCCTTGCACTATGCGCGCACTGCGCGCTAATTTTAGACTATGTTTCCCCCGAAGAGCCCCCAGGCACACCCATTGGAAACGCCCTTAGAATTAGGTGACCCAAACTGCCCCACAAATCCACACAATGTTGCCAAGGCTGTCAACGGCAACTGTAACTTTATATACGCACCCGGCGTATTTAGGGTTTAATAGGGCATCACAAAGGATGCCTCCTATGGAAGCAATGGGCATGCTATCCACGTAATGCGTCACAAAATAAGGAAAGTGTGGGACGTGGTTCCACCCCGACAATCTTTCCGCCCATCGAATTTCAGCAACAACACCATTCAAGTAAGAACGAACACGATGCACACTTGCCCACCAAGCCTCCTCAGAGCACCCGGTTGCTCCAGAGAAGAGATGAGCACACCTATGAGGTGGAGTGTGCTTAAGGAAGAAAAAGAAGCGGAACAAATGTTTGCGTAGAAGTATCTCATCATGCCCATACTTACGCTCCCTCCGAGAAAAGAGTGGATGTGGTGGAGATGAGCAAAAAAATGTGAAAAGGGGTGGAAATGGGTGAAAATGGGTGAAAATCCAAAAATGCCATATCCCCAATGTGGAAAAAGCATCAAAACCTACGCCACGGGGCAACAATGATGCCCCTAGTATCTCAAAGCATGGGTCTCTAGTACGGCCAGACGCCCAATAGTTGCACTGCGCGCGCATTGCGCTTAAGGCACCCCTTGATGCTCTCACACCCACATTCCTCATAGCTTTGCATCTCAATATCCATGGCTTCTGCCGCAACATGCAAGAACATGAAAGGAATTCATTGCACAGGTTTTTCAGCCCATTGAATAAACATCTTCAAAGACACTGGCCAAGATGAAGTAGAAAAATATTGTGAGAACAGGGTACCCTGCCCCCCATCCCCCCTGTCTAGCAAACAATAAAGTCCTAAAAATACGGTCTGAACAAAAGAGTTCGTTGGACAGGCCGTCCGGTGTGCAAGATGATGTCGTGAAACTTCGGTACCACGTCCCTAAGCACAAGATACCAAGCCCATTCGAAACACAGTGCGATTGAGGCCTCCAATTAGCACTTTTTCGAGTAGAAGCCCTTGTTGCTGTCCCGCTTCATCCAAATTTGCCCACCATTACTTCAGAATGTATCACAACAGCCCCTCGTTCCCCCAATCTTCTAGATTGAAACCTCAGTTCTCAAACCCGGTACCTAATTCATTAGGTCCCGCAAAATTGCGGTCCGAATGTAAGCGTTCGTTGGACAAGGCATGCGATGGACACGGGGGGGGGGATGAGGTAGGAAAAGTGGAGAGGAACGTGGGAGAGCCACGTCAATACACACCAGCTTTTACACAACGCCCACGTTGCACAAAATGCCCCCCATAGGAGGATAGATAGTGATTTGCATGCAAATGGTGAGAGTGGAATGAGCAAAGCAGCCATCCTACACCATCCCTCATTGGGTGGAAACATGCAACACCACATTGGCAACCATCTTTGAGTGGCAGTTGGCAGACACATTGGAACTTTGTCCCACAACAGACTCAGCAATGGGTGCGTGGGCCGCCCTGATGCCCAAACACTTACATTGCGCGCACAGTCATGGTGAGGTTTTTTGTCCCGGGTGTCAAACAAGCGTTGAGGGGACACTCGAAAAAGCAATAGAGAAATATACATATACGAATTATTTCTTGTGCGTGTGCATAAAACTCAACTCCCGTGCCAAATACACCCAGGTACCAAATAAATACGGTATGCATGCTGACTCATGCATGGGGCATGGATACACATGCAACCCCCCCTCGTGCAATCCTGGATCGAGCTTAAAGCAAAAACGCAAGTATGCAAACATTCAACCAACCTAAAGATTCACACAGCTGCCACATTTGGTGACAGCGGGTGGACAAGGGACCGGAGCGTTCAGCAACAAATGGAACTCCATGAAATAAAGCACACCAGACCCATGACTGGCAGAGCCCATCGGACTGTTGGTTTGGGAAAAGGTGCAAATACTGTAGGGTGGAGAGTGCACGGTCTCTGCATGGCGTGCACCCTTCTGGGTTATCACACAGTACTCACCCCACAAGAGGCACCCTCACAGAAAGGCCCAAGCAAATGGTCATCTTATCATTTTCTGATTTTCTGGACTTAATGGGAAGAAACACACCGTTGCCCAATCTACCACAGCATGCTTCAAAGACTCGCCAGCAGTTCAAAATCTGTTGCTGCGGCATGCTGCAGGTCTTGGTGCTTGGCTGTGCCACCCATCATTGCCCTTGCAGAAGGCGTTACATTGCGTCGTCTTTGTGTTGTCCTTCTGTTGTGTTGTGTTGTGTTGTGTTGTGTTGTGTTGTGTTGTGTTGTGTTGTGTTGTGTTGTGTTGTGTTGTGTTGTGTTGTGTTGTGTTGTGTTGTGTTGTGTTGTGTTGTGTTGTGTTGTGTTGTGTTGTGTTGTGTTGTGTTGTAATGTGTTGTGTTGTGTTGTGTTGTGTTGTGTTGTGTTGTGTTGTGTTGTGTTGTGTTGTGTTGTGTTGTGTTGTGTTGTGTTGTGTTGTGTTGTGTTGTGTTGTGTTGTGTTGTGTTGTGTTGTGTTGTGTTGTGTTGTGCCGAAGGCGCTGTTACCAAAAGGCAAAAGGCCGGGATGTCTACCCACGGGTAAAGGTAAACGGGCTGGGCTGTGTGTGTTGTGTTGTGTTGTGTTGTGTTGTGTTGTGTTGTGTTGTGTTGTGTTGTGTTGTGTTGTGTTGTGTTGTGTTGTGTTGTGTTGTGTTGTGTTGTGTTGTGTTGTGTTGTGTTGTGTTGTGTTGTGTTGTGTTGTGTTGTGTTGTGTTGTGTTGTGTTGTGTTGTGTTGTGTTGTGTTGTGTTGTGTTGTGTTGTGTTGTGTTGTGTTGTGTTGTGTTGTGGTGTGGTGTGTTGTGGTGTGGTGTGGTGTGGTGTGTTGTGTTGTGTTGTGTTGTGTTGTGTTGTGTTGTGTTGTGTTGTGTTGTGTTGTGCTTTGTTTGAGTTGTGCTGCAAGTGTATATCGTGTCAAGCGCATGCTTGAGGATACTTACGAGGTATTCTTGAGGATAGAATTCCCCCCCTGGAAAAAACTATGGCATAAAAAAGATGGTTGCCAACTTCTCTCCAGCGCCATCATAGCACATCATGTACGCAAGCAGCGAAGCATCAACAGTCATTGAAGCCTGTACTTGGGCAAGGCCATGCTCGTGCATACTAGGAGCCCAGTGCTTGGCAGTCATAGTGTTCAATCTCATAGTGTTCAGGGGGCATATTGTTCTCGGGGCACAATGTTCCCGCGGCACAGCGTTCAGCAGTCGCAGTGTTCCGGGGGACCCCCACGCGTTGATTCAAGAAGGTCCCTCCCTGTCTTTAGGTAAGAAATTGTTGCATTTGGGGGGCAGGTTGGCCTCACGATGCTCCCTGCCGGGGGATCGAGCAACCAAGAAACTCCCACCGCAACAGGCGCCCAGCCCCCGAGAAAACCCTCGCGCCCAAGCGCCCAGACCACGACAGCGCTTGAGCCAAGAAAATGCCCTTGCCAAGCGCCCATCGACCGGGAAGACCCCGCGTCGCTCGGACACAGTACAACATAATCATGGGGAAGGAGGAAAAGTGGCAAAGGCGGCTTCGATTGGGGCAGAAAAGGATGGCACTAGCGCACGAGGGAGAACGGATGTCATCACAGGCTGGGGCTCCTCATGCGTCCACCGGTGCATCTCACGGCAGGCCCGGAAAGGGCGCACACGCACAAAGGCCAGGGGTGACCGGGACACACGCCCAAAGACCGTGTCACGGGAGCAACAAATGATGCACCGGGGCACAGAGGGGGGGGAAGGCACAGGGGCGTACATGAAGTAGAAGTAGGGTCGGGATGCGAGCAAAGCATGAGTTGTCATGCCAAGCGATGTAGCGCACAGTGCACTTCCCATTGATGTACGGCCCCCCGTAATGCACTTCGGCTGATGGCGCCTCCCCTGTGCCTGCGCTCCCTTCAGCAGGAGCAGCGGGATCAGGGAAACGCCCCGCCCCAGTCACCCCCAGGGGGCGACCGGCAGGTCCTCCCGCTCGACTGCACTATCCACCGCCGCCCGCAGCTCCACGGAATGCGGACATTGCACGGAAGGCGCCTGTCTCCAGTCGACCTTCGTGACGGTGAATACCGTGTACGGACTGAACAGGTATTCCCCGTCGTCCTCGGCCTCGGATTCAGGGCATTGCAGGTACGTGACCGTCGTGCACTCTGGGCCCAAGAGAATGGTCCACAGCACCGGCGACGCGGCAGGGGCGCCGGGCGACGCCCGGCCACAGAATCGCCGTGCCTTCTGCTCCGTGAGCGACGTCGACAAACACATGGGCGCCCGGTACTTCACGCCAACGGCAAAAAACCGCTGGTGGACGTCAGGCAGTCCGCCGCCGCGGTACACTCTGGTGCGCTGCGGGGGTTTGAACCGGGTCCGCTGCTGCCGGGCCTGCAGGTGACAAATGGTGTGCACGAGCGACAGTGTCGGCCCCAACAGTTCCCGGTCATCATTCCGGATGGCCTCGTTCATGATCATGCACAATTCCTTGTCCCCAAGGCGCGCCTCCGCAGTCCACAGCCGCACCGCCGCCCGCTCCACGCGGTCCTCCCAGCACCGGGCGGGCCCGTCACACAATGCAGCCCTTTCCAGCGCCGCGCTGAACGGGCGCAGCACGTGCGCCGCCACCGCGTGCCGCGCAGCGTACACGTCCACGAGGCCATGCGCCGCGCCGAGCACGTCATGGACACGCTGCGCGGGGGCAGCACTATTGAACCGGAGCTTGAAATGGGATTTGCTGAAAGCAAACCCTCGCGGGACCGAGAGCTGCTTTGAGAGCTCCTGAATCAGTCCGTCTTTGGCCGTTACAGACGACTCAAGCTCCTTCACTCGGTCTTCAAGGCCTTGGTGTTTCTGTCGCAGGGCCTGGGCAGGGATGCATTACAAGCGAAAGGACCTCAGAGGCGGCCCAGAAGCGGGTAGACAGGCGGTTGGAGGAGGTTTCCGAAGCTGTTGGGGGCGGTTACTGTCGGTTACAAATGCCATTGAGGCTGGCACTTGGCGTCAGGGAGACAGTGGCTGGGCATAGGCTCGGCGCCCTGGAGGGGGGGCGGGGGGTACCCCCCCCCCTTCCAATGCATTCCTTGGCCTGGGGCACACAACGACAAGGGGGTGCAGAAAAGCCTCAGAGAAGATGCCCAAAGAGATCACAACAGAAAAAAATCCCCAACCCATCCCCGCACTCCCCCTCGCGCAAGAACAGGCCTTACTGTCACGGTAGCCGGGCCAGAGTCACAGGGGCAGTGCTGCACAGTCTGAGACCTGATGCCAAACCGCAATGTCAGTGCCAAGGCGCCAGGCCACGCCATGGACCGAATCTGCTTGGGAGGTTCTCCCGCCGGTGAGGCTTACCAGAGATCACCACACCCTCCGCAGCGCTGGGTATGGCAGTGGTACTAGTGCCCATCCGCAGAGCACCTTCCCCAGGGGCTGGGGTCCCCTGGTGGTGGGGCACTTGGGACCCATGTGGGATGTCTTGTTTGTGCCCATCCGACGGGGGGGGGGTGTAGGGGCGGGGGGGGGGGGGGGTTACAACAACACTGGCTCCAAAATCAGCAATAGCTCACTGCCACCGACGCTCACTGTGTCGCTCCTGGAGCCAAAAAAACGGGGGAACTCTCCGCTGTGCGAGCTCACCGGCCTGCACAGACTGAGGCAGAGAACATCCAAGTGACTAATACTGAAGCAGCACAAGCGTCCAGCCCAGGGCGGTTCCTCAACCAAAACAAAAAAACTGAAAAAAAACAACAGTGGTTTGGAGGGTGACCAACAGCAGTTGTACGGCCACCAATGGCGGTTTCAGGGTAACCGACGGTAAATTGGCGGCAACTAGGGCGGTCCCGAATGAAAAAAAACCAGTGGGTGTCCTCAAGGGCCGCCCTGGCAGGGATGTATTAGAAGAGAGGAAAGGGGGAGGGTCTGGGACGCAAAAGTTTGTGTTCCAAAAATGGCCCGACAAGATTTTCCCAATGGTAAATTTCGTTTTTTCCCGCGATGGTCACTTCAGTCGGGAGGGGGGGGGGGGGGCAGGCTGGGGAGGGGTTACCCCCCCTTCCTCCTTTGGTGTACGGCCATTCTAATACTTCCCTGCACCCTGGTCCAGCCCTATACCTCACACTCACTCTGCAGATCCGCTTTCGCCTTCTCGGAGGCCTCCAGAGCGACCAGTGTGTCCTGGTACTTGCGCTCCCAATGCTCCGGGGGCTCGGCACATTTACGCCGCTTGGGCGCTGGGCAGGCAGGCGGCTCTCGCGGAGGTGAGGCGGAGCCGTGGGGCTGCACCCCCGCCACAAAAGGTCGGATGTGTGGATGTGAAGCGTACTCTCGCACCAGCTCATAGCGATGGGGCCTGGCGCTGTTGTGCGGTAGGTGCAGGTCCAGCTCCCGTGCGTGATCGTTGGTGGCCACGCGCCACGCTGGGCCCTGGTCACCAACGTAGAAACAATTGAATTGGAAATGGGGCACAGCAGGGCCTACAAGGGCCTCCTGTTGAAGGGATGAAAATGCAATATATGGTGAAGGAATGGGAGAGCCACAGGAATCCGGTCTGGCAGGTCTAAACCCAATTTCCCCACCTTTCACTAACCCCCCCCCCCCCCTATAAGAACATGCAGTCAAAATAAGAACGCACATGCATTTTCTTATTAATTAGTCCAAAATAAGAACACCCAGCCGGCCCCAGGGTCCCAGGGTTCCAATTTCTGCACATACCAGCCCCTGCTGGCATGCCAGGAAGTTTTTGATTTTTAGTCTGATGCTTGCCACAGATCCCAGGGTCCCAATTTCTACACCTACGAGCACAAACAGTGCACAACAGGGTTATGGCCACGTCATCAAACCAAAAAGAAGGGTCAAGAACATTTAACGGTGCCATATTGCTGAAAACGGAGAGGGCTGGGAACACTGCACGGGGTCTTCCAAATAAGAGCATGCAAAAAATCAGAACATGCAAAAAAAATAAGAACATGCCCATGCTCTTATACGGGGGAGGGGTTTATGACTGCCTGAGAGCCTGGATAAGGAGGAGGATTGGGGGGTTGGGGGGTGAGCCCCACGGTGGGGTTTGTGGTGCGATCTTGAGGAGAAGGGGCCGAACTAGTGATAGATGGCATCACTCAATCGCCCAGAGCAGGGAGGGCATCAAAACGGCTGCATAACCCCAGCCATACCGAGGTCCCCAAAAGGGGAAAGGACTGTACACCACACACAGGGTGCCGAAAAGAAGGGAAGGGGGGGCACCGGGGAGGGGGGGGGGGGGCGGTACAGAGTTCCACTTAGAGGAAGGGGGGGTGCTGTCGACTGGGCGTGGGTGGGTGGTTGGGGCCACCCACACCCCCACCCCAGTTTTGAACCAGCCCAGAACTGCGCCCAAGAACCTCCAGCTGCCATTCTGTGATGCACAAGCGAGGTTCCAAGTCTTTTTCAAGAATCTGTCGAGGCAAAAAGGCCACAGCTGTAGTCATGTCATGCAACGGCATTCCCCCGAGGGGATCGTGCCGCAGTGCCATGTACAAGTACATGTACGGATGCTGAGTTGTTGAGTGGAGACTGCGGGGATACTTCATCTGAAACAAAGCTGGAAAATGCACAGGCACCCCCGGGCCTGTGTTTGAAGAGGTTGGTGATGGTGGTGGTGGGGGGGGGGGGGTGGCACAAGGCCTCGGTATCTGATTGTTTGCCTTTGGCGGCGCCTATTGGCCTCTCGCCACTGCTCATTCTGACCCTCTGTGGGCCGGATGTGTTTTAGTTGTGCCAACGGAGCCCCGGGATGACTTGTCCTGTTTGACTACTCCAGGGTCGGCTGTCATGGAGACGGGCTGTTGCCCGTGCCGTTGACCAGGTGCATCCAGATGCACACTCCAGGGGTGGATATAGTGGGGGGGGGTCCCCCCCCCAGCCCCCCTGATGACGATTGCGATTACGATTGACCCGTTTGGCTGAACCAGCAGTTTTACCAGAGGGCTGATGGCAAAAAAGGCGCCACAACATAGTGCTGCCTCGATTTGAACCAACGACCCTCAGTTCATAAATCTGTGCATACACCACTGAACCACTGAGCCAATCTGTGAGTGGGCAATACAGGACAATCCATTGCACAGAGATTGGTGCGTCCCATGAAGACAGTCCACACAGTCCAATCATTTCTTCACACTGCCCTTGTCACTACATGTCTTGCGTTTACGTGCCTGTAAAGTGAAAAAGGAGCAACTGTAACCATCATTCCGTCATCACCACCACCTGGCTCAGCAGCCCCCCCCCCCCCCCCCCCTTGGTAATGTTGTCACTGTCATTATTATATCCACCCCTGGCACACTCCGAGTCCATGCTGGGTTTGCTGACTCCAGCACTGACTTGTGCGCGCTGGGGTGTGCATCTGCAGGATAATTTTCCTGACAGGGGCTTCTAACAACCACAATGATTCTTTCCCTTTTTTCCCTTCCTTCTCCTCCTTCTGCGCTCTGCACCGTTTTTGGCGAGCGCGGTCTGCCCTGTCCTGTTACCTCCCTTTGTTCGTCTCTTTCCCCCTGCCCAGTTTCTTCTCCACCCTCTCTATTCTTTCTGCCCTAAGGGGGCATTGGGTGGCGGGGGAGCGTGTTGCTGCAGGGAGGGGGTAGAGGAGGGGGCGGGGGAGGGGGAGGGGGAGTGGGAGTGGGTTCTTCGCACCCTGCCCCCTCCTTCCCCTTGAGGAAGGAGATCCTGGCTCAAGGGGGCTCCTTGTTGGTGTCGGTGTGCTTGGTGTGGGTGGTTTTGGTGGGGGGGTGGCGGTATGGGATCCAAAAGTTTGTACACCAAAAATGGCCTAGAGAAATGTGTCCTTTGGCAAATTGTATTTTTTCCCATTCTACGAATTTTGGTGGGGGTTGGGTGGGGGGGGGGGGGGCATGCTTCTGGTCCTGGTGCAGGGAGGGGGTAGAGGAGGGGGCGGGGGAGGGGGAGGGGGAGTGGGGAGTGGGTTCCTCGCATCCTGCCCCCTCCTTCCCCTTGAGGAGGGAGATCCCACGGGGGGGACGTCTCCTCGCTTTTAGACGCGACTCCCCCCCCCCAAGTAGAAGTGGGCCGAAGGCCCCCAGGGGGGGGGGGGGGGGGGGGGGGCATTGGAGGGGGGGGTTCAGGGAGGGGCGATGGGGGGGGGGGGGCGGTTGGGAGGGTCGGCTGGGGGGGGGTCCAGGTGGGGCGGTTTGGGGTGGTGGGTTGGGGGGCGGGGGGGGGGGGGGGGGGGCATCATTGCTCTCCATTTTGGACCCCAACACTCACTCTAAGCCGAGCCTCGGGTGAGAGCTAGGGCTAGGGGCAGGCTAGGGTTAGGGCTAGGGTCACCGAGCTGTGGAACCAGTCTTGGTTTTATAACCCTTTTTAGTGTCTAGGGTGGACCTACCAGGTTTAGCAGCAGCAACAGCAAGCAGCAGCAAGCAGCAGCAGCAAGCAGCAAGCAGCAGCACGCGCGAAATGGGTAAAAATCAGAACTCCGTCGTGGGGGTTCGTATTCGGGTGAAATTTTGGTGGATGATACCTATGGGTGTGAAGTACAATCACACAAAGTTTGAGCAAGAAACTCAACGGTGGCGGCCGGGAACGGGATTTGCAAGTGGCAGACCTCACTTTCAAAAACTGCACTTTAGGGCCAAAAACAGCCATTTTTGGGCTTAAAAAGCCCTAGAACACATTCAAAACGGCCAAACGAAGGGAAACGGTGGCTACTCTGCACGTGCGGCTTGACTTCCCTGTGTCAACGAGCTCTTTGCCGCCCTCTAACTCCATGACATGTCCCGGAAACGGCCCAAAAAGGCCCCCAGAAGCTTCAAATGCCGACAGCCACAAACCAAGAATAGGCCATATCTTTGGCTACATGGCTCAAAATGCGATTCCGAGGGCACCTACTCCACCCGCAACCCCCCACTTTTTGTGGTTTCCACCCCTTAGAATTGCCCAAACGGACGCCTACACCCTCGTACTTAGGCCCACTAGGCTGCGGCAAGCTGCAAGCTCAAGCCCAAACAGGTGGGTGCCCAAATGGGTCATTAGGGTCCAGTAGGGGCAAAAAGATGACTTTTCTCAAAAATGATCCTAGACCATGTGCGACGCTAAAACAAGTGTTTTTGGACCATTTTGAGCTTGTGGTGGCCCATTTTGGTCCTCCGAAAATCCCAAAATGCCTTGAAAAAAGGCTGTTTTGGGACCAGAAATGGGTCAAGAATGGGTCAAAAACGCGTTTTTCCAAAAATCATCCTAGACCATTTGGGGTGCACAAACGGGTGAAATGAGCCCATTTTGAGCCCATTTTGGGGCATTTTGGCCCCTCAGAAGTCCAACAAAAGCCTTGAAAGTGGGCCTCGTGGTGATGGGGTTGACTTGCAAGCTGATTTCACTTTGTTAAGAGCCATCAATGTGTGAATCATTCTTGATGTCCTTCACCAGTCATAGCTAATGTTCCCTCCCCCACCAGCTCGGTCCCAATATTCAGTCTTGATTAGGGTCAAGGGTAAGGTTTGTGGGTAGGGTTAGGAGTAGGCTGAGGATTGGGGTGGGCGTTAGAGTCAAGGTTGGGTTCAAGGATAGTGTTGGGGTGCAAAGTGGACAAAATGGGCAAGGGGAATGAAAAAAAAAATTCGGGCGCCTTCGGCGCCACCATATGTATGGCCAGTAGCTGTTGACCCTTGGCAACTAAGTGGGCCCGGAGGGCAGGGAGGGGGGGGGGGGGGTCGCGTACCAGAACCGAGGAGACGTCCCCCCCGTGGGAGATCCTGGCTCAAGGGGGCTCCTTGTTGGTGTCGGTGCGCTTGGTGTGGGTGGTTTTGGTGGGGGGGTGGCGGTATGGGATCCAAAAGTTTGTACACCAAAAATGGCCTCGAGAAATGTGTCCTTTGGCGAATTGTATTTTTTCCCATTCTACAAATTTTGGTGGGGGTTGGGTGGGGGGGGGGGGGGCATGCTTCTGGTCCTGGCGCACACAGTCTGTTTGGTAATAGTGTGCCATGAACCTTGGGCGGAAGCAGAATGCAACCAGGTAACACCTTTGATGGGACACCAACACCAAAGGGTTTCCAAACAAAGATGGCACGACGGACGCCTCACCGGTTTGGCATTCGGTGACAGCCCCCCCTTTCCCCTGGGGCAAAGGACACCATTGAATGTTCTGGGGGGCTGTTCAAAGGGAGGGGTGTATGAGCCCCCAGAAAGTTCGATGCTCGCAGACATGGTCAGAGGGAAGGGAAATTGATTGTGCTGGTGAGAGGGTGGGTTGGTATTTGAGTCGTCTGGGGCCGATTGCCAGAACCTGGACTCTACCTGTGGGGCAGCATTGTACGGTACTTCACGGGCCTTCCGCACCAGGCGATCCTGATGGCGAAACACAAGGACCACATGCACAACCTGTTCCCACATTGGAGCAGGCTTCGTGCCAAACAATGTGTCAAGAGTGCCAAATCTGACCTTTCCACTAGAACAAAATTGTAGCTAGAGGAAATTTTTCTTCTGCTTTGGTGCCATGCACTTTTGTGGCAAGTGATGGTCCCCCTCCCCAGGGACTGTGCAAAGGGGGAGGGTATATCTAGCAACACCAGAGTGTACCTGCAGTGAGAAAGCCAGGCGCAGCCCAAAAGTGTACTCACCCTTGACCACACTGAGTCTGTCCTCATTACTGAACACCACAAAGCCATAGAAATGATGCACCAACTCCGCCTCGTCCTTTGTCACGGACGTGATGACAAGGTCAAAGTGCCACTGCTTCAGCACTGCATTGCTCCGCAGAATCATGGAATTGGTGAGCCACAATGGCACAGGCTGCTCAACAGCTTCCAAGGGAAACCACTGCGAGTCCCCAACATCAGTCTTCAAATTCATGAATTTCTGGGAACTTATAGTGAATGGCATGTTGGGGCCATAAAGCAACAGATACAGAGCTCACATATGTGTCACAGGCATATGGTCATCGCCACAAAGTGCAGTTCAATGTTTGACCTTCTGCTTTGCAGTACCCCTCAAACATGGGCCGAAGGTTGCCTTGAGCTCACTGCAGTCAGCGGCTATCGAATGTTTCTTGGCCCGTTTGGATAGGCCTATGAGCCTACACCCTCCATTGGGTTGGTTAGGCAGGCATCCCAGAATCACAAAAGCGACGACTCCACGGCAGGCCAACCGGGACCTGGGCTCGAACCCGTGTTCTGTGGCGTGTGTGTGCAGTGCATTTCCGGTTTGCTGCTTGGCCGTCACCAATATAACCGTTTTCCCAACCGCCCGCTCCCGTTTCCCAGTTTCCCTCCCCGGGGTTCGAACTGTCCGTTGGTTCTCGAACCGAAGCCCGGAGGCAGGGCCGGCCCCATCGCCTCCACGGGAGGCTCCGCCGGACCTGGCCTCCAACCCGAAGAGCACTGTGATGCGTGTGCTCAGTGCATTTCAGGTATGCTCCTCCCTCATGGTGTGTTTTCTGTTGTCCGTGGGGGAGGGTCAAACTGTTTGTGCAAAACAAAGTGGCCGTCGGGAGGGAGTTATCTATGGACCGTGTCTCCAAAACCACCAACTATGAGCCCCCAGGTTTCGAACCTACCCCCAGGGAACCCAGGGCTGGGTGGCTGTGCCACGACGATGTGCCCATTTTCCATGTGTTTGTCCTCATACCTTCCAAGTGTCCTGTTAAGGTGTCCAGGACGTTCGGGGCTTCACGATCATCCTTGGGATTCGAACCCCCGACTGGAGGATTGACGTTGGGTGTTGTGCTATTGTGCTATTGTGCTATCTCTCTATGTTTGGAGAGAGGGGCATGGGGGGAGTAGGGGACGACTTCGTCTCTTTCTGTATTCCGGACCACTGACTTCTGTGGAGAATTCCGACTCAAATCCCATCGTGGAGGATGGGGTTTGCATCACATCACTCTTGGTACTTGTGGATCGCGCCCAAGTGAAGCGCGGGAGAGGGAAGCTTGGGCCAGACTAGGCCTCCCCCCTTTCACCACCTGCATGTGGTGGGGGCCATGAGGCAACGGATACTGGGCTCGCATACGCCCCCGTGTCACAGGCGCATGGTCATCACCACTCAGTTCAATGTTTTGCCTTGCTGCACTGCAGCGCAGACCAGTTCAGTACCACTCCAGGTGGTTTGTGATTGTGCGTTGGCTTCTGGTGGGGGGGGGGGGGGTTGGTGTGCCTCTTTTTGCGGTGCTTTCGGGTGTCACTGACATCGGTGCTGTGATTTGTTCCCTCTTTCCATCCATACGGCTTGTTGTAATCAGTACTCGATGTATCACACTGGAGTAAGCCTGTCGCTATGGCTTCGCGGGATGTCCCCTCTTCTGGCTCACTCATTTCAACCAAGCCCGGCGACAGCCATATGGCTCCCGGGTGATCGTTTGGTGAGTTGTCCGTGCTGTTCTCCACCCCGAGCACAGTGGTTTCCTGCACCGCATATATATTTTCCAGGGGGGGGGGGGGGTCGCTACTAGACGCGGTGCTTGTGCATGGGCTGTTTGTGTGCCTTCTGTTCGTTGTGAAAAGGCTGTGCGTGGCAGCGCCCACAGTGTGCTCAAACACATTCCTTCCACTGCCGGTCTGTGTGCTGTATCATTTCCCTCTAACCCCGCGTGCCCCGGCACATAGATCCACTTCAACATTTTGCCTGGTGGTTCCATTTCCAATAACAGTTCTTCCCAGATTGAGATATTGCTGATCATCCCCCCCCCCCCCGTGCCGATCCACAACATTGCACGCCATGAGTGTACCTGTCTCTGTGCCCCCGAGATGAGATAATTCGAGTCTGATAAGATGGCCAGTTTATCCCCCGGTACCCTTTTCAGACACTGTACCCCCCCCCCCCCCGAGCTCCGCTACGTTGTTGGTTTGCCGGAGGTCCGGCGGTAGCGGCTCCGATATGCTGATTTTTCCTGTTTGCCCGTGGGACCTGATAGTGAATGGCATGTTGGGTGGGGTGGGGGGTTGTAAGGGAGCAGCCGTTGAGGGCAAGCAACACCCAATGAGGGCGGAACCGGTGCAGTCCTGTAGCTCACACGTTCTCGCTGCGTATGGCTGCGGTGTTCCACACCAACGATAGCACACCCAGAGTTCCACTTAACAACTGCGCAACCGAGGAACACGGGGGGGGGGATGGTGGGGACCTCCAAAACACACACCCTCTTGACACCCCACCATACCTACTCCCCTTTCTTAAGTGATTGGGCAAATCCCCCCCCTGGGCATTGCACCAACGAAAAAATTTCTCTAGTGCCTTTGGCGCAGGTCAATCTAGGCCAAAAAATTTCTTTGGCGCCAACCAAAACCCAACAACCCAAGAAGAGAAGCCCCCCTATCCTTTAATACCCCCCAGCCCCCCTCCTCTCCTTCAGTGGGACTCTGGGCACACCCTCCCACACACATTTTGTTTCCCGTGTGTCCCAGTGTGTCCCAAGCAGATTTTTTTTGTGTATCTCGTGCATATCTTTTTTTCTTGTAAGATTGCGCCCCCCCCCCAATAAAAATAATCCACTCCCTTGGGTGCGCGGGGTCCTGTGTGTGGGTCTTTGCTCCTCAAATACTGCTGTACGGGTGTGTGTGAATTGCACCCTTGTTTTTTTTTTATTTGCATTGAAGCCTATCGCACTACCAATTGTATTGTACGCTCATTCGGACTGGGCTCAGGCCCGCGGGTTCCCTCAGGGGACCCCGCGGGTCCCTCGCCCCTGAACTACTGTTGTAGGGGTGTGCGTGGGTCGGTTAGGTTGGGTTGGGGTGGGGGCGGGGCGAGGGACACACACGCAGACATTGGGGCATGTGTGCACTGTATGTGCATCGTGCTAGCAAAGGGTCTCGCCGATTCTGCTTTCAACATAGGAGTAGGCTTTTGGATCCATGCAGAACCCACATCAATTTGCATCAATTGACACCAGCTCTCAGCATACAGATTTTTTTTCGCATCCCCATGCAGCCTCGGACGCCAGCGACTGACCAGACGCTGTCTGCGATGCAATGAATGTCAAGTGTCCTGTGAGCATTTAAAAAACAAAAGGAGAAAATTCATATTGATCTTTTTTAGGTGTCACACAAGCGCTTGTGTGAAAACTTAAAACAAGAACATACAATGTAGAAAAAAGAATATGCTGTTTCTGAGTGTCTTCGAGAGTATATTTTTCGGGTGTCTGTGCATGTAAGTGTATGTCAAAAAATGTAACACTTCTTCGCCGTGTCCTGTGTTTCTCGTGTTTGGGCAAGGCCGTGGTATTGGTGCATTGTTGTGCAAATGCATTTTGTCGCATCCAAGGCAATATACCGCTCTCTGCATCAAGCACATGACTTTAGCCATGATATTGATATGGGCGCATATCCGCCTTGTACCGTCCAACGTTTAGTGCGCAGTATTGTGCAATTGTACAGTGGTGGTGTACAGTCGTGTTTGTTGTTCTTCGGCTGCCCATGATTTTTAGACATCAATAGCGTGTGTTTTTTTTTGGGGGGGGTGGGCTGATCGAGGGGGCCTGAGGATCTAGCACACTGATGGATGTAAAAGCACACTACACCTGGTTGTTAGCAATTCCCAAGTCATCCCATCATCCCGGTCTTGGGGCTGGGGATGGTTCCGGCGCTTCAAAGTGAACGTCCTGAGCTCTTCAAAGAGCCTGCCTCCACTTCTTGGGTCTGCAGCAACCAATGAACCCTTTTTCAGTTCAGGGCCAGCATTTGTTGTGGATATGATCCAGCAGGTATTATGGCAATCAAGTACTATGGTGAGCCATTTCTTGCTGATGCAGCCGTCATCGTCAGGCACTTGCGCACACCAAACACCTTTGGCCAGGCCATTCATACCAAGCTGCAAAATTGGCAAGATTGGCAGACGGATCACGGAAAGATGGCTATATAGCTAACTGGGTTGAAATAGAGGATAATTAAGACCCACAAAGCGCAACCACAGTTTGAAACCGCAGAGCCACAGCCATGAATGAATTCATGCTCACACTGCAAAAGTTGAACCAGATTGCAGTCAAATAAGTGAGTAACCTGTCCGAGCTCTGCTGCAATGCATTCTCCACTTGTACCCACATCACACAGCACACACATGAGGGAGGGGCATTGGGGGAGTGTTTGCCCGGCGCGAGCCCCGCGCGCTACTTTTCTATTAACTATCCCAACTTCAGCCCCAGATTTACCCTCTCATGGAGAAGCCCCCCAAGTGGACCACGTTGGACTGCACACCTTCCCTACAAGGCACGTTGCATAATAAGGCAATAGCTGTGAATTCAACAACTCCAAGTGTCATTTGTATTGTACTTAACAAACAACATTGGTCCCACAAGTGTGTGTGTTGTCACAAATGCTCCACTGTCACAGTTTGTGATGAGTGTGAGGAGCACTATTGTGCTGAATGTATTGACACCACACACACACTTCTGCCTCATCCTCTGCCTCATCTTGCGTGGTGGCCGAGTTGCTTTGGTCAGTCCAAACATGAGGCGGGACATGCTCCCATGGTCCATAGGGGGGGTGACTCACCTGCCTGCGAATGCAAAATTGCGTAAATTGCAACAAAATACGAACTGACTGGTGCAACTCATTGGGGCCGCCATGCTAGATTGCGGTTCCTAACCAAGCCCCAATGCCACAAGCGAGCAAACAGCTGCTCAATGCGTGCCCTATACCACCCGTGCATGTCATTGTAAGATTGTTGGCGGGCTGTCAAAGTGCCATTCTTTCTTCCAATGAATGGCACAATGACATGAATCCGGCCTTGTAAGCACCATCATGGCCCCCAACTTCGAAATCAAAGAAATCACCTCGGGTATGAGAAGGTCCATACCCATCTCAAATTAAAACATTAGCTGATGTCCCGGAGGCCAAGGGGCAAATCTATATTATGTTGCCCAACATATCAACGGCAACAGTCACCTTATAAACATGTGCTGCACACTTAGGATTCCACAGGTCGGCACTCCATTGATGGGCATGGAGTCTGTGAAATGCGTCAAAAGAACGGAAAATGGGGACAATGGTTGAAAGGATTCAACCTGTCGGCCCACCGAATCTCTTGAACAACATGGGTAAGGTATTCACGAACACGGCAACACTCTGCCGCCAAGCAACCTCCGAACACCCTTCGGTGCGAGACATGAAAGCACCGCTCTCTACAAGTGGGGTGTGTTTAATCCAAAAACTACTGCTGTCTCGGGGGCCCAAAAAAGGGCGGAAATGCTACGTAATCCCTGCATTCTCGGGGGTCCCCAACGCCAAGCGCGGGGAGAAAATCAGAAGTGGCTGCCTCACCCCTGCCTTCTCGGGGGCCCAAAACAGGGCGGAAGTGCTACGTAACCCCTGCATTCTCAGGGGTCCCCAACGCCAAGAGCGGGGAGAAAATCAGAAGTGGCTGCCTCACCCCTACCTTCTCGGGGGCCCAAAACAGGGCGGAAGTGCTACGTAATCCCTGCATTCTCGGGGGTCCCCAACGCCAAGCGCGGGGAGAAAATCAGAAGTGGCTGCCTCACCCCTACCTTCTCGAGGGCCCAAAGCGGGGCGGAAGTGCTACGTAATCCCTGCATCCTCGGGGGTCCCCAACACCAAGCGCAGGGAGAAAATCAGAAGTGGCTGCCTCACCCCTACCTTCTCGGGGGCCCAAAACAGGGCGGAAGTGCTACGTAATCCCTGCATTCTCGGGGGTCCCCAACGCCAAGCGCGGGGAGAAAATCAGAAGTGGCTGCCTCACCCCTACCTTCTCGAGGGCCCAAAGCGGGGCGGAAGTGCTACGTAATCCCTGCATCCTCAGGGGTCCCCAACACCAAGAGCGGGGAGAAAATCAGAAGTGGCTGCCTCACCCCTACCTTCTCGGGGGCCCCAAAACGGGGCGGAAGTGCTACGTAATCCCTGCATTCTCGGGGGTCCCCAACGCCAAGCGCAGGGAGAAAATCAGAAGTGGCTGCCTCACCCCTGCCTTCTCGGGGGCTCTGAGGGGGTGGCTGGGCGTGTGATAGGGGCGCTCCCCTTCACAGACCAGTCGGACCCCAGCGAGGGAGGGTCGCCGCATGGCGGGCGTGGAAGCCCTGAGGTGTCGAGGAGCACCTCTGACATGAACTAAAAGAGGGGGAATGGGGGATACCTGTTGATCACGTTACCTAGGCGGATCCCTAGGTATTTGATGAAGTGTCTCACCTCTATGCCTTCACCCCGCATAGCTGAGCACCAGGCCTTTGGCTGTATGTTGGATACAATACCTGCAGTTTTCTGTAGATTGATGCGCAGTCCCAAGAATTCTGCGAACTCCCATACTACACGCATTACCGTTGTCAATCTGGATGCCTCTCCCGAACCCGGAAAGAAAACTATGAGGTCATCCGCATACATGAGCACAACTGCGCTCAGGCAGGCCTGTTTTATGGGGTATATTACTATCGATGACACTAAAGAAAAAAGTGCCGGTGATAGTGGGTCCCCCTTTCGTGTTCCTGCCTCAGAATGGTTTCCTCCTTCGTTCCCTTCTACCTCCATTGTGCACCAGCAGATGTCCCTCAAATCCGGTTCTCCCCCCCCCATTTGTCAAAAATTTGCTGTGAACCAATTTGAATGCGAAAAAGTAAGTTCTCACCATTCGAGCCTGTTTTCTTGACCTCCACACCCACCCTCTTAATTTGGACCGGCTCCCAGGAGTTGCAATGGACATTGGGTTATGGGAGTCCCGGGCTTATCACCAGCTATCCCCAATCAGCCCCCCTCTCGGGCCCCACTGCGACGAGTTGGCCACTTTCAGGCTGTTTTTCAGGGCAACATCGGTTGATTAAAATCTTTTGGTACCACTTTCGACGGCCTTTGTGTGGTGCTGCACTGAGGTGTCGCAGATCTGCACCTACACTATCACACTGCTTCCCCTGACACCACCCACACCACTCTTACAATAATTGTATCCACCCCGTCAGAAAATCAGCCTATCTCAGCGACATCCCTGCCTTTACCTTACGCAAGTACTTCCATTATGCCTCTCACACTAACCACATCACCCACCCCTGTGGCGCGAGTAGTTGTGGCGGTGTGGCCGGCCGGGAATTTGTCTTGGTGGAGCAGGCAGCTGGGATTTGTTTAATTTTGGTGGAGCGCCCGGCGGGGCCTTTATTTTGGCGGAGCTCAGACGCCAGATCTCATTTCCCACAACTTCTACTTTTGTGCAGCATTCATCGGAAGCTACGACGAGTCTGATTGTGTGATATTATTCCACAGGGGGGGCCACGGGTCCACATAAGGCATTGCTGTAGGCGTTGGGACCGATGTTGCCACCTTTGTCCCACGGTTGAGCACCTGCGGTGACCGGTGCCTTCTCCCTCTACATCCGGCCCCTGCTGTGCTTTGTCGGCACGCAAATGGTCATAGTAGCAGTTGCAATAATGCCACAACCGGCGCCAGGTACACAGCTCGCGGCACCAGCGACAACAGCAGCTTTGCTGGCTTTCTTGTTTGCGGGTCGGATGAATCGGTTACCCGACAATTGCGTGGAGGCAAACAGGGAAACCCGGCATCTGGCCCCTTAACGCCAACATCCCGTCGCCCGCCGCCAAGTCAGAAACATCATGGCCAGACTTGCCGCTGGCATCTGCCAGCTCAGACATGATCCGATGGAGCAGGGTCCTACTGAGCCACACGCTGGACGCAGCACGTTCCTACTGAGTTCTGGTGGTGCAGGGGGCGGGTATTACTGAGTGGCCTTTGATACGGGGCCGATTGCCACTGGGAAACATTTTCCTTGCTGGACGCTAGTGGAACGTCTGAGCATGGCCATCGTGGACGCGGAATGCGACGCTCCACCGCGCGATCACATCCGCCGGGCCCTCAGGGCCAAGGCCACGGCGGTGCCCCGCGCGCTCAGATCGCAGACGTCGGCTGTTTGCTCGGCAGCGATCCCGTGCCTAGGCCGTCCGACGCGGGCGCCGAGGCGGTGCGGACCTGCCCCCGCGCCGCGGCCGCCTCCGTGAACACGGTCCCCAGCCACTCACACAGCGGCGGGTCGGCCGCGTGCACGCCCCCGGCGGTCGTAAACATGCGCTCCAGCAGGTCCACGTGGGACTGCGTGAGGCTGAAGCCGGGCAGCACCCCCTGGTAATCCGCCATCACGCGGTACGGGTGCAGCTTAGTTGTAGCAATGGATTGGAGGCCACTCAGCTGACTGATGCACGGGAGACGTTGCAACATGCACGCAGTTGTGCGCATGTAGGGAAGGCGAATGTGTACTGTACTATGCAGTGTCTCTGGGCACTTGCTCAGGTGGTCGTGTGTAACGTGTACCGAGGGGTCCCCGGGCTGGTGGTACTCCGGCGTGTCCTGTGGGTTGGTGGTCGTGTGTCCCTGTGCCCACGGCTTCGTGCGGTGAGCCACACCCCACAATTGGCTTGTTTTGCTTACCCTCCAGTGCCCTGAGCCCGCAGGAAGGGGTTTCCGACGTGGGCCACGGTCCACGTCCACACCCCTCTGTAGGGGTGCGCCCGGCCGGTGCCTAGGGAAGCCCCCTGGAGGGGGGGGATTGCACCACACAATGGTAGCACTGAAACTGCAGCAGTTCCAGTACTCCAGCGGTTCCCTATTACTATGCAAAGGACACACGACACGAAACAAGACATGCAGACACAACGACATGTGAACCACAAAATGAGCTGTGAACCCCCCCCCATGCCCAATTCAGCAAAGAAATCCCAACAATTTGGCGAAACAATTTGGCGTACCGATTTTCCGGCAAACCAGCATTCTACCACTGGCGCACAGTTCACAGCGTTCCATGCCCAAATGGGCTTTGGTTGGTGGATGCAGATGCTGTAAACTAGCCCACACGTTGACATGCACACTGCGGCCAGGTGCATGCCAAAGAGACAAGGATGTACATGCAGTTCACAGCTTTGCAGGAACAACCTGAAACTGCGAAAGACGAAGTGCTCTGCGCAATACATAGAGAAATGTATTGCCTTGGATGCAACAGACACATTTGCACAGCCAGGCCAGGTGCAAGTAGCGAGTTGTGGGGCAAAATCCTGGAAACCCAACGAATTGGCAGAACAATTCGGCAGAGTCCAGAAACCCAACAATTCGGCAGAATAATTCAGCGAATTCGGCAAATTCAGCTGCCGAAGGGGGCGACACAGGGGCGCCAAAACGGTCAATTTTGGTCAAATTGGGGGCGGCCGGGGGGCAAATTTTGGTTAATTTTGGGCCGCCGAGTCGGCCTCTTTGGGCCCTGGGACGGCCGATTTTCGCCGATTTTGGCCATTTTTCGGGCGCTGAGACGCCCAATTTCAGTCAAACTTGGAACGCCAACGAGGCTCATTTTTTTCGACACAGGGGGGGGGGGGGGGGGTGGCTGCCACCTGGGCAGCAGGTTTGGCTGCACTCTTGGTTGAGGGCTTGGCACGAGATTTGGCAGCTTTGGGAGCAGGCTGGGCAGAGGGCTTGGCAGGGGGCTCCAGCACCTGCCGCTAGCACAATCTTGGCAAGCACAAAACTGCCCCCAGAAGGTTGGAAATTGACAAGAGCACCAGCTGGGTAGGTGCCAATCTGATCAACATGGATGGCTGAAATTGCAAAAAACTGAAGTGTTCTGCATGAAGCAGGGTACGGTGGAGTGCCTTGGATGCAAGAAATCTGAAGTACACAGCAATGCACCAAAAATACCCTCTTGTCCAGCCAGCAAACACAGAGGAGAAGCTCAGGATCCGACCTTCCGAGTAAATTTGCAAAACAGAAAGTGACGGTTCCCTCAACCCCCCACTTACTACAGATCTTGGGGCCCAGGAATCGGATTGTATGCTTGGACTATATGCAGGGGCGATTATTATGCAAAGGGGGGGTGGGGTATTTCCTATGCTTTTTGGGCCAAGTGACCCGGGGGGAGGGGGGCAAGGTATAAGCCCTGACTACTACTATTATTATTCGTATCAACGGTCACCGTATAGTATATACGCATATACGGTCGCTCTGTTCAGTCGGCCATACGGTCACTATATTCGTTCACGCCATTCCTACAGAGTTACTCTGTGCGGTCACCAGGAACCCCCATGTCCCTGACACCACCCGTACCCCATTTCTGTGCAATACGGCACAGAAAAAAAGACGCCCCGGGCCCTGGCCCCCACCTGCCGGCCGTCGTGCAATCAAAAGGTCATCCGACTGCAGCATCATCAAAAGTGCTGGTTCCCGAGGGGTGTTTTTGGCTGCAGTGCTGAGGCCGGGGATGTGACAATGTGAAGGCATATCCCTGTGCCTCATCGATCAGCACCTCGTAATCCTGTGATGCCTCAAAGGGACGGCCCCCTGCGACTCCGTTGTGTCGCAATGCGTCGTTCCAGACTAGCGTGTAAACGTCCTCATACAGGCTGGCCATCTTTCTGTGAGCGCACCCAGGCATCTGATTGCACTCTAACAGGCGGGGCATGAAGTTCTCATCGATCAGAAAATCGCAGCCAAAGTGGTTGAACCAGTTGGACTCCCGGGTGCGCAGCAAACGGAGCACGTGCAGTATGTACGCCACAAGGGCCACTTTCAGCTGCGGGGCGATGCAGTCCTCCCACATCCCCGCGCGCACGCGGTCGAATTCCGGGACGGCGCGGTGGTTGTAGTGCTCCGGGTTCTCAAGCCGGTCGCGGGCGTGGCTGTTCGTCACATACTTTGCTCTGAGCCCCGTGCGGTTGGCGGAGGGCCGGTCCGCGAACAGCATCCAGCCCGCCCTTGTCTTGCTCCAGATCAACTTCACGGGGGCCAGCGATGTCACCAGGGCCATGACCCGGAGGGAGAACACAGACCCCCCCCGGAAGGCGGTTGTGGACCGCACCATCTCCTGCACAACCCCGTCCCGTTCCTCCTCACAAAACCTGCTCACGTTGTTGATCCGTCCCACGGCATTCCACGACAGGAAGCGGACCCCCACGCCCCAGTGCGTGTGGGGCCTCTTCAGCACCCAGGCAGGCGCGTCCGGGTCCCCAGGGGCTGGGCCATTCCGCCATGCAGACATCTTTTCTTCCCAAGCGGCACACCCCTCCGCTGACCCCACATCATAGGTCAGTGGCAGCAGGCGGTGTGCCTGCGTCCAGGGGTGTCGAGTGCCAAGCCTCCGGAGGCCTACGGCGTCCCATCTCTTGTTGTCGCGGAAGGGCAGCCCTTGCACCAGTTGCTGCTTGCAGAATTGTACCGTTTTGCTCACGGCCTGGAAATGAGCACCGGTCAGAACCCAGAGTGCCTTGGCAGGGTCCTCGACGGGCCGATAGCCTACGGCGGGCATATGCCGGGTCAATTGGGCCTGCGCACACTCGCTCTTCTTGAGCTGATCAGGCGGAATGTAGAAGGTCTTTGGGGCGTGAGGCAAGGTCCAGTTGCAAGAGGCCGCTTTGGAATGGCCTTTGAATCTGTCCATAATGGATGCGATGGTCTGCCGCACCACCTCCTTTGTTGGCCCCAGTGGTGGGGCCTGGCAGGAAGCCATTGGGACAGCACCCAAGACCACGCAGCTGAAGAAGGTCCACAATGGAGCGCTATTCCAATGCCCCCAGCTCCTGGTCTTGCCTCCTTTGACCCATGGCTTCGCAGATGGCCGTTGTGCAAGGGCAGACATTCGGGCATGCACATGGGCAATCTGATGAAACATCATGACAGGATGTCGAGCTATCTGCGTCGACAGCCTTGAAAACACCAACCAGCAGGGTGGTCAACATCCACCGGTTGGGTGAGCTGTGGTGTGTTGATCATACTTGACCCTAGTCTCCAGCATGCCGCTGGCCGCCAGATGTGAAGGCAACCTCTTGCTGGAGGCTGCCGGATGTGGCCCATTCCTGTGCCAGAGGCTGCTGGATGTGAGTGTTGTTGTGCAGTTGGGTTTTAATCGATTGTGTGGCGCGCTCACAACTCCACACCAATCTTCGTCAGCGGCGACAGTCTCCAGGTGTGCCCCACTGCCGTCCCAGAAACTTCTATTTACACTTCTGGGAGAGTGGTGTTTCCCCTGCCGGAGGGTGCCGGATGTGAACCAAACTTCTGCCGGAGGCTGGCGGATGTAACCTCATGTTTCTGCCGGAGGCTGCCGGAGGTGGCCAAAATTCTATTGCCTTCGGCAGTGCACCTCGAAGAGAGGTTGACAGTCCGCCAATCAGTCCCTGAGCCAGCAAGCAGGCAGTCAGACAGATACACACAGTTTGGGTTTTTTGTCAGTGGCAGATGCGGCCCCAAGCAGCAGGGAGGCCCTTTGCTGCAATCCAAGCAGTGGCCGAGTGGTAATGCAACCGCCCGGCATCCGTGTGGTCGGCGGTTCAAACCCTCGTCTGGCCACTTTGGCGCCGCCGCCGGCGGCGGCGCCAAAATTTAGCAGACCAGGATTCGAACCGACGCCTACACACCTGGTTTTGGCTGCGTTACCATTGGACCGCTGGCCGTGTTACCAGCACTATGCGTCCCCACTGCTTGTAGCCTATTGAGCAAAAACTTTTGACCCCCCCCCCCACCCCCCCACCCCCCCCCTCAAAAAAGTGATATCCAGTTTTAGGGGGTAGAGGCCTCAAAATCAAAAAATCCATTGGGGGATGGTCTTATTGGGCAAAATAATGATTTTACAAGGGGTTGGACATCCAATATCATGCCTTGGGGCATGCTACGCGAATGACCCCAAAAAAGGGGGGTATATGACGCCCGCGCCTGCGCTTGATCTAACAACCTCTCTTCGAGGTGATTTTTGCCGGGGACTAGGGTCAAGTATGGTGTTGATGGGTTGTACAGTGATGCATGTGCTGTTATGTGACCGCATTGTGTCTGGTGATTCAAAACATGCGGAGGCTGAAGTAGCCTCGGGTATTTGTGGCTGAGGTCTTATTTCCCTGCCTGTTGTCTGTTTGCACAGCCCTCAAACAGGACACCCACGCCTTTGACAACAGAGCGGACCCAGGGACATCACATCAGCTGTACCAAGTGCACTCTTGCAACTTGAGGTGACTGAATCACCCCTCTTCCGACCAGTCATTTGCTGAGCAACTGGGGGGGTGGGGGGGGGTAAATGGCCTCCGTTGGGACCCACCCACCTTAGCCAAGACCCAGCCACCCAGCCACCCAAACCCAAACCCAAAAAAATTTCCTAAAGGGAAAAATGAAATTTGGAATAGAGAGCCAAAAATAAGAGGCCAGGTTTAGGGACACAAACTTTTTTTGCCCTCATACCCCCTATGTTGGGGCAAATGACTGCTCCCAACAACCGCCCACACAAAGAACGTAGGCACAACTCTCAAAGAGCACCACGCATTCGTGCAACCCAAAGTCAAGAATTATCACGGGGGGGCGACTACCAGCGGTCCTGATGCGACCCACCCCCCAGCTATCTGTCAAAACTCGGGGGGGGGGGGGGGGGCTGAGGGGGCAGTTTGGGGGCGGGGTCGGCTGGAGGGTGTAGGGGGGGGGGGGTTCGGCCGCGGGGGGGGGGGGGTTCCCAAGGTGGGGGGGCCTGCACGCGACCCACTACTACCACATGCATACCTCCTACCACATGCAACCTCCTGGGGGGATGTGTGTCTGGGGGTTTGGGGGTATGGAGGTATGAATGCGATAATAGCACTTGCCGTCCTTGCCGGGAAGAAAGTCTTAAGGGTCGCCGTGTTGGCTCAATCATGGTCGGTAACAGATACTGGATGCCCCCGCCCAGGCAGTTCCAGCCAATGTTCCCGCCTCGCCGTGTTGCCCCCCTCCCCCCTCCCCCCTCCCCCCTCCCCCCTCCCCCCTCCCCCCTCCCCCCTTGTTCCCCCACCCCTTGTCCCCCACGCCCCCGGGTTAGTTTGTGAGAAAAATTCCTGAGGCTTGGTTAGAGTTGGGGTTTAAAAGAAAGAATGGATGGACTTCTGCTTAGAGGTCCTTGAAAAGTTCCCCCTCTGAGGAGGAGGAGGAAGAGTCTTGGCAGGCGTGCTTCGATTGAGCTCCCGTTGGGCTTCGTCCCGCCTCTTCCTGTTGTGCTTCCCGACGCTTTGAAGAGGACGAGATCGCTCAGCCCCACAGGTCGTTACCTTGGACTCACTTGGGAGTGAGGGGGCAGGAGGCTTAGGGCAAGACAAAGGCTTGGGAGGCAAGCTTGAAGACGACGAAGCGACGTCGCCGGGTGCACAGGAGGCTGTTGCCTGAGATGGGGCATCATCAGCCCGCGCAGGTGCATTGCCTTGTTTTTTTTTCTTTGCCTTATGAGGCACCCAATTCAGCACCGCCTCTTGCTCTGCATCTGCAATCCGCATCAAACGGGGGTGCCTCGCAGTGCCATGCACATCTGCATAGTGTTGGGCCATGCAGTATCACCAAACTGTCTTGGTGCATAGGGGAGTACGTATCCCCAACTCAAGGGGCCACACCAAAGCGTGGGAGTCCGCATCCCCAACTCAAGGGGCCACGCCAAAGCGTGGGGTTCCGTATCCCCAACTCAAGGGGCCACGCCAAAGCGTGGGAAAGAAAGACAAGAAGAGGAAAGAAAGAACGCATGGCGTTTGCCCCTGAAAGAATTTGGCGCTGCACTTGGGCCGGGGTTTTGCTCCGAATGCAGGATCTTCACTTCGCAACGAACAACACTTGTATAGCGGCCCGTCTTGCTAATCTTCCGCTCGAAAGCACTTCGCAACAAACGGCATTTGTATAGTGCCTCGTCTTGCTAATCTGGCGCTCAAAAGCACTGATGGCTTGATGAAAGGGAAGCATTAGCGAAAAAAAAGGGGGGTGCAGTTGGCGCCATGCAAAAAAAAGGGGCGCAGTTGGCGCCATGGTAAAAACCGGGTGCCGTAGGCGCCATGCTCCCCCAGCCCACTATCTCTCAAAACCTCTGGGGGGGGGGGGGGGGGGCTTGGGGCCATGAGGCAACGGAAACTGGGCTCGCATACGCCCCCGGGCGGCTTGGGGGGGGGGGGGCATACAAGGACCGGGCCCGGCCGCCCCCCTCCCCCCTGAGAATTATTTTGTCAAATTGTCTTGGCCACCAACGCAAAGCTAAGTACTCTGACTCGGTCGAAAAGCTCAATCCCAGGTCCGTAGGGGGAAGTCAGCTCATGACTGGTACCCCCTTGCCCCCTGTTGTGGTGTTGGGGACTCGGGTCAGAGGAATCTCAAACTCCAGTAGGTTATACTTCCATATTTTGGTCTGACTCATTTGGGTGGGGTTTCCATGGGTTGGAAGGATCCCATATTTCCCATGGCTAATTGCAGTGCACAAACAGCTGGTTTCGATAAGGTTTGCTTGTTTGAACGAATGTTGCGCAGTATTTGCGCAATCTATAAGCCTTTCGCAACTGAATAGGGGCAACATGTCTTTGGGCACCTAGAAAGGAGTGGCCATTTCTGGACTCACAAAGGTTCAACAAAAGGATCAACAGGGTGCTTCAAGTAATTCCAGACCATTTGGGACGCTCAGGCAAGTGTTTTTTGGCGGTTTTGGGTGGTTTTTGACCCATTTTAGCGTGCACAAACCCGCAACTCAAAAACGACTTTGAAGTAGGATGTTGGGGTTGAAAAGGGGGTCAAAAAAGTTTTTTTTTCAAAGGTAATACCTATTCCAAGAAACTTGTGGTCCGCTTCAACGGTGAAAATTAGCTCAACGGCCTAAATCCACTTGGTTGAGCCCTCAAAATGGTGTTGGAACAACTATCTAATATAAATCTATCTAATTTTGACCCACCGATGAACCTTGATACCCCTACCCTAGCACGACAAAACTAGAAGTGGTCACATAACCCCTGTTGTCTCGGGTGCCCCCATGTATACCGAATGGCTACATAACCCCTACCTTCTCAGGGTCCCTAGAATGGGGGGGTGGGGGCAAAATCAGAAGTGGCTACATAATCTCTACCGTCTTGGAGGCCCACATGTGGGCAGAATGGCTACGTAACCCCTGCCTTCTCAGGGGTTCCCAACGGGGGCAAAAATGGCCAGCATTGGGGGGCGTACCGTGCGCTGTGCGCGCGCTGTGCGAAAAGTTGGCTGTTCTCCACCACCGGGAGTTCGGTAAGTTCAGAAGATTGAAAAGACGTCATTGAATGGCTGCTGCAGTGGACGGGGCTATAGGGGGCAGAACTTAGGTCCCTGGGACCCATGGCAAGCATCAGATGTTTGAATTTTTGAGTTTTGAATTGATTGTGCATGATTCCGCAGGTGGGTGGTTTTCAGGGTTGTTACCTGGATAATCACCGTAATAATTGGCGCTGTGCGCACGTTGTGCGAAAACGCCCCCTTGGTCTCTGGAAAAGTGCCGGCGGGCAATCGTGAACAAAAAAACCAGAGTCCGTAAGGACCCCCTCTGAAATGTGTGTATGTTTGTGTGTGACCTTGTATGGAACACCCGTGTTGTGAACGTGCGGTGTACCAACTATGCAAAAAGTATGGTGTTGTCGATACAAGGCCCAAAGACTAGGCAGGTGAGCGCATTACGCAGAGAACAGACCACCCATCAGAACTCCCCCAAGCATGCCCAAACCATTCTTTGTCCGTGAACGTGCCTGGACAGTCTAGCTCACTGAAATCCTTACATGCACTCCTGATAAACTAAGACATGCACCACAGCCGTCGTTTCTCTAGCCACTAGGGGGCATTTACAGCTTCTCTGTTGACATTGGTGGACCTTATTTTATTGAACCTGACAATGAAATTCTATGAGGCTACACACACAGAGAGAGAGGGGGGGGGGGGGCGTTTTCGCACAGCGCGCGCACAGCGCCAGTTATTACGGTGTTTACCCCGGTAACAGCCCTGAAAACCTGCCACCTCTAGAAGCATGCATGAGCAATTCAAAAGTCCGAAATTCAAACGTGTCGTGTTCTCAGAATTATCCAATGTCCAAAACAATGCAATGTAGACAATAAAATTGTCTTGCGGGTGTTCAAGAACACCTGAAAATATATTAGGGGCTACTCGGGAACATCAATATCGCAAGTATGCTCATCCATGCAACCTCTACACAAGTAAAGGTCACACGTGGAGCATTCCGATGTGTCCCTTTTGCCACAAACTTGGCAAAGGAAAGTATCCTCCTCTTCCTCATCAACCTCAGGGGCCTCTTAGGGAGCCATATCTTGGATCATGGTCCCTCTTCCCCTGCCCATTTTAGCCTATGGAGCACGGCTGCGAGTAGCATATGCAGGGCAGAGGCAACTCACTGAGATTGCAGCCGAAGGACCAAAATGCAGAATTCTTGGAAGCAGATCTCGTCTGGCCCACAAGTACGGCACAGGGACGTAGCCCCATACGTGCTGAATACCCCGGGCGATAGCTCCATCTGATCTTTCAGGAGATGCATGAGCTTTGACATGGAAACGGTGCCATGACCTACCAAGGGAGGGGCAGGGAGGACTGAGAGGCAGGAGGGGTGGAGAGAGCACAGGAGTGGTGGAAGCAAGCAAAAGTTTCAAGCAACTAAAAAAAATAAGCGCTTGCTGATAATTGGGGGAGGGGTTTAGTAAACTTGGATAGCTCCATGAAGTCAACACATAGCATGGTGTTTATCTGGTTTGAGATTAGCAGACTTTGCAGTATACTAACAATTGCCCAGCGATTACCGTATCATTCGCGCGCACGCATTCCCAAAGAATTGCAGACACATCTTCCATTTCCTCAGTCTTGTCTTCACTTTAGGGCTCCCATGGTGTTACCAAAATACCAGAGAAAAGAAGGAGGAATAATCCACCAAGGTACAATTCCACTTGCCTTCACATTTACTTCAAGTTGACTGATTGGAAATTGCATATAAAGCGGGGGGGGGGGGGGGGATTTTGTCTGGGGACAATTTTGGCGGGGAAATTTGTGAGGGGAAAATTGCTACACACTTCCAACTTTGGTGCAGGGCCATCAGACATGGGAAACATCGAGACCCCCCAACCTTTGGTTCCTTGTGCACAATCGGTTGTGTGGAACTTTGGCAGGTCCAAAATCTGAAAAATACCAACTCATCAGAGATAAAAAAAAGAAGCCAGTTGCAAACAAGACAGACTTCCTCATGGCACTCCTTGCGTGGTGGTTGTGAACAATATCTCCTTTTGATAAGGATGAGCCACTTAAGGTAGGCGACCATCTGTAAAAATTTTCAGACCTCAATGTGTACCTGTTGACAGGTCTACCCAACAGATCTGATGCCCTGAATTCAGGCGACCAATTAATCAACAAAAGTTGATGCGACCACATCCGTCAAAGAGCCAAGCTACGCCTTGTTTGTCGTTGTGTGATAGTGCAGACGGCAAAATCCCCCCAAAGACGCCTCTGGACATGAGTGAGCGTGCCATGAAACCCCTCATTTGCCTGTGGCTCTCACAGTGGTTGGCTTCTCCAGAGTTGAAGGGCTTCTCAACAACGACCAACTTCTCTCTCCCAAGTAAGCAAGATGAATGGACGTGACAAACAGACTGATTGCCAACAACAGCGCAACAATACTTGGCTACCAACGCCACTGAGGATGCACAAAGAGCAGCAAATGCCCCAAATTGCGAAAAAAATTTTCGCAGGGAAACTTTTGACATCAAACTGAAAAACGAAATTTTCCCCACGAAATTGTCCCCTGACGAAATCCCCCCCTCCCCCTGTAGAATACATCCCAATAGTGCAGACAACCAAAAGCAACACGGCAATGACATGGGAAGTGTATCTCACCCCAAAAACCGCCTCAAATCCTGCTCCTCCTTTTGGAGGCGGATGTGGATTTGTGCTTGGCCAGCTCAAAGCCCTGGCACAGTAACTAGAGCCCCCCCCCCCCCCCCATCTGCTCCACATTTCGAGGCTGGCGGCAAATCAGACACCATTTCACCAATTTCTCCAAAGATGGAGGGAAAGGGGTTGCGGGACCTGTTGGGGTTTTGAAGGGACGGACAGCAATATGTGATCCAACATGGGTAGAGAAAATAGCTGAAACGAGATGTCAAACCTGAGGGGGTGGCTAGTGTGAGTACCGACTATAGCGAGGAGGGTTTGGCTTGAGGGAAGGTGACTGAACCACTTCGAATGTTGCTATTGTTGGGTGATTTTACTAGAACCAACCTCGGAACAACCACTTAAAAAACGCTGCATCCACACACCAAAGCTGTCAGTAAAGAACGAAGCAGTACACCATTGTCTTCAAAACACCCTCAGGAACCCAGAATGTCAACACAATCCCAATAAAAAAAGTAGGGACATCGCTGCACCAAAATGCATTTATGGTGGCCTCTCCTCCTGTCACTTTCCATGCACTTCTGGTTGGGGGGGTCCAAAATGGCTGAAATTGTGCACAGTGCACAGCACACCACCTTGAAGCTCAGGTTGAAGCTTGCCACATAAAGACAAATTCAAAAGTGCTGTTTTTGGGCCCTCCACCTGTCCACATTTATGTACAATGCAAGCAGCCCTTGGCTCAAGAATTTGTCTCTTGAGGAGAGAATGGACCTTTTGGACGCCTAAAAGAGCCCCAAAGAAGAAGACATGCTAAAGTGCTTCACACCTACAAGGTCCATGCACATTTCAAAGCCCGGGGGTACTTCCTTTTTTTTTCAGAGCCCTTTCAGAGCCCGTGGGCACTTGTTTTTGGAACAGCGCAAAGGGAATCCGCCCACCGAACGGACCGGATCTATGACAATTGCCATATTCGGACCCCCCCCCCCTGTTCGGGGCAAAATTTTTCCACTGTACGGGCCACTGTGCGGGGCGGACCTTTTTTGGTAAAAAAAAAACCCTCAGCAGGGCATTGCGTGGTGACCCCAATCATCAAAATATGTTCAGAATCTATACCACCAATAAGCCTGATGTCAGCAGAGACATGTCATACCTGAGTTGGTACATGCATGCGCTCACAGCTGAGGGGTCATGGGTTTAATACCTGTATCCGGCACCTTTTCTGGCGCTTTTTCTGGCGCTTTTTCTGGCGCTTCTGGCGCTTTTTCTGGCGCTTTTTCAGCATTACAAGTGCACATGACATGCAATGGACACAATCACAAACAACCCGGAACCTTTTCTGGCGCTTTTTCTGGCGCTTCTGGCGCTTTTTCTGGCGCTTTTTCTCGCGCTTCTGGCGCTTTTTCTGGCGCTTTTTCTGGCGCTTCTGGCGCTTTTTCTGGCGCTTTTTCAGCATTACAAGTGCACATGACATGCATTGGACACATGCATTGGATTTCTTTGCTTTGCGCAAGGGTTTCACTGGTTTCACTGGTACAGCACGCGTGGCAGTAGTAGTGGCTGAACTTGTTGCAGTATCAGTAGCGGTAGTAGCAGCAGTAGTAGTACTGGTTGAAGTAGCGGACCGGCTGGACATTGACCCAAAAAAAAAAGGTTTGGGCGGGCTTGGCGGACACACAGTTCACAAATAACCCAATCTTCAGCACAATCAGAATGCTTCTGTCGAAGGGTACAACGATCCGACTCGGCCAAAGACAAAAAAGCAACAGTTTCAGCATTCTTGGAGTGGCATACATTACAAGGCATAGTCTGGTCAAGAGCATGGGGGAGGGCAGGAAAAAGAGACAAATGGGTCCCTAATATTGCCCATTTCTGTGCTATGGTTCTGAGAACCCACTGTACCGGCCACTGTTCGGGGCTGTACGGGAAATACGGGATTCCCGTACGGGGGGGGGGGGGGGTTGTATTCCTTTCGCCAAAAAAAATTTGGTTTGCTGTTTCGTTTGCTGTTGGTGGACCCGTGTTTGGCACAATCCACATACCGACTACTTACTGAGCTGCGAGCATGGCAGCACAGGGCGAGCGCAGACTAAGCAAGAAAAGAGGGTTGAGGCAGTGAGACAACCAGACCTTCGGGGTCGATACGGCTGAACTCTCGTCGCAGGTGCTCATCCGTTGCAAGCTCCGCGGAGCTCAGGAGGTGGGCCAGGGAAGACGAGGTCGAGGGGGCAGGCCTACGTCGCGGTGCCCCCTGCCATGGCAGGCCACTGGGGCTGGGCGCCCGTGGAGCGCAGGACGCTGTGGCTTTGCGGTGCCGGGGAGTGTAGGACGGCAGAGGGCGGGGCCTTCCGCTGTCCATGCGCACCGTGGCGCCGCTGGCGGTCGTGTAGCAGGAGAGGGTATGCCGCACGGCCTCGTACGTTTGCCTGGCGTCCCACCACACGTCAGCCTCGACAGACTGTGAGCCACCGACCGGTGCTGATGGGTGGGCAGGCCGCCCCATTGCGCGGCGACCCTCCACAACGTGGGTGTCCCCGTGGCTCATGCCGCTCTTAGGGGGGCTGCGGATGGGGCCTGGGCTGGGCGCCGTACCTCCCTCCAAGGGCTGGCCCAAGGGGCGGCATACAGGGACGGCTGCACCTCCGGTGAGAGCATTGCTGCAGCTGGAGGGGCGTGCAGGGGGCTGAGGAACGATGGGGTTGCTCGGGGCGGTGGCGGTGTAGGATTGTGTCGGGGCATGGGTGCGGCTTAGCTGCTGCTGGGGAGGCGCGGCAGGATGCAGGGCCTGGGTAGGACTGGAGGTTCGGGGCAGCAGCTGCTGGGGGGGAGGCACAGCCCGGCCTGTGATGGTTGGGTCAGGCATCTGGGTGGGGCCGGGGGATGGGGGGGGGGGGGGCTGGACAAGAACTTGCGTCACCCAACTCAGGAGTTCTCTTTATCTGGGTCACCTATCCGGACATCTACGGAGCTGTGGCTATGCGGTTGCAGCATCAACGGTATCATGCCCTGACCACGGGGGGGCCGTCTCCTCGCTTTTGTACGCGACTCCCCCCCCCATTAGAAGTGGGCCGAAGGCCCCTTTGGGGGGGGGGGGGGGGGGGCATTGGAGGGGGGGGTTCAGGGAGGGGCGGTGGGGGGGGGGGGGTTCAGGGAGGGGCGATGGGGGGGGGGGGTTCAGGGAGGGGCGATGGGGGGGGGGGTCGGGAGGGTCGGTTGGGGGGGCGGTCTAGGTGGGGCAATTTGGGGTAGTGGGGGGGGGGGGGCATAGGCTCCTGTTACCTCCCCTTGCCCTCCCTCAGGGATGAGAGCTAGGGCTAGGGTTAGGGTTAGGGTTAGGGTCACCGAGCTGGTGGAACCAGTCTTGGTTTTATAACCCTTTTTAGTGTCTAGGGTGGACCTACCAGGTTTAGCAAGCAAGCAGCAAGCAGCAAGCAGCAAGCAGCAAGCAGCACGCGCGAAATGGGCCAAAATCAGACGTCCGTCGTGGTGCTTCGGATTCGGGTGAAATTTTGGTGGATGATACCTATGGGTGTGAAGTACAATCACACAACGTTTGAGCAAGAAACTCAACGGTGGCGGCCGGGAACGGGATTCGCAAGTGGCGGACCTCACTTTCAAAAACTGCAGTTCGGGGCCAAAAACAGCCATTTTTGGGCTTAAAAAGCCCTGGAACACATTCAAAACGGCCAAACAAAGGGAAACGGTGGCTACTCTGCACGTGCGGCTTGACTTCCCCATGTCAACGAGCTCTTTGCCGCCCTCTAACTCCATGATATGTCCCGGAAACGGCCCAAAAAGGCCCCCAGAAGCTCCAAATGCCGACAGCCACAATACAAGAATAGGCCATATCTTTGGCTACATGGCTCAAAATGCGATTCCGAGAGCACCTTCTCCACCTGCAACCCCCCACTTTTTGTGGTTTCCACCCCTAAGAATTGCCCAAACGGACACCTAGACCCCAATACCTAGGCCCATTAGGCTGCGGCAAACTGCGAGCTCAAGCCCAAACAGGTGGGTGCATGGGTCAACAGGGTCCAGTAGGGGCAAAAAGATGACTTTTCTCAAAAACGTTCCTAGACCATGTGTGACGCTAAAACAAGTGTTTTTGGACCATTTTGAGCTTGTGGTGGCCCATTTTGGTCCTCCGAAAATCCCAAAATGCCTTGAAAATGCGCTGTTTTGGGACCAAAAATGGGTCAAAAATGGGTCAAAAACGCATTTTTCCAAACCTCATCCTAGACCATTTGGGGTGCACAAACGGGTGAAATGAGCCCATTTTGAGCCCATTTTGGGGCATTTTGGCCCCTCAGAAGTCCAAAAAGCCTTGAAAGTGGGCCTTGTGGTGATGGGGTTCACTTGCAAGCTGATTTCACTTTGTCAAGCGCCATCAATGTGTGAATCATTCTTGCTGTCCCTCACCAGTCATAGCTGATGTTCCCTCCCCCACCAGCTCGGTCCCAATATTGAGTCTTGATTAGGGTTAGGGTCACCGAGCTGGTGGAACCAGTCTTGGTTTTATAACCCTTTTTAGTGTCTAGGGTGGACCTACCAGGTTTAGCAGCAAGCAAGCAAGCAAGCAAGCAAGCAAGCAAGCAGCAAGCAAGCAAGCAAGCAGCACGCGCGAAATGGGTAAAAATCAAATCTCCGTCGTGGTGCTTCCGATTGGGGTGAAATTTTGGTGGATGATACCTATGGGTGTGAAGTACAATCACACAAAGTTTGAGCAAGAAACTCAACGGTGGCGGCCGAGAACGGGATTCGCAAGTGGCGGACCTCAGTTTCAAAAACTGCAGTTCGGGGCCAAGAACAGCCATTTTTGGGCCAAAAACAGCCCTGGAACACATTCAAAACGGCCAAACGAAGGGAAACGGTGGGTACACTCCACGTGCCGCTTGACTTCCCCGTGTCAACGAGCTCTTTGCAGCCCTCTAACTCCATGATATGTCCCGGAGACGGCCCAAAAAGGCCCCCAGAAGCTCCAAATGCCGACAGCCACAAACCAGGAATAGGCCATATCTTTGGCTATATGGCTCAAAATGCGATTCCGAGGGCACCTTCTCCACCCACAACCCCCCACTTGTTGTGGTTTCCACCCCTCAGAACTGCCCAAACGGACGCCTAGACCCCAATACCTAGGCCCAGTAGGCTGCAAGCTGCAAGCTCAAGCCCAACAAGGTGGGAGCCCAAATGGGTTAACAGGGTCCAGTAGGGGCAAAAAGATGACTTTTCTCAAAAATGATCCTAGACCATGTGCGACGCTAAAACAAGTGTTTTTGGACCATTTTGAGCTTGTGGTGGCCCATTTTGGTCCTCCGAAAATCCCAAAATGCCTTGAAAATGGGCTGTTTTGGGACCAAAAATGGGTCAAAAATGGGTCAAAAACGCATTTTTCCAAACCTCATCCTAGACCATTTGGGGTGCACAAACGGGTGAAATGAGCCCATTTTGAACCCATTTTGGGGCATTTTGGCCCCTTAGAAGTCCAAAAAGCCTTGAAAGTGGGCCTCGTGGTGATGGGGTTCACTTGCAAGCTAATTTCATTTTGTCAAGAGCCATCAATGTGTGCATCATTCTTGATGTCCCTCACCAGTCATAGCTGATGTTCCCTCCCCCACCAGCTCGGTCCCAATATTCAGTCTTGATTAGGGTCATGGGTAGGGTTAGGTGTAGGGTTAGGAGCATGCTGAGGGTTGGGGTGGGTGTTAGAGTCAAGGTTGGGTTCAAGTATAGCGTTGGGGTGCTCCACTGCTTGGGCGGGGAGGGATGCTATGTTGGCAAGGGGAATGAAAAAAAATTTCGGGCGCCTTCGGCGCCACCATATGTATGGCCGGTAGCTATTGACCCTTGGTAACTAAGTGGGCCCGGAGGGCAGGGAGGGGGGGGGGGGGGGGAGTCGCGTACCCAAACCGAGGAGACGGCCCACCCGTGGCCCTGACGTTCTCCATCTGCGTCTACCTGTGCTGCCAATTCCTCTGTCAGCCAGTCTCTCTGCTCTGCATGTGCCGTTGTCTGCCCCATGCATTGACATGGGTCAAAATGAGGCATATGACAATCTCATATCTTCCCCATTCACATTGGGTCACAGGATCTGAGCTTGCGACCAGTGCCCACTGGCTATCTCCCTCTACAACACAGCATCCCTCCCTGTGGCGTCCATAATGTGCATTGTCAGGAGATAACCCCTGCGCAGTTGAATAATCCTGATCTCATCTGAGTCAGGCCTCTGCCCCTCACATTGCATGTTGCAGCACATGCTCCGTTTCAGAGAGGGTGTGAATCTTGCTTGGCCACTGCAATCAAATTCTGCACTTCAACCACCATTCACCAAGCATCGATGGATGATTGGTCCGCGAAGTGAAAAATGCAACTTGTGTACAAAAAATCGTCGGTGCGTGTAAGTTTTTTTTGCGGTAAGGTTGTTGAATTTTTTTTTGTTTGCGGTAAACAGAAATGCACAAGGCTCTTAAGGCAAGGCGCCCCCTAAGCAGCCGAGTTTACCCTAAGAGTTGCTCTGCCCAATAGAGCATTGTGCCTGGGAGTGCATTTTGATTGCTTTCGATGTGATTAGGGGCCATTGCTAATGTTGTCGTACCCAAAACCCAACCCTTCATATCCACATGTAAGTAATACAAGCAGGGTGTCGAACCACGGTCACCCATGTTACCATCATTTCCAGGAACCCGGGCTTTGCTTGCACATAGGGGAGGAGGGATGGGACAGTTTCGTGCAGACCTGGCCTATGAGCCCGGTCCTATCATCTCCAGCCCCCGGACCCGGCAAACAGTTGAGTTCTGCACCGGTGCTCCTCGACTACGAGCCAGGAATGCCTCAAAACGGTACAAAACAGGCCAACAACATCCCAACGATGATGAAAAGGGGATACATCGGGCCAAAGACATGCCAGAACAGCTTCCTGAAGGACCCTGTTTTAGTTTGGATGGGCTGAAAACGATCTGGCATGCGTCTTTGGTCGAAAGGTTCAGGAAACAGCCATTGAGGCGTTACCTGGCGAGTGGGTGCGTTGCAATGTGGACACACGTTGACACCCATGTTGCCACACGTTGACACACATGTTGCCACACGTTGACACCAATATTAATACACGTTGACACCAATGTCGACACACGTTGGCTTGGCCTGCACTTTGGCACACGTTGACACCCACATTGACACCCACAGCCTCCGGTGCCACTGAACTCGACCGCCATCACATACGCGCAATCCCTTTGTTGCAAAGTGACTGGTTGACAGCTGCTGGGGCGGGAGGCCTCAATTCCCTTGATCCGTTCTGAAAGGCAACGCACCTGCAAAGCGGGCGTGAATGCCAACACATGTTTTGCCCAGCATGGGGACTGGTCAAAAGGGAGGTGGAAAACAGGTTTGCGGGGGGAGGGGCCGCTCAAACCCCCTGAAGGAGGGCTGAAGGAGGACTGTCCAAATGACCTTTGGCACCGAAAGCGCCAGGGGAAAAGATCCGTCGATGGCGACCTCCCGAATTCCAAAAAAAAACCGTTTCTTTTTCCCTAGCGTACAAGCCTCAAAATGATTGCGCTGACCATTTTGGAGGCATGTGCGCTGAGACAAAGGAGTATTTTCTTGGGGGAACCCACCGGACATTTAAGCCCTAAAGGGTGGGATCCCCCAAAAAGTTCAAACAATGCCCGTGTTTGACTCTGCTGAGTGGGAAGGGAATGGAGTAGGAAGGGAATATGGATGCCGACGGTGGGGACTACTAAATGATAAAGGGGCAAACCTGCCGCATGCTGCTCCTGCGGGGAAGTACCCGGGGCCACCCCTAAAATGGTGTCGGCTGCTGGAGGCTCAAACGCGAGATGCAGGGGCTCCGTGGGAAGGAGATCCAGCAGATCATCTCCACCCGGCTGTTCAGGGGTGGAGGGCTGAGCAGTTGGCGAAGGACTGCGCTGCAGAAGGGGCAGCACCGCAGCCGTGGTAATATTCAAGTGAGCAGGAAGAGCGTCAAGAGACTGCTGCTCGGCAGCGCTGGCCACCGGAGGGATGACAGGCTCGTTGGCCTTCCGCTTGTGCAGGTGGGACAGCAGGCGTAAGGGATAAGACACCGGGCCCAACTCCGCCGCCACCTCTTCAAATACACTCCAGTACGACGTGACCTCCGGGGCCTTCCGCTTGTGCAGGTGGGACAGCAGGCGTAAGGGATAAGACAATGGGCCCAACTCCGCTGCCACCTCTTCAAATACACTCCAGTACGACGTGACCTCCGGGGCCTTCCGCTTGTGCAGGTGGGACAGCAGGCGTAAGGGATAAGACACCGGGCCCAACTCCGCCGCCACCTCTTCAAATACACTCCAGTACGACGTGACCTGCGGGGCCTTCCGCTTGTGCAGGTGGGACAGCAGGCGTAAGGGATAAGACAATGGGCCCAACTCCGCCGCCACCTCTTCAAATACACTCCAGTACGACGTGACCTCCGGGGCCTTCCGCTTGTGCAGGTGGGACAGCAGGCGTAAGGGATAAGACAACGGGCCCAACTCCGCCGCCACCTCTTCAAATACACTCCAGTACGACGTGACCTGCGGGGCCTTCCGCTTGTGCAGGTGGGACAGCAGGCGTAAGGGATAAGACAATGGGCCCAACTCCGCTGCCACCTCTTCAAATACACTCCAGTACGACGTGACCTCCGGGGCCTTCCGCTTGTGCAGGTGGGACAGCAGGCGTAAGGGATAAGACAATGGGCCCAACTCCGCCGCCACCTCTTCAAATACACTCCAGTACGACGTGACCTCCGGGGCCTTCCGCTTGTGCAGGTGGGACAGCAGGCGTAAGGGATAAGACAATGGGCCCAACTCCGCTGCCACCTCTTCAAATACACTCCAGTACGACGTGACCTCCGGGGCCTTCCGCTTGTGCAGGTGGGACAGCAGGCGTAAGGGATAAGACAACGGGCCCAACTCCGCCGCCACCTCTTCAAATACACTCCAGTACGACGTGACCTCCGGGGCCTTCCGCTTGTGCAGGTGGGACAGCAGGCGTAAGGGATAAGACAATGGGCCCAACTCCGCTGCCACCTCTTCAAATACACTCCAGTACGACGTGACCTCCGGGGCCTTCCGCTTGTGCAGGTGGGACAGCAGGCGTAAGGGATAAGACAATGGGCCCAACTCCGCCGCCACCTCTTCAAATACACTCCAGTACGACGTGACCTGCGGGGCCTTTCGCTTGTGCAGGTGGGACAGCAGGCGTAAGGGATAAGACAACGGGCCCAACTCCGCTGCCACCTCTTCAAATACACTCCGGCACGACGTGACCTGCGGAGCCTTCCGCTTGTGTAGGTGGAACAGCAGGCGTAGTGGATACGAGACAGGGCCGCATTCTGCCGCAACCTCTTCAAATACCCCCCAATATGACCGTGGGCATGGTGGTGTCACCCACCCACATTGAAAGCCCCCCCCAAACTTCACCACCTTCCCTCCTGCCTTTGCATGGGCCCAAATCGCGTCCATCTGTGTACCATCAATCCCAAGCTTCGCACATCCATCCATTGCATTGTACACCAAACCTCTGCCAACAGCCTCCTCCCATCGCAGCCCAAACACCCTGGCAAACTCCTCCCGCTTGGCAGATGGGGGATTCAGGTCTTGAGGCTTGCTGAGCGATGCCTTGTTAGCGATGGCGTAGTAGTGGTTGTCAATCAACCGCTTCTCGCTGATGGTCGTGCTGTCCAGAGCTCCACCATCAATAATCCTAATCCCACATTCTGCAAATTTGGTCTTCACAAGACTTATCGTCTGGGCCGTCATTGCGTGAGGCTTGATGAATACAAAAGCCTGGTTCTTCGTCGCACTGATGAATCCACGCCCCCCTGCAATCATCTGGGCCCGATGCAAGCACTCACTGCAGTCCAAATCCTCCAAGGTATCGAATAGAGATTGTGCCTTGCCTTCAAAAGTGACTTGGGGGTCTTTGGTCCACTGCAGGACGGTGTCCTCAGAGATCCCTGCTGCCAGCATGGCCTTCCCAAACTCATCAGTCGCTACAGCTGCACCCAGCCAGTTCATTCTCTCCGCCAATGCCTCGAAGGGCGACGCGCTTGCGTGCATGCCGTTGTCTCCCACATCAGGCTCGCTCTGCAGCCCCAGCTCCTTCCACTGCCCCAGAATCATCCAGCGGCATGATCCCCTTTCAGCCTTCTTCGGATCCGTGGCCCCCACTACCTCACGCCGGAAATCAGCCCAGGACAACGCTTTAGAGTCCCACTCCACAGTCATAAAGGAAAGGGAGGCCCCCGGCTTGGTGTACTTCTCCCGCATTGCCATGTAGAACCCGTTGACGACGTACATTGCCCAGATGCCTGTGCTGCTAGCACCGTCAGCGCTACTACAACTCGATTTTGGCGTCCAACGCTCAGGTTCACTTTGGTGCCTTCATGGTCTACATGGCTGGCCGAAGAAAAGACTGTGGGAAAAGGTTGGGCAAGACAACAAGAAACGGATGGGATAGTGTAGCGCGCAACGCACATGCACTACTATCCCCCTTTGCCAACAGGCAGTATTCCATCCAGCAAGGCGAGACATAAGCTTTTCATCGATGATTGAAGCTTAACCACAGACAAACGTGCCTGCACAAATGGTGTTGCGAGGCTTTGAAGACTTTGTGTGTCACTGACCGCCCTGTGCACATGCCAACAGCCTCTGCAGCTGGGGAACATAGCCAATTGCCAATGCACCCCCTTTTAGGGGGAGGGTGAAGGTCCTAGACCCAACCTTGACAGCATGAATAAACATGGCAGAAACATGACAAAAAGCCAGAATACAAATGGAAGCATCTGAAAAACCAGGCTTGACCTTACCCCAAAGTTTGTGAGCTGCAGAGCAGGTGTGAAATTCTTTTGAACTGTCCCTGTAGAGTGAGACACGGTGAAACCTGTGGCGCTGCACATCAGACAAATGGTCATAAAGGCACTTCCCTCCACCTACCCTCTATCCTTGCACAGCAGCAGAATAAGGTGCTGCCAGGTTAGAACACGACTTTCCGTTGTGGCTGACTAAGGGAACACTTCCCGCGCACAGCAGGCGCCGCAGGGAAAGGGTAATTAGCTCAGTGTACACTGTCCAGGAAATCCCCCACCCTTGTCTAAGCTACGGCCTTGTCTAAGCTGCGGCAGGCGTAGGGACCATATTAATTCCGTACCTAATTTAACTCGGTGAAGTGAAGTGCAACCGCATAAGACATAGTTTTGGTGACAAATCTGCCAATTACATGCAGTCATGGACACATTCATTGTGGTTGTTTGCCCACTTGAACCCAGGGAGCTCTGATTTTGGGGATATTTGTGCATTATCTTCCCCTTTCTTGTGGTGGCATGTGTGCCGGTAGTTGTATGTGTCATGCGCAAGCTACGGCCTTTTCTAAGCTACAGTAGGCGTAGGGAGCGTATTAAGTCTGTACCTTTGCGTAGCTTAGCCATAGAACGACGATAGACGTCACCCCCGGTGTCCCACCGGCAGGAAATCACAGTGCATTGTCATAAATATGGTACCGGAGGCGCCGCCAAAGATAATCAGCAATGCGGCGCTGGAGGCACCGCCACAGATTGTCCACAAGACGGCGCTGGAGGCACCGCCACAAATTGTCTAACAGGTCATCGGTCAGTCCCTGGGCTGTCCCTCATCTCCCGGCTGTGGTCACATCCTTGTTTCACTTACATCTGTACTAAACTCCGACAACCCCGGCGACGACAAGGAGGGTCGCCGGGTCGCCGACGACCACCAAGAAAGCAAGAGACTATGCACACAGGAAAACGGGCGCCGTAGTCAGCTCGCCACGGCGAGTGCCGCATCATGGATGTGCTGCTGATGTCTTGCGCAGCACTCCGCGCAGTCGCCCACGTTCTGGCGTGTTGTCTCGCAGCCAGGTGGCTGCAGCTTGCTTGTTGCCCGCATGGTGTTGGGTTCCCCGCGAGACCTTCACCTTATCTTCACTGGTATGCAAACTGTTCGTGGGGATTTGCCGTATGCATGGGGTCACGTGTGCAGATGCAGGGATGGCATGCGTGCTGCGACCGAATCGTCCACCTCTGGGCTGTACTCGACCACATGTGCCAGAGGGGCCCAAAACTGGCGCTGGTTCGTCGCCAGGCCGGTCAATGGCGTTGTCATCGGAGGAGTCGACAATTTCGATAGGCACAGGTCCCGTCGACAGTGCCGCACCTGGGTCCACCCGGACCGTTCCCATGGGCCAGATGTCCATGGCAAACGTTGATCGCAAGTGGATACTCCCTGTGGAGGTGGGCCAAGGGAGCAATGTGGGAAGGGAGAACTGCCTGCACAACTGCCGCTCACGCCACACAAAGACTCCCTGCAAGTGGCCCTTACCGTGCTCCTCGAGGGCACCGGATACGAACATATGGGGTGGCATGGGTGGCGTCGAATTTGAGCGGCAGCCTTGGGACAGCCTTATGAATCAATGCCAGTTGGGGACGTTGGGAGACTGAGGCCCAGACCAAAGTCTATGTGCCGCCGCCCCTCACCTGAGGTTGTCGTTGCACCAGTGGATTTTTGAGGAGGGCTTGACACCACGCCTGGACCCAAGGTCCCGAACGCGTGGGGATCCACTGGTTTTTGGTCTTGAAATCGTAAAACTGGATGCGGAAGGGGACGGATATGTCACGGGGACGAATGCTGGCTGCTTCGCCAACTCTGAGACAGTGCGCGGCACTGATACAGGATAATGCCACAACGACAAAGTCCTAGTCATTCTTGACGTTGTTGGCCATGGAGCACAGCAAAGAACAGCAAGGAGGTATTCCCCCAAACCCGCTTGGGCGGGGGGGCATGAAAGGCTCGATCGGCCCCTGCCGCCATACACCAGTGCATTGGTCGCTTTGTGGTGGCTGAAATTTGGGCCGACTGAGTGGCAGGGGGGGGGGGGGGGGGGCTGTCGGCCGGTTCCTCAACGGGCTCCCATCCCTCCCAACCCTCTTCCAGCCCATTTTTTTGACTCTCCCTCCGGTATCTCTTCCTGTCGTTTGGGGTGGGCCGAGATGTGACCAAAGAGGAGGGGTGACCGCCTGCGTCCCACATCCGCCAAGTGGTCCGCCCTGGTGTTTCCAGGTATGTCAATGTGAGACGGGGTGTGCAGCCATTTTACCAGTGGTCCTGCCGCCTCAGTGAGCGTGAGCAGCGTGTCCCACAAGTCTTTATGCTGGATGGGGCCTTTCGCATTTGTCCATCCATGTCGGCGCCATTTTTGTGCCCACCCTAACATACCCTTCGCGATCAGCTCACAGTATGGGCAAATCAGCATGTGCTCTCCTGCGCGGCGCCCCTCCAGAGCTCGGTGCGAGGCGCGCAACTCCCCCCGGATGTTGGTTTGTTCCTTGTCCAAGGGGATAAATGTTGCTGTGTCTCGGGAGTCTCCAAAATGCACTCCATAGCCCCCCACCCTTGCTGCCACTGGGTGCTGCTCCGATGAGCCGTTGGGGTATACCACGGTCCACCCTTGTTGTTTGTACACCTGGGTGACCCTCGCATGCTCCACCCTGATTGCCTCCGCCTGGTCAAATTTGTGTTTGCGTTTCTTGGGCGTGCACTACAGCTTTGGGGGGGGGGTGCGGAATCCCGATACCGTCACTCACGGGTGGTGCAATACCGTTGTTTGTTGCATAGCCGTTAATGCCTGGATCAGCAGTGTGGTTTCCGCCTTTGGCAGTGTGCACACCGGCATCGCCTCCCACCCACACAGTACCTTTACCCACATTGACACACAAAAATCCCATGTTGTGGTCCATTGTTGCATGCTCATTTTGGCTGCACACCATACTTACCATGACGCTCTGGTCGCCGTCCACAGCACAAGGCCCATGGGGGTGGTGAGTGAAAGCTCAGGTTTGTCCCAGAGCAGGCTTTTAGCATCCGTGGATGGTCCATCTGGGGTGTCCGCGAGGCCCATACACTGTGCCGCAATGTGTGCGGCTACTGGCAGGTATTTTCATACTGTGTGTTCACTGGTTTTCGTTTGACCGTCCCGCGGGCAGCGGGTCCCCCTTGGCTGCAAGTTGGCCAGCCGAGCCCCCACGGCGAGCTTTTTCCATAGTGCTTTCTGCATGAAAAGCTTGTCCTCTGTTGGAATTACGAGTTTACTCCAGGCCTGCCACACCTGCACTTCTTGCCTCAGGGGCTCTATACTCAGGGATACTCAGGGTATTTTTATGCGTATCCAGGAACAGCATGGAGTGCCAGGCCGGCAGCTGGTACAGCAGCTCATGTTTGGGTTCCGGCACCGCTGCTGCTCCTTTCAGGAGGGAGAAGGCCTTACAGGCCGTTCGTAGGAAGGGGTAGGTGTTCCAGGGGATGGGGCCCAACTGAAGCCACAGTACGAACCCGGGGTCTAGTTCCACTCCATTCGCTCTGGCCCGGTCACGCATGTGGGTCCCGGACAGCCTGGGCACTGCATTGGGCTCGTGTAGCGACGTGATGCATGCCGTCGCGTGCTGCCACATAAAAAAGTCCAGGGGGGCGGCATGTTGTTTCCCCCCTTGGCTGGCTCGTGGGCCACGATGGGGAGGGCCAGGCCCGAGCTGTTCAGGCAGAGGGCCACCTTATATACCTTTGTCACTTTTGCCACCACCATGTCTGAGGGGAAGTAGGCCCTTGCTGGGAAGATCAGTAGGGGCAGGACCCGTTCCTGGAACAGGGCTATGCGCTCCTCGTGGGAGAGTTGCAGTGTGCGCATGAAGTGGGCTCGGTGCAGTGCTCGTGCGATCAGGGGGGCGTATGCTTCATCGCTGGACACGTGTCCCACCAGTACTCCCAGGTACCGCACCTTTTGGTTGACGTGGATGCCAAAGGAGTTCAGTGCCTCAAGGTATCGGGGGGTCCAGGTGCCCTTAATCAAAAACGCCGACTTGCCCAGGTTCATCCGTAGTCCTAAGTACACGCCGTACACTTGTAGTGCCTCAAAAATCCACGGTAGCACTGCGCACACCGTGCTGGGGGGTTGTGGTCTGTAAAGAAACAAGTCGTCGGCATAAAACAAC
>OZ038388.1:61004659-61016030 GCA_964036045.1 Eutreptiella sp. 'Long Island Sound 2002' | reverse complement strand
CAGACCAAGAAATAATCCATGCAGGACTTCATGTTCATCACTGCCCGATGCAACCAGTGTTAGGTGCAACCACCCAACCACACACAAAAAAAATCAGAGGTGTTGGGACAGGGAGACACACAAATGGCACACACACACACACACACACACACACACACACACACACACACACACACACACACACACACACACACACACACACACACACACACACATACACACACACACACACACACACACACACACACACACACACACACACACACACACACACACACACACCACACACCACACACACACACACACACACACACACACACACACACACACACACACACACACACACACACACACACACACACACACACACACACACACACACACATACACACACACACACACACACACACACATACACACACACACACACACACACACACACACACACACACACACACACACACACACACACACACAGTTGGACAGTCTTGAGAGCGCCTAACTGCAAACAAGTACAGGTGTTGACAGTACTAAGGGCAGCAGCAGTGCCCATAGAGGTCTGGGCCGCAACAAGAGTAGCATAGAGGTGCATGACAGTAAGAGCAACAATGCTCAGACTTGGCCAATATAGACTGGGGCAGTGAACAAATGTTGGTGGTATTGCAAGTGGCGGTGTATAAACGTGAGCAATATGAAGAGCACCAGCGCACAAACATTGGCAACACAGATAGAGAGCATCGGTGCAGAAATGTTGGCGGCACTCAGAGTAGTGGTGCATAAACTTGGGCTATATTGGGAGCAGCATTGTCTTGGCCAGGCTGAGAATGTTGCTTTGCGTCAAAACAGCAGCGCAGCACACAGACAATGTGACACAATGTGACACAGGGAGCGGTGTGCAGAAAAATTATTGAGAGCAGCACATAAGCAGTGAAAACAGCATAGCTGGGTGACAGTGCAAGCAGCAATGTACGGACTTGGGCCTCCCTCCCTCCCCGTTTCCCTCCGAAAACAAAAGCATACTTGTTGTCTTGATTTATCCTTTCCTCCTTCTCCATTTAAACACCCTTGCAGCTGTCTACCTGTCTCCAGCGCCTACGCGTCCTCATCGGACTGCATGTTGGCAAGGATGCGCTTGACGGAGGCGGGGAGGTTTCTGTCCAGGTCCAATTGCCTGCTCCCGGTGGGCATCGCCTGGACCCTGGGGGACCCATTGATCGGCGGTTGAGGCAATGGCTGGGCCAACGGGACCAGGCCCACAGAGCGCTTTGGGCCCTGTGGGACCTTCCACCGCCGGAGAGATGCACAACGAAGCCGGTAAGGGTCGAAGATACGGCCTGCAGACACAGACCTCGGCCAAAGAGACATGCCCGTGTTGGCTTGCTACTAATCCCGCGCGCACCCGGGGCACTAACGCTCCCCCAGAGAATAAATCCATGATCATAATACATGGTACACGAAGTAAACAGTGAGAGGTGCTCATGGTACAGACACGTGGGGAACAAGAACAAAGCAAGAAAGGCGGTGAAAGAAAACTTCTCAGGAGCTGCAGGGCAGCCCTGGACGTCTTTCGGTCTGTCGAAGAAGAGCGCAAAGTGCAGCACTGGACAGTGCGGGTGCGGTGTGGTACAGTTTTGTACCTGTGCCCTCCTTTGTTACCTACACTGCCATCTGCACCATTCAACAGACCAAGAAATAATCCATGCAGGACTTCATGTTCATCACTGCCCGATGCAACCAGTGTTAGGTGCAACCACCCAACCACACACAAAAAAAATCAGAGGTGTTGGGACAGGGAGACACACAAATGGCACACACACACACACACACACACACACACACACACACACACACACACACACACACACACACACACACACACACACACACACACACACACCACACACACACACACACACACACACACACACACACACACACACACACACACACACACACACACACACACACACACACACACACACACACACACACACACACACACACACACACACACACACACACACACACACACACACACACACACACACACACACACACACACACACACACACACACACACACACACACACACACACACACACACACACACACACACACACACACACACACACACACACACACACACACACACACACACACACACACACACACACACACACACACACACACACACACACACACACACACACACACACACACACACACACACACACACACACACACACACACACACACACACACACACACACAGTTGGACAGTCTTGAGAGCGCCTAACTGCAAACAAGTACAGGTGTTGACAGTACTAAGGGCAGCAGCAGTGCCCATAGAGGTCTGGGCCGCAACAAGAGTAGCATAGAGGTGCATGACAGTAAGAGCAACAATGCTCAGACTTGGCCAATATAGACTGGGGCAGTGAACAAATGTTGGTGGTATGGTGTATAAACGTGAGCAATATGAAGAGCACCAGCGCACAAACATTGGCAACACAGATAGAGAGCATCGGTGCAGAAATGTTGGCGGCACTCAGAGTAGTGGTGCATAAACTTGGGCTATATTGGGAGCAGCATTGTCTTGGCCAGGCTGAGAATGTTGCTTTGCGTCAAAACAGCAGCGCAGCACACAGACAATGTGACACAATGTGACACAGGGAGCGGTGTGCAGAAAAATTATTGAGAGCAGCACATAAGCAGTGAAAACAGCATAGCTGGGTGACAGTGCAAGCAGCAATGTACGGACTTGGGCCTCCCTCCCTCCCCGTTTCCCTCCGAAAACAAAAGCATACTTGTTGTCTTGATTTATCCTTTCCTCCTTCTCCATTTAAACACCCTTGCAGCTGTCTACCTGTCTCCAGCGCCTACGCGTCCTCATCGGACTGCATGTTGGCAAGGATGCGCTTGACGGAGGCGGGGAGGTTTCTGTCCAGGTCCAATTGCCTGCTCCCGGTGGGCATCGCCTGGACCCTGGGGGACCCATTGATCGGCGGTTGAGGCAATGGCTGGGCCAACGGGACCAGGCCCACAGAGCGCTTTGGGCCCTGTGGGACCTTCCACCGCCGGAGAGATGCACAACGAAGCCGGTAAGGGTCGAAGATACGGCCTGCAGACACAGACCTCGGCCAAAGAGACATGCCCGTGTTGGCTTGCTACTAATCCCGCGCGCACCCGGGGCACTAACGCTCCCCCAGAGAATAAATCCATGATCATAATACATGGTACACGAAGTAAACAGTGAGAGGTGCTCATGGTACAGACACGTGGGGAACAAGAACAAAGCAAGAAAGGCGGTGAAAGAAAACTTCTCAGGAGCTGCAGGGCAGCCCTGGACGTCTTTCGGTCTGTCGAAGAAGAGCGCAAAGTGCAGCACTGGACAGTGCGGGTGCGGTGTGGTACAGTTTTGTACCTGTGCCCTCCTTTGTTACCTACACTGCCATCTGCACCATTCAACAGACCAAGAAATAATCCATGCAGGACTTCATGTTCATCACTGCCCGATGCAACCAGTGTTAGGTGCAACCACCCAACCACACACAAAAAAAATCAGAGGTGTTGGGACAGGGAGACACACAAATGGCACACACACACACACACACACACACACACACACACACACACACACACACACACACACACACACACACACACACACACACACACACACACACACACACACACTTGGACAGTCTTGAGAGCGCCTAACTGCAAACAAGTACAGGTGTTGACAGTACTAAGGGCAGCAGCAGTGCCCATAGAGGTCTGGGCCGCAACAAGAGTAGCATAGAGGTGCATGACAGTAAGAGCAACAATGCTCAGACTTGGCCAATATAGACTGGGGCAGTGAACAAATGTTGGTGGTATTGCAAGTGGCGGTGTATAAACGTGAGCAATATGAAGAGCACCAGCGCACAAACATTGGCAACACAGATAGAGAGCATCGGTGCAGAAATGTTGGCGGCACTCAGAGTAGTGGTGCATAAACTTGGGCTATATTGGGAGCAGCATTGTCTTGGCCAGGCTGAGAATGTTGCTTTGCGTCAAAACAGCAGCGCAGCACACAGACAATGTGACACAATGTGACACAGGGAGCGGTGTGCAGAAAAATTATTGAGAGCAGCACATAAGCAGTGAAAACAGCATAGCTGGGTGACAGTGCAAGCAGCAATGTACGGACTTGGGCCTCCCTCCCTCCCCGTTTCCCTCCGAAAACAAAAGCATACTTGTTGTCTTGATTTATCCTTTCCTCCTTCTCCATTTAAACACCCTTGCAGCTGTCTACCTGTCTCCAGCGCCTACGCGTCCTCATCGGACTGCATGTTGGCAAGGATGCGCTTGACGGAGGCGGGGAGGTTTCTGTCCAGGTCCAATTGCCTGCTCCCGGTGGGCATCGCCTGGACCCTGGGGGACCCATTGATCGGCGGTTGAGGCAATGGCTGGGCCAACGGGACCAGGCCCACAGAGCGCTTTGGGCCCTGTGGGACCTTCCACCGCCGGAGAGATGCACAACGAAGCCGGTAAGGGTCGAAGATACGGCCTGCAGACACAGACCTCGGCCAAAGAGACATGCCCGTGTTGGCTTGCTACTAATCCCGCGCGCACCCGGGGCACTAACGCTCCCCCAGAGAATAAATCCATGATCATAATACATGGTACACGAAGTAAACAGTGAGAGGTGCTCATGGTACAGACACGTGGGGAACAAGAACAAAGCAAGAAAGGCGGTGAAAGAAAACTTCTCAGGAGCTGCAGGGCAGCCCTGGACGTCTTTCGGTCTGTCGAAGAAGAGCGCAAAGTGCAGCACTGGACAGTGCGGGTGCGGTGTGGTACAGTTTTGTACCTGTGCCCTCCTTTGTTACCTACACTGCCATCTGCACCATTCAACAGACCAAGAAATAATCCATGCAGGACTTCATGTTCATCACTGCCCGATGCAACCAGTGTTAGGTGCAACCACCCAACCACACACAAAAAAAATCAGAGGTGTTGGGACAGGGAGAGACACAAATGGCACACACACACACACACACACACACACACACACACACACACACACACACACACACACACACACACACACACACACACACACACACACACACTTGGACAGTCTTGAGAGCGCCTAACTGCAAACAAGTACAGGTGTTGACAGTACTAAGGGCAGCAGCAGTGCCCATAGAGGTCTGGGCCGCAACAAGAGTAGCATAGAGGTGCATGACAGTAAGAGCAACAATGCTCAGACTTGGCCAATATAGACTGGGGCAGTGAACAAATGTTGGTGGTATTGCAAGTGGCGGTGTATAAACGTGAGCAATATGAAGAGCACCAGCGCACAAACATTGGCAACACAGATAGAGAGCATCGGTGCAGAAATGTTGGCGGCACTCAGAGTAGTGGTGCATAAACTTGGGCTATATTGGGAGCAGCATTGTCTTGGCCAGGCTGAGAATGTTGCTTTGCGTCAAAACAGCAGCGCAGCACACAGACAATGTGACACAATGTGACACAGGGAGCGGTGTGCAGAAAAATTATTGAGAGCAGCACATAAGCAGTGAAAACAGCATAGCTGGGTGACAGTGCAAGCAGCAATGTACGGACTTGGGCCTCCCTCCCTCCCCGTTTCCCTCCGAAAACAAAAGCATACTTGTTGTCTTGATTTATCCTTTCCTCCTTCTCCATTTAAACACCCTTGCAGCTGTCTACCTGTCTCCAGCGCCTACGCGTCCTCATCGGACTGCATGTTGGCAAGGATGCGCTTGACGGAGGCGGGGAGGTTTCTGTCCAGGTCCAATTGCCTGCTCCCGGTGGGCATCGCCTGGACCCTGGGGGACCCATTGATCGGCGGTTGAGGCAATGGCTGGGCCAACGGGACCAGGCCCACAGAGCGCTTTGGGCCCTGTGGGACCTTCCACCGCCGGAGAGATGCACAACGAAGCCGGTAAGGGTCGAAGATACGGCCTGCAGACACAGACCTCGGCCAAAGAGACATGCCCGTGTTGGCTTGCTACTAATCCCGCGCGCACCCGGGGCACTAACGCTCCCCCAGAGAATAAATCCATGATCATAATACATGGTACACGAAGTAAACAGTGAGAGGTGCTCATGGTACAGACACGTGGGGAACAAGAACAAAGCAAGAAAGGCGGTGAAAGAAAACTTCTCAGGAGCTGCAGGGCAGCCCTGGACGTCTTTCGGTCTGTCGAAGAAGAGCGCAAAGTGCAGCACTGGACAGTGCGGGTGCGGTGTGGTACAGTTTTGTACCTGTGCCCTCCTTTGTTACCTACACTGCCATCTGCACCATTCAACAGACCAAGAAATAATCCATGCAGGACTTCATGTTCATCACTGCCCGATGCAACCAGTGTTAGGTGCAACCACCCAACCACACACAAAAAAAATCAGAGGTGTTGGGACAGGGAGACACACAAATGGCACACACACACACACACACACACACACACACACACACACACACACACACACACACACACACACACACACACACACACACACACACACATACACACACACACACACACACACACACACACACACACACACACACACACACACACACACACACACACACACACACACACACACACACACACACACACACACACACACACACACACACACACACACACACACACACACACACACACACACACACACACACACACACACACACACACACACATACACACACACACACACACACACACACACACACACACACACACACACACACACACACACACACACACACACACACACACACACACACACACACAGTTGGACAGTCTTGAGAGCGCCTAACTGCAAACAAGTACAGGTGTTGACAGTACTAAGGGCAGCAGCAGTGCCCATAGAGGTCTGGGCCGCAACAAGAGTAGCATAGAGGTGCATGACAGTAAGAGCAACAATGCTCAGACTTGGCCAATATAGACTGGGGCAGTGAACAAATGTTGGTGGTATTGCAAGTGGCGGTGTATAAACGTGAGCAATATGAAGAGCACCAGCGCACAAACATTGGCAACACAGATAGAGAGCATCGGTGCAGAAATGTTGGCGGCACTCAGAGTAGTGGTGCATAAACTTGGGCTATATTGGGAGCAGCATTGTCTTGGCCAGGCTGAGAATGTTGCTTTGCGTCAAAACAGCAGCGCAGCACACAGACAATGTGACACAATGTGACACAGGGAGCGGTGTGCAGAAAAATTATTGAGAGCAGCACATAAGCAGTGAAAACAGCATAGCTGGGTGACAGTGCAAGCAGCAATGTACGGACTTGGGCCTCCCTCCCTCCCCGTTTCCCTCCGAAAACAAAAGCATACTTGTTGTCTTGATTTATCCTTTCCTCCTTCTCCATTTAAACACCCTTGCAGCTGTCTACCTGTCTCCAGCGCCTACGCGTCCTCATCGGACTGCATGTTGGCAAGGATGCGCTTGACGGAGGCGGGGAGGTTTCTGTCCAGGTCCAATTGCCTGCTCCCGGTGGGCATCGCCTGGACCCTGGGGGACCCATTGATCGGCGGTTGAGGCAATGGCTGGGCCAACGGGACCAGGCCCACAGAGCGCTTTGGGCCCTGTGGGACCTTCCACCGCCGGAGAGATGCACAACGAAGCCGGTAAGGGTCGAAGATACGGCCTGCAGACACAGACCTCGGCCAAAGAGACATGCCCGTGTTGGCTTGCTACTAATCCCGCGCGCACCCGGGGCACTAACGCTCCCCCAGAGAATAAATCCATGATCATAATACATGGTACACGAAGTAAACAGTGAGAGGTGCTCATGGTACAGACACGTGGGGAACAAGAACAAAGCAAGAAAGGCGGTGAAAGAAAACTTCTCAGGAGCTGCAGGGCAGCCCTGGACGTCTTTCGGTCTGTCGAAGAAGAGCGCAAAGTGCAGCACTGGACAGTGCGGGTGCGGTGTGGTACAGTTTTGTACCTGTGCCCTCCTTTGTTACCTACACTGCCATCTGCACCATTCAACAGACCAAGAAATAATCCATGCAGGACTTCATGTTCATCACTGCCCGATGCAACCAGTGTTAGGTGCAACCACCCAACCACACACAAAAAAAATCAGAGGTGTTGGGACAGGGAGACACACAAATGGCACACACACACACACACACACACACACACACACACACACACACACACACACACACACACACACACACACACACACACACACACACACACACACACACACACACAGTTGGACAGTCTTGAGAGCGCCTAACTGCAAACAAGTACAGGTGTTGACAGTACTAAGGGCAGCAGCAGTGCCCATAGAGGTCTGGGCCGCAACAAGAGTAGCATAGAGGTGCATGACAGTAAGAGCAACAATGCTCAGACTTGGCCAATATAGACTGGGGCAGTGAACAAATGTTGGTGGTATTGCAAGTGGCGGTGTATAAACGTGAGCAATATGAAGAGCACCAGCGCACAAACATTGGCAACACAGATAGAGAGCATCGGTGCAGAAATGTTGGCGGCACTCAGAGTAGTGGTGCATAAACTTGGGCTATATTGGGAGCAGCATTGTCTTGGCCAGGCTGAGAATGTTGCTTTGCGTCAAAACAGCAGCGCAGCACACAGACAATGTGACACAATGTGACACAGGGAGCGGTGTGCAGAAAAATTATTGAGAGCAGCACATAAGCAGTGAAAACAGCATAGCTGGGTGACAGTGCAAGCAGCAATGTACGGACTTGGGCCTCCCTCCCTCCCCGTTTCCCTCCGAAAACAAAAGCATACTTGTTGTCTTGATTTATCCTTTCCTCCTTCTCCATTTAAACACCCTTGCAGCTGTCTACCTGTCTCCAGCGCCTACGCGTCCTCATCGGACTGCATGTTGGCAAGGATGCGCTTGACGGAGGCGGGGAGGTTTCTGTCCAGGTCCAATTGCCTGCTCCCGGTGGGCATCGCCTGGACCCTGGGGGACCCATTGATCGGCGGTTGAGGCAATGGCTGGGCCAACGGGACCAGGCCCACAGAGCGCTTTGGGCCCTGTGGGACCTTCCACCGCCGGAGAGATGCACAACGAAGCCGGTAAGGGTCGAAGATACGGCCTGCAGACACAGACCTCGGCCAAAGAGACATGCCCGTGTTGGCTTGCTACTAATCCCGCGCGCACCCGGGGCACTAACGCTCCCCCAGAGAATAAATCCATGATCATAATACATGGTACACGAAGTAAACAGTGAGAGGTGCTCATGGTACAGACACGTGGGGAACAAGAACAAAGCAAGAAAGGCGGTGAAAGAAAACTTCTCAGGAGCTGCAGGGCAGCCCTGGACGTCTTTCGGTCTGTCGAAGAAGAGCGCAAAGTGCAGCACTGGACAGTGCGGGTGCGGTGTGGTACAGTTTTGTACCTGTGCCCTCCTTTGTTACCTACACTGCCATCTGCACCATTCAACAGACCAAGAAATAATCCATGCAGGACTTCATGTTCATCACTGCCCGATGCAACCAGTGTTAGGTGCAACCACCCAACCACACACAAAAAAAATCAGAGGTGTTGGGACAGGGAGAGACACAAATGGCACACACACACACACACACACACACACACACACACACACACACACACACACACACACACACACACACACACACACACACACACACACACTTGGACAGTCTTGAGAGCGCCTAACTGCAAACAAGTACAGGTGTTGACAGTACTAAGGGCAGCAGCAGTGCCCATAGAGGTCTGGGCCGCAACAAGAGTAGCATAGAGGTGCATGACAGTAAGAGCAACAATGCTCAGACTTGGCCAATATAGACTGGGGCAGTGAACAAATGTTGGTGGTATTGCAAGTGGCGGTGTATAAACGTGAGCAATATGAAGAGCACCAGCGCACAAACATTGGCAACACAGATAGAGAGCATCGGTGCAGAAATGTTGGCGGCACTCAGAGTAGTGGTGCATAAACTTGGGCTATATTGGGAGCAGCATTGTCTTGGCCAGGCTGAGAATGTTGCTTTGCGTCAAAACAGCAGCGCAGCACACAGACAATGTGACACAATGTGACACAGGGAGCGGTGTGCAGAAAAATTATTGAGAGCAGCACATAAGCAGTGAAAACAGCATAGCTGGGTGACAGTGCAAGCAGCAATGTACGGACTTGGGCCTCCCTCCCTCCCCGTTTCCCCCTTTCCGAAAACAAAAGCATACTTGTTGTCTTGATTTATCCTTTCCTCCTTCTCCATTTAAACACCCTTGCAGCTGTCTACCTGTCTCCAGCGCCTACGCGTCCTCATCGGACTGCATGTTGGCAAGGATGCGCTTGACGGAGGCGGGGAGGTTTCTGTCCAGGTCCAATTGCCTGCTCCCGGTGGGCATCGCCTGGACCCTGGGGGACCCATTGATCGGCGGTTGAGGCAATGGCTGGGCCAACGGGACCAGGCCCACAGAGCGCTTTGGGCCCTGTGGGACCTTCCACCGCCGGAGAGATGCACAACGAAGCCGGTAAGGGTCGAAGATACGGCCTGCAGACACAGACCTCGGCCAAAGAGACATGCCCGTGTTGGCTTGCTACTAATCCCGCGCGCACCCGGGGCACTAACGCTCCCCCAGAGAATAAATCCATGATCATAATACATGGTACACGAAGTAAACAGTGAGAGGTGCTCATGGTACAGACACGTGGGGAACAAGAACAAAGCAAGAAAGGCGGTGAAAGAAAACTTCTCAGGAGCTGCAGGGCAGCCCTGGACGTCTTTCGGTCTGTCGAAGAAGAGCGCAAAGTGCAGCACTGGACAGTGCGGGTGCGGTGTGGTACAGTTTTGTACCTGTGCCCTCCTTTGTTACCTACACTGCCATCTGCACCATTCAACAGACCAAGAAATAATCCATGCAGGACTTCATGTTCATCACTGCCCGATGCAACCAGTGTTAGGTGCAACCACCCAACCACACACAAAAAAAATCAGAGGTGTTGGGACAGGGAGACACACAAATGGCACACACACACACACACACACACACACACACACACACACACACACAGATGCTCAGGCTCTAGTTCGCGAGATCAAGGAGGAGTTGAATGTTGACATCACCGTTGATTCCATAAAGCGATATGGCACATTTCAAGCCCAAGCTTTTGGTAAGCCAGCAGGCACAATGGTGCGCATCACTGGCTACACGGCGGAATTTACAGGTGAGTTGCTACCAGGGGCTGAAGTGGAGGAGTTGAGGTGGATCTCATGGACAGAAAAGGACCTCACAACTGTCACGGGACAACTTGTCCTTGATGATCTCAAGGAGAAAGGGCTGATAGATTGAGCTATGCTTGTAGCTCTAGCTGGTGAAGGAGCCAATGCTCTCTCATCAGCA